>CAMXCT020001669.1:413168-648720 GCA_947184155.2 Cladocopium goreaui | reverse complement strand
CCTTTCAGTCCAGCAGTGGCTTCGCTCTGCCATCTCTGATTCACAACAACCAATCTCTCCTATAGTTTTCCTATTTTTGAAACTTCCGCCACCGCCTTGTGCGGTACTACTGGTATATCATGTACGATTTTTGAGACTACTGCAACGCAGTCCGTCGCAACGTTCTTGCTACGACATTGTTCATCGCGGTTGTTAGGGCGAACGAAACAAAGTTCTTGAGCAATCTGACATTGTCGAGTTTCAGTGCGGGTCTTGACTTCGGTTGGGGAGGGGATGTATGTAAACGTGGTGGATGAAAGTGCATGTGCGGCTGTTGGCGTTTCCTTGTAGTCCGCCTATGTTGCAAACCCGGCTTTAGAGGCGGACCTGGGGGGAATCGAAGGGTGGGGGGGGGGCCCCCCCCCCTTGAAAGGCGGACCGAGACATAACCGGCCCAAACTCTTGCACTTGCACCGCTCGCCCCCTAATACTTGCTACGCAAGGGGGAACTCAGGTAGCTCACCGCTACCTTTCGAGATTACACCCAGGTATATATAGTTACCCGCACGTACACCCAATTTTGACCTGTCTTTTTGACCAACGAGAAAACTAGGGTTGTTTCCACCACCGAGAAATCAGCGAACACCAGAACACCCCTGTATTCCCACAATGCCTGGATCTTCAAGGCTGTCAAAGAATTCTCAGACCATAGGATCCGTGAACGAGTGCGAAAATGACGGGTTGAACTACCTTCTTTCACCTAAGACCTAGGAAAAGCAAACTTGGTCATATCGGAAATGAAACTTCGCAATTGACTGTCAACGCAGTGTTGTCGTTCGTGTGTGTGTGTGTACCATCTGAATAGATGTAAAACTTCTAATTTGCAGGGGGTCACTGGGGTCCCGGGGGGGTCGGTGACCAACGAAGACACCTCCCCGGGACCCGTGTAAACGTACCTGCAGGACTCCGGTGGTGCACCTGGGCGCAATTATAAGTCGCAGCTGGTGGCCACCGGAGTCCTATATATATATATTTATTTATTTTTCATCTCTCCTGTTAGGTTTTACTGGGTTGTCTTTGCACGTCCGATGCATTCCACATCAATAATTCGATAAGACGTTTCTGAGCAAGTGTGTCATTCCTGCTGTACACGTCAAGTTGGCAGGAACCCTTCGGGGAAAGCCTTTCCAGGCTAACTATTGACAGTAAAACGATGTCTGAATTTACACTTTTGAATTAGTAATTCGTTTAAGTAAAGTGAACTGCTGGCCTTTTTTCGCTTTTCACCCTGTCGTTGTCGTTTGGTTGAACAACTGGCCGCCGTGTGGCTTCAATTCTTTCAGTGGATTTATCTCACCCTGTCGTTGTCGCTTGGTTGAACAACTGGCCGCCGTGGGGCTTCAATCCTTTCAGTGGATTCATCTCTGCATAGCCTGAAGCTGCGACAACCTTCTTTTTTCAACGTTACTCGAGAGACTGCTCAGCTTTGTGCATCATGTTCATGATCAGGATAGGCGACAGGACATGCTTTAGGTGTGGTTTTTCTTTCTTTTGATGGTCGTTGGTGAGGTTCAAGTGTGCACGTAATTCAGGGGTTGAACACGTAAGCCGTCCAGAGGGTTGTGACTTGAAAGCCGAGGGCCTTTGAGCCTTATCACGAATACTGCATGAGTTGTGGTTGCATCATTTTTCTAACTAGTCCCCATGGGTCCCCTTTCTCATGTGTTTCTGCGTTCTCCTCCCTTCAGGTAGGTTGGGTCCTGTGCGTGCCGAGGTAGGCTTAGGTTTCGCTTTGTTAGGTTGGTTCAGGCGCTTCCGTCCTCCCCCTCCTCCGCTGGTCTGGTTGCGTGTCCGTCGGCCTTCGCTTTTCTTTTTCCTTGCCTTTTCAGGGTTTTGCCCGTTTCGGGCTAGGTGTGTTGTGTTGGTGTTTGCTCTTTCCCTCTTCTTTTGCGTTCCCCTCTTCGCGTCCTGGTTAAGTAACTTTCATTCCATCTTCACCTTTATTTTATTTTCATCCTCATCTCATCCGCCCCGCTGTGGCGGGGCGTGTGTGTGTACCATCTGAATAGATGTAAAACTTCTAATTTGCAGGGGGTCACCGGGGTCCCGGGGGGGTCGGTGACCAACGAAGACACCTCCCCGGGACCCGTGTAAACGTACCTGCAGGACTCCGGTGGTGCACCTGGGCGCAATTATAAGTCGCAGCTGGTGGCCACCGGAGTCCTATATATATATATTTATTTATTTTTCATCTCTCCTGTTAGGTTTTACTGGGTTGTCTTTGCACGTCCGATGCATTCCACATCAATAATTCGATAAGACGTTTCTGAGCAAGTGTGTGTGGGTGGGGATATGGGGATATGGCGACTGGCATGGGGATGCAAATGCTGTTTGATAAATCCGTTTACATGTTTAATCAACACTTTTAAGCGCTCTAGATCAGAAGGGTTTGGATCAGAGTCTTTCACCCCCCTAGCGCATGAATAATCTCAAAATATCACAATATCAAAAGAACATTTAAACACATGTGTTTTGCATATTTAAGCATGCAATCCCATTAAAAACAGATTATGCATATTCCGTTTGCATGTTATCTCACTTTTTACTCAGTTGATTAGAGGTTTGAAGGGTGTAAAAAAAACGGGGGATTGATGTCTGATCAATCTTTGAGTGACATATGAAGGACTTGCTTGCCCTGGTCAAACTCAAGGGCGACATGAGAGTGACGAGTGAAGGCAATGGGAGATAGACAGACCGAGACCCTGAGAGACAAATGACTGCAGCAGCCAATGCAGAATCTGCAACACACAAAAAACATGTTTATGATGTTGAGTTTTTCATCTGATCATCAATTTTGAGATGTGTTGAGCTTTGTTGGGACGTTTCGAGATTTTTTGAGGTTTCTTGTTTTTTTTTTCTGAGGTTTGTTCTCTTGACAATTTACTTTCTCCCTCACCTTTTTTGAATGTTTTGAGGTGTGCTGAGATTGCTTGATATTTCTCATTTGCCAAGGTGATACTGTATATGTTTGATGTGTTCAACGTGTCTTTTTTTACATGCTTTTTGATTGTGGCATTTTTGTGATGCATTTATTGAAATATGTTATACTCAATGACTGTGCGCTTATTGTTTTAGAAGATTTAGAGGATAGTGAACGTGTTTTTTTCCGTTTTTTGCATGTTTTTTTTTTTTCGTTTTCTTCGGTTGTGTTCATGTTTGTTTATTTTTACCAGTTTACTGTTGATCCGAGATTTGTTTCCGATCTAAACCGTCGGTAAATATTTGCTAGGTTGTCCTCAATTCGCCCTCTCTCCCCAGCGCTAAGATTGGCAGCCTGACGCAAGGCTTGCTCTCGAAAGAAGATCTCACTTCTTTGCTCTCGTTCTTGCTCCAGTTGTATAGCCTGTGATTTGGCCTAGCCGCGTTGGGCGGTGACAGCCTAGGTCGAAGGAACAGTACTTCCAACGCTTGGCGTGACTTCCAGGGAGGGCTGGCTGATTTATATAGCCTATAGCCTTGAAATTCACAGTCTCACGTTAAGCAAAAAAAACAAAAGATGTTGCAGGGCACAGGAGAAAAAGAGTCGCATCCACAGCACGAAATTCTTCGTGTTTCAAACAATAGGTCCTTGTCAAGCTTTTTGTGCCCACTGCTGCACCTGCTGCCTTGTCTTTTCAAGTTCATCCTGAAGCCTGTTCACCTGCGCATTTTTTTGACTCACGGCTCCGGTCACGACGTGTTTTGCAATTTGGCTTAGCAGCAGTTTATAAATTAAATGCGTTCATAAATTTCACATGGCGCACACCATAATTGCTTCTCTCTCTTCGATGTCTCCCCCCAGCCTCTACCATGCTAGACCGCAGCTCTGCAGCAAGCCGGGATAGCTCGGCTGCCTTCACTCCCCTAACCCCAGGCCGCCTTTATCCGCAACAGGCCAAATGTGCATGATGGAGGTCCAATTAGTCTGGCGCCAAAAAAGAATCCGTTTGAAAAACAAAACTTCCGAGATCTTCCGAGACAAAGAATAGAACCCAACAAGTTCTCTGCCCGTTTATCAAAGTTGACATGGGCCGCCGGCTGCTTGGCCAACGCCTTCGCTTCGACCCCACGGCCCGACACATCACGTTGCTCCATGAAACTGTGATAGCGGTCCTCAGCAGGAAACACAAATGTAATGTGATGTGTGATGTGATGTCATGTCATGTCATGTAATTAATTTGATCTGACGCGATGTAATGTAATGTGATGTGATGATGTGATGCAGTGTAATGTAATGTAATTTGAGGTGAGGTGAGGTGATGTGCTGTAATGTAATGTGATATGCAATTTAATGTGTATATATATATATATGCATATGTATCTGTATATGTATGTGTATATGTATGTGTATATGTATGCGTACATATATATATACACACATATATACACATATACATATGAAAACTTGGGAGGCGTTACCCTGTATGAAGTGGCCCGGTTGACCGTTGTGGTGCTGTGGTGCTATCGTGCTGCCTTCCTGCTGAAAGCATTCCTGCTGCTGTGCTGACATGCTGCTGCGCCTCTGTGCGGTAAGTCAAAGTGTTAAACTGTCAGTGCGGCATCGTCCCTGTGTTGTGCAACAGCTGTTCAAAAGGAAAAATTGTGTGCCCAAGTGAAAGGAAACCCAGCAAGTTCGACGCGTGCCTAAGTGCGAGCTACATGTTCGTTGTGCATGCATAAATCACTGGGCATTTTTATTAAAGGCAATGCTCTTCCAATTTGGATTATGTGTGTTTTGAAGTTGTGCTTCGCAATTATTGGAAACGTTGTTCCAACAACATCCAACAACTTCAAAGAAGTTGCGCGTCTTCAGTATTGGAATGTTCTACTTCAACAATTTGGGCATGTTCCACCCCAACATTTTAGATATGTTTTTCATTGTTTTTTTATAGACTACCAGGCCAAAATTTCATGGACCTGTATCATATCTTGGCAACCTACAGCCTGGGAAGCCCCAACATGCCCATAGTGGCCCTCATAGCCTCCATGTCGGGAACCTAAGACCTCCAAAACCATAAAAATACCCACCATACAGGGCTCACAGCTCTGCACGCAACCTGCAGCTCAGGAAACTCCCAAAATCAATGAAATAGGGTGGGTGAAGAACAGGTTTGGGATTTTTTAGGGGGACAATGTTTTTTTTTCCCTGGTAACATTTGCATTGTATTTGCAACAGTTTGGAACTAGAACCTGTCATTTTGCATGGTATTTGCTACATTTTGGCATGGCCACCTTCCATTTTGCATGGTATTTGCTACATTTTGCCATGTTCGCCTTCCATTTTGCACGGTATTTGCCACTTTTTGGCACTTCAACCTGTGTTTGCATGATATTTGCTACATGTTGGCACTTCAAACGTTCAATGCGGGTTTCTTTAAGGATCTTTAGGGTTTCTTTGCGGCTTTTTAGTGTTTCATTTAGGGTTTCTTTAGGGTTTCACTTAGGGTTTCTTTAGGGTTTCACTTAGGGTTTCTTTAGGGTGTTGTTCAGGGTGTCTTTAGGATGTCATGTAGGGATTCATCTAGGGTTTTTTAAGGGTTTCATGTAGGGTTTCTTATCAGGATTTCTTTAGGGTGTCTAGGGTCTCGCTGGTGTCTCATTTGGGTTACAAACAGGAGAGAACAAAGCAAAAAAAATGCCAAACAAAGAGACGGTAAAGAAAGGAAGCAGAGAAGCAGAAAAGCAAGAAGTAGAGCAGCGAAAACACATGACTGAAGAAAAGTAAAGGAATTGAGTAGAAAGGCATAGAAGCAGAAAAACAGAAAAGCAGGAAAAGCAAAAGCGGAAGAAACAGAAAACATAAAGGCACAGAAGCAGACAAACATAAAAGCAGAAAAGCAGGAAAAGCAGGAAGAACAAATAGCGGAAAAGCAGATAAAAGAGAAGCCAAAAAAACATAAAAGCAGAGAAGCAGAGAAAGCACAAAAGCATACCCAAAAAAAATTGACCTGGTGGGGTTGGGGCTTCAGATTTTGTAGGCACATTTCTGGAAAATGCCAAAACGGCCTCTACAAACCAAAAACATAGCATTTGAAGAGGAAACTTTCAGGCCTACAAAATCCAAACACCCAACCCCACTTTTGCTGGGACCAGGGGCAGCCGGCGCTTCTACAAAATGTAAATCATGGAATTCCACCTGCTATATATAGGCACTAAAAACTTGGTTCAAATACACCCTCACAAATCCTCCCAGAAACAATTGGGTTTTGTAACCTTTGTCTGGGGTCTAAAAATCAACAAAAATCACTGTTGGATTTTGTAGACGCCCGGTTTCTGATTCTTTGTCGTGGCTTCAACCGATTCGTTGTCGCACTTTGTTTCTCGCCTTGTTTTTGGCATTTTCGCCACGCCCATGCATATAAGTGAACCTATATAGGTCAAACCTCTTTCAAGACCTATCTATCTATCTATCTGTCTGTCTGTCTGTCAATCTGTCTTTGTATATGTTTTATTTATTTATTTTTAATTTATAGATAGGTAAATAGATAGATAGATCGATCGATAGATAGATAGATAGGTAGGTGGATAGATAGATAGATAGATAGATAGATAGATAGATAGATAGATAGATAGGTAGAGGTAGAACCATAGATAGGCAAACAGACAGATAGATTAGTTGAGCAAGGTATCAAAAAAAATACAGGTATCAAAAAAAATAAACATACGATCAAAAAAAATTAAAAAGAAGCAAAAAAAAATATTGATATTTCGATGGTAGGGACAGCATTTCGGACATGGCATGAGGCAAAAAGAAACTGGACACCAAGGGATCAAAAACAAAAAACTGCGAATATTTTTTTAAAATTCTTTCTTTTCCCCACATTGACGTGTGGGTTTTTTGTTTTTAGTTCTGTATCCCCTCCTTCCTTCCTTCCTCCCGCTCCTCCTCCTCCTCCATCCGCACACACACTCACACACACACACACACACACACTCAACACACATCACCCACAGGCGTGGAACAATGTGCACTGCCACGGGGCCGGATGTACGCCACGGTGTCCGCCGGTGTCCCGCTGGCGTCCCTTGGTCTCCGGTCGCTTTTGCGTGGCAAGCCTGGGACAATGTGCACTGCCACGGGTCGGATGTACACACAGGGGTCCCTCTGGCGTTCCTCCGGTGTCCCTTGGTCTCCGCCGCTCTGCCGGTGGCTTTTGCGTGGCAGGCGTGGGACAATGTGCACTGCCAAGGGGTCGGATGTACGCCCCGGTGTCCCTCTGGTGTCGCTCCGGTGTCCCTTGGTTTCCGCTGCTCTGCCGGTGGCTTTTGCGTGGCAGGCCTGAGACAATGTGCATTGGGAAGGGGTCGGATGTACGCCCCGGTGTCCCTCTGGCGTCCCTCCAGTGTCCCTTGGTCTCCGCCGCTCTGCCGGTGGCTTTTGGGTGGCAGGCGTGCAACAATGCGCACTGCCAAGGGCTCGGCTGTACGCCCCGGTGTCCCTCTGGCATCCTCTGGCGTCGCTCCGGTGTCCCTTGGTTTCCGCCGCTCTGCCGGTGGCTTTTGCGTGGCAGGCGTGAGACAATGTGCACTGGCAAGGGGTCGGATGTACGCCCCGGTGTCCCTCTGGCGTCCCTCCAGTGTCCCTTGGTCTCCGCCGCTCTGCCGGTCGCTTTGCGTGGCAGGCGTGGGGCAATGTGCACTGTTGGCAACCTACAGCCTGGAAAACCCCGGGATGCCCATCATAGGCTGTTCGTAACCGTGTATGTTGGCAACCTATAGCCTGGGAGCCCCCAGGATGCCCATCATATGCTGTTCGTAACCGTGTATGTTGGCAACCTACAGCCCGGAAAACCCCGGCGTGCCCATCATAGGCTGTTCGTAACCCTGTATGTTGGCAACCTATAGCCTGGAAGCCATATGCTGTTCGTAACCCTGTATGTTGGCGACCTACAGCCTGGAAAACCCCAGGAACCCATCATAGGCTGTTCGTAACCGTGTATGTTGGCAACCGACAACCTGGAGAAAAGCCAGGAACCCATCACAGGCTGTTCGTAACCCTGTATGTTGGCAACCTATAGCCTGGGAGCCCCCAGGATGCCCATCATATGCTGTTCGTAACCGTGTATGTTGGCAACCTATAGCCTGGAAAACCCCAGGATGCCCATCATATGCTGTTCGTAACCGTGTATGTTGGCAACCTATAGCCTGGAAGCCCCCAGGATGCCCATCATAGGCTGTTCGTAACCGTGTATGTTGGCAACCCAGCCTGGAAAAAACCTAGGATGCCCATCATAGGCTGTTCGTAACCCTGTATGTTGGCAACCTATAGCCTGGAAAAACTCCAGTGCCCATCATAGGCTGTTCGTAACTGTGTATGTTGGCAACCCACAGCCTGGAAAACCCCAGGATGCCCATCATAGGCTGCTCGTAACCGTGTATGGTGGCAACCTATAGCCTGGAAACCCCAGGATGCCCATCATAGGCTGTTCGTAACCGTGTATGGTGGCAACCTATAGCCTGGAAAACCCCAGGAATGCCCATCATAGGCTGTTCGTAACCCTGTATGTTGGCAACCTATAGCCTGGAAAACCCCAGGATGCCCATCATATGCTGTTCGTAACCGTGTATGTTGGCAACCTACAGCCTGGAAAACCCCAGGATGCCTATCATAGGCTGTTCTTATCTGTTCTTAACCGTGTATGTTGGCAACCTTCAGCCTGGAAAACCCCAGGAATGCCCATCATAGGCTGTTCGCAACTGCGTATGTTGGCAACCTACAGCCTGAAAAAAAACCAGGAATGACCATGATAGGCTGTTCGTAACCGTGTATGTTGGCAACCTACAGCCTGCAAAAATCCCAGGATGCCTATCATATGCTGTTCTTAACCGTGTATGTTGGCAACCTACAGCCATCTACAGCCTGGAAACCCCCAGGATGCCCATCATAGGCTGTTTGTAGCCGTGTATGTTGGCAACCTACAGCCTGGAAAACCCCGGGGTGCGCATCATAGGCTGTTCGTAACCGTGTATGTTGGCAACCCACAGCCTGGAAACCTCCAGGATGCCCATCACAGGCTGTTCGTAACCGTGTATGTTGGCAACCTACAGCCTGGAAAACCCCGGAGGGCCCATCATAGGCTGTTCGTAACCGTGTATGTTGGCAACCCACAGCCTGGAAACCCCCAGGATGCCCATCACAGGCTGTTCGTAACCGTGTATGTTGGCAACCTACAGCCTGGAAAACCCCGGGGTGCCCATCATAGGCTGTTCGTAACCGTGTATGTTGGCAACCTACAGCCATCTACAGCCTGGAAACCCCCAGGATGCCCATCATATGCTGTTCGTAACCGTGTATGTTGGCAACCTACAGCCTGGAAAACCCCAGGATGCCCATCATATGCTGTTCGTAACCGTGTATGTTGGCAACCTACAGCCTGGGAAAACCCCAGGATGCCCATCATATGCTGTTCGTAACCGTGTATGTTGGCAACCTACAGCCTGGGAAAACCCCAGGATGCTTATCATATGCTGTTCGTAACCGTGTATGTTGGCAACCTACAGCCTGGAAACCCCTTAGATGTCAATTGTATGGCTTTCATAGCCGTGTTCGTTGGCAACCTACACGTACAGCCTGGGAAGCCGCCTGGGAAGCAGCCAAAATGCCCAGCGTATGATGTTGGCAACCCACAGCCGGGGAAGCCCCAAGATGCCCACCAGATCCAAGAGCTTTGCTCGAAAATCCAAATTCAACAACTCGGATGTCGCAATGATGTTAATCTGGTTGTAGTTATGTAGTGTGCCTACGTGGGTGGACTGTTTTAGTGCAACAACTTTTTGATTGTGAGTATGATGTTTGGACGTATTGCTCCAAGAGTTTGGAAGTGGCACATCGGAGCTATTGAAAGCGTTCACTGCGTCCACTCTCCAAGTTGAAATGTCCTGCACCAGAACAAATTGGGTTTGGTTTTTGAAGTTGTGCCTGGGAAAGCAAGAGGCCTCTGCTCCAGTTCTCTGATATATTATTGGGAGGCTCTGCCCGACAATACAATTTGTAAGTGACATGCCGAACATATCGACAAGTTCTACTGCAACAAGTTCGGTGGTGTGGTCCCCTACAATAATTCCGGCATGATGGCATGATGTGTCTATAGTCTGCAAGTGCTCCACTCGAACAATCAATGCGGACATGGCGTGTCCAAGACAGAGTTGAATGATTTGAAGGTCCTACATGAGCGGATGGTGCTAGTGGGGCGTTCTCCGTATATACTTGGATCAGGTGGCTTTCAGTTAGTGGAGTGCAAGGTGCTAACCTCCAAATATCTTCAAATAAAATCGACGTTGCAAAGCAACGATGCTTTACCTTATTTTTTGGAAGATTCTACCCAGACAATCTCGACTCTGTGACTTGAAATTCACATTCTCTCTATCCTAGTAATTTGGATGTGGTCTGACTAATTGTTGGCAGGTCGCAAGCGTATATATACACATACAATAGCAGGGGCAATTTCCATGTTGCGCGTCTATACTAAAAGTATGTTTGGAGGCTTCAACTCAACGTGGATCAACGTGGCATGTCAAATTGAAGGCTTGCTCCAAATAAATTGTTGCTGAAGATTTAAGAAGTTCTACTGCAACTCTTTGGACATGGTGTGCCTGCAAATATGCGGGAAACGCGGGAAACAGGTCCAGAAAGAGTGGGTGGTGTGCGCTTGAAAGCATTGACTTTATTTTGCATTTGAGTACGGTATAGCTTGACAGCTTCAAAACTGACAACGACTGTACATAGTGTGGGCGGTGGACTTGCATCTAGCTTATCTCCTCGTTGCTAAATAATGAATCACAGGAACACCTTTCACAATCATGCTGCTATATGTTACTTAACATTGGTGTCCTGAATAGCTTGGTGACTTGACGCTATGACATGCCACTGCAGTCATTCAAGTCAAGTCACCAGCTCCATCTGCAAGCGCAACACCTCCTGTGTATGACTCTGGCTTCAGCTCTGCTTCAAATGATATGCTATGCTAATTTGATTCTCAGTCGTCCTTGCGTTTGCTGACATGCCAATCTATGGCTCATTGCCATCCCGTTGCATTACGGGCCAGCCACGGCTTTGGACAATGGCAAACAAGGACCTCATGTCGGCAAAAATGGCTCCTGCTGCTGGTTCTTTGCCTGCATCTGGAAGTAAGTTGCTTCAGATTGCGCCTCGATCCTTAGCAGATTTAGCATGCTTTAGCCACTTTACCCCCCGGATGGCGTGCCCTGTACATGCATACAGAAATGCAAAGAATGGGTGCTGCTTGCCTCAGCAAGTTTGCGATGCAATATTGTTTCATCACGTTTCGTCCACAATACCTCCACATCACAGATCCTCTTCAGATTGCAACCGAGGCTCAATCCAGGGTTCACCTCTTTAGGTTTCTGCGTGCCTTGTCACAAGACACAATATACACCATGGATTAAAAGGCCTTGGAGGACTCCTCCCAGCTCAGTACCTTCGCCACCCTTTGCCAGCACTAAGCCCAATATCTTCAACGTACCTATGTATACCTCTTCACAAGCATCTTCAGCCCCTCAGTCAAGCATCAATCAAGCTGCAGGCACTAATGTCCAAAAGTCTTCATCTTTTGTGCCAGCTAAACTCGGACCATGTGAATTGTAGTTGGTGGGAAAAGCGAACCTTTGGATCCAACCAAATGGAATCTTGAGGACCCAAGACTAACTGTACCTTGCCCTAAAAGTTCACCTCTGCACCACTGCGAAACCTCAATCCCGACCCACGGTTCAAACTTGAAAATCTTGGGAACTTTTAGAACCCCTTCCTCGGAGCTCTTTGTAGAGATGCGGGCGTGTTTCTAGCAAAAAGAACATCAACATGTTTAATTTGGCCGCAGCATCCTGGCAATCTTAAACAGCTACAAGAATGAAGGCTTCCACCGCGCCTTGCATAACAATCGTAACGTTTCAGTTGCACTTGCTATATCATTGGTAAATGCACGCCCACACACCTCATTTCTCCCAACATCACTTTTGGGTTTTCGAGGTCTCAAGTTTTGTGAATTTTGAAGTAGGTTTTTAGAGTTTGGGTAATTATTTAGGTGGTAGAGTCCGCCCTTGATCTTTCCAGGCCTTTGAAGGTTTAGGGCTTGGGGCTTAGGGTTTTGGAGTTTTGGGGTTTTAGATTTTATATGATTTTATATCGTTTCATGTTGTCAGGGTTCAAAATGAGTCGCGCAATGACGCCCTGGTCCCCTACAGTAGGTACAGTATGGTACAGTATATGAGCTTTTTACGCATGCTTAGTATATACTTGCACATTTGGATGAAGTCCTTGGGTGTCGGGCCAAGCAGCCCGCAAAATCTTACAAGAAGTCCCCGTTGTCCCACTTTGCATCTCCAACTCCAAGGGTTTTCTATGGTTTTCTGTTGTGTTCGTGCCCAATGTATGTGTGCCTGGCACGAAGAGGCACCGGCACCTGATAAAGAAAAGAATAACTCCTTGGCTGGCCCTTTGGTGCCTTTGGAATGTGAGTGAAGAGAAAGAACCAACTGAGAGGCCCAAATTCTCCAAGGTTGCATTTACCCCCAACATACATCTCGCTTGTCCCAGAATGTCCCAGATGTATCTGGGATTTTCTGAGATATCAAATATCATCGACTGGATGGGGCTTCAGCTTGCTAGGGCCGCTGGGGTCGTACCCCAAAACCTCAAATCTTTACAGAGTTTTCAACACCCAGAACCTTCCAGAACCTGGTGCCACGCAGTGGTGGGTCAAGCGGGTGTCTTTAATCAGAGACCGGGACTCTGCAACAATAAAATTGGAATTTTGTGAAAATGAAACACGCCCGCCTTCATTTTAGAATCTGGCCAAAAAGCTCAGCACGGTTGCAGAGAGTTCAAAACTGTTTGAACAGAAGCAGCCGGGAATACCTCCAGTCTGTGGAATGTGGTATGTTGCCTTTTCTGGTTCCGCTTTCAAAGCGCACACCTTTTTGTTGACCGATTACACCATTCGGGTGGGCCATACATATTGGTTCACCTCAAATGCCTGCAGAAACATCAGAAAACGTATCTTTCATCTCTTCATACTCCTAGTTATCGTTTTTGGGGCGTGATATCATGCAAAACATGACATGAAACGTGCACAATATCATGTTGCAGCTTTTGAGGTTTCACTGTAGCGTTTCACATACTGAATCGCACGCGAGGCTCCTGCGAAAAGGACCACTATGGACCACTTAAAACTGGAGTTTTGCCTTTTGCTCTCATGCGGCGTTCAGATCTTTATATGACATGGCTACTAATTAGATGCTACTAGCGAGTAGCAGCTGTGCGGCTAGTTTGTCTCTCTTCTTGCCAGGTTGCCAAGCAACCTCTGAATCTTTTGGCGAAGCGACACACGCTCCCGCTCTGCCTAGTCACCCAAAGTCTGCACGCACGCAGTGATGCAAACACTGAAGCATCTTCAAAAATCTTCGACAACAGGAGCTTGTGAATTGATGTTCGGAATCCAGACTGCTACTGCTAGGCAAACAACTGATTCAAGGGCAGTTCGAGACTGCAAATCAAACAGTTCATCAAATACCAAATGTTTGTACTCAAGCACCTCCTGTCACTACTTAGAGCTCTGCTAAAATCAGCTATCTACCTCGTTCGAACAAATTTCACAGGCGCCTCATCCCAGGCTGGAATCGCATGTTGCACTGAGACGATGACTTCCCGCAGATTCAGATTCGGAAGTAACAACCTGTGTTGCGCGCAAGGCCTGAAGAAAATTGAAAAGGATTGCCTGGAGACCCGTCATGGCCAACGGCAACACTCTACTGAAAGAAAGTTGATGACACTTCCGAGTAGCATTGGAATGGCGGGCTCCAAAAAGTTTGGACAACTGCATACACCGGTCGGCCATTCAACACCAAACTCATTGTCATTCATGGTTATAACATGTTATGACTCATATTCTGACAGTATAAACAAATCTCACAAAACATGAGCAAAACCTGAGCAAATGGTGTTCCAATGTGTTCCTCCATCCCATGGATTCCCGCGGATGTCGGCAATCGACACACTCAAAGGTTCCCCGGTGATGGGAGATGTGATGTCTGAGTTGGATCGCTCATGCGACCGGAACCAATCCAGGACACACTGGCGACAGTAAGAATAGCCTCGCAACCCGGACCGTCATGGACCGTCCATACCATTGCCCGGAACAAAACGAACATGTGCAATCATGTGCAACACATTGCAACAGCGGAATGGAAATTTTGGCGCGTTTTTTCTCTGGCTGAATGCAAAAAATCAAAACGGTTGCTGATTTCCTGCTGGTTCTTGCAATTTGGCCAACAACAAATCATCCACTTCAATTGGCCAATGAGACACTTCAGTTCAGGCATGCTGCAAGGTTTTGTTTTATGCTGGAATTTGTCTGCTTTGGTTGGAGAAAGAAAACAAAAGTGGAAATGATAAATTCAATGCTGCGCGTGAACCACACTGCGTTAATGTTTATCGCATAAAGAAATGAATGGGCGACGCTGTGAAATAGCAACCAACCAATGAAAACTAATCAGCTCAAGCACCATCTCCTGCTGCTACAGCTGCTTTCAATTCTTGCTTACATAGGGCACCTCACTCATGTCCCAATGCGGACCCAGAACTTGCACATGCCTGGTCAAAACCAACACTCAATTTTGAGGGAGAATATGGTATGTTCAACACTGTTCCATGGTCAGGGTGATTAGACCGATTCTGATTCGCAACCGCCGAAAATTCAAGAACATTCAACAACCATCAGTTGGGTCGGTTATTTCCGAACACCGTCGCGAATAAGTATATGTGCATATGAATTCGATTGTGTTTCGGGTTCCGATGCTAAGAACGCCAAAGTAATTGAAACGGCCGTGCCCCGGCATGTGCCAACACCAATTTGTTCCATGTTCATGTGCAATATGTAGCCAGAAAACTGTTTCTAAGGACAAAACGGCAACCTGGACAAGGCACAAATAATCCCTTCTATCTTTGGCACCGGTCTCAGTCTCTCTTTTTGCGGCGACCCATCTTCTTGATATACACCCCGTCCTTCCACATCCTTGCGCTTGCGCGTGGCATGCAAGATCATGCAAGTAGGAAGCTGCATGCATTGCATTACATTACATTCCCTTCCATTCCATTACATTAGATTACATTACGTTACAGTACATTTATATACATTGCATATGCTGTTTCACACTTTAGACTGCGCTACATTACAATACAATACATTGCATGCATGCATACATACATACATACATACATGTTCTAGGGAGAGAGATGGTGTGTGTGTGTGTGTGTGCGTTTGTTTATATATATATATATATATTCATTCTTGTGTGTGTGCGCGTTTGTGTTACAAATTGTGTGTACCTGTGCCAGAAGCAATATATGCGCATACAATGATACATGATCAGACATGTGCAGTATCGCTTTGCCCAGTAAAACGCACAAAATGCAAATCTCGTACATAAAACATGCAATGAAAAGACTAGGCTCCATATAAGCATTGACATGCACGGAAATATCAATGGCCATTTCAGGAACCGAAATTGGAGGTACCTACCATATATATATATATATGTACGATGGACCTTTATGTACTATTTGAACGTTTGCATGTCGAAAGGATTTTATTGAAATTATACCTCTTTCTGGAGAATCCCTACTAGTTAATCTATATACCAAAAAGAAAGAAATGGAATTCAAAAAATTCAAAAAAAAAATGAATACATATTTTTTTTGAATTTTTTGAATTTTTTGAATTCCATTTCTTTCTTTTTGGGACTTTCATTTTTTTTTTGAATTTTTTGAATTTTTTGAATTCAAAAAATTCAAAAAAATCAAAAAAAAAGTGAATACATAATTTTTTTTGAATTTTTTGAATTCAAAAAATTCAAAAAATTCAAAAAAAAAGTGAATACATATTTTTTTTGAATTTTTTGAATTCAAAAAATTCAAAAAATTCAAAAAATTAAAAAAAAAATGAAAGTCCCAAAAAGAAAGAAATGGAATTCAAAAAATTCAAAAAATTCAAAAAAAATTATGTATTCATTTTTTTTTGAATTTTTTGAATTCCATTTCTTTCTTTTTGGGACTTTCATTTTTTTTTTGAATTTTTTGAATTTTTTGAATTCAAAAAATTCAAAAAATTCAAAAAAAAAAGTGAATACATATTTTTTTTTGATTTTTTTGAATTCAAAAAATTCAAAAAAAAATGAATACATATTTTTTTTTGAATTTTTTGAATTTTTTGAATTCCATTTCTTTCTTTTTGGGACTTTCATTTTTTTTTTTGAATTTTTTGAATTCAAAAAATTCAAAAAAAATGAATACATAATTTTTTTTGAATTTTTTGAATTTTTTGAATTCCATTTCTTTCTTTTTGGGACTTTGTCCCAAAAAGAAAGAAATGGAATTCAAAAAATTCAAAAAATTCAAAAAAAAAATGAATACATATTTTTTTTTGATTTTTTTGAATTTTTTGAATTCCATTTCTTTCTTTTTGGGACTTTCATTTTTTTTTGAATTTTTTGAATTTATTCAAAAAATTCAAAAAAAAAGTGAATACATATTTTTTTTGATAGAGAAATAAGGAGACAAGTTGGGAACAGACAAGGAGACAAGTATGGAAACCAATGGGAGGCAAGAAGAATCCTTCGCCATCGAGCAACCACGAAGAGTCACGAAGAGTATCCTGTGCCCAGAAGCACCCAGGAAGAAGAACAGTAACAGGGAGGGACAAAAAGAAATGAAGAGAGGAGACTGCAATTATGGCCCCAAAGCACCTGAAGGTCCTAGGCCTAGACCACACAGTAAGTAGGAAAAAACTGGCTGAATAAGGACACAGATGAGAACACATGGGAGACAAGGGGAATCTTGGGTCCCAAAAGCGAGAACAACAGGAATGAGGAGAGAAGTGAAGAAAGCGCTGGGAAAGACTACAGGGACAAGGAAGGAAAGAAAGGAAAGAGGAGAAAAACTATCCTCTCCCTCCCAAATGCCGGAGACCTGGAAAGAAGCGCGGTAGTGGAGAGAGAATAAGGAGACAAGTTGGAGAAAGGTAGGAAGGTAAGTAGGGTAACATGTGGTAGAGACCGAGGGTAAGGGAATGTGACCTGAACAAAGGAAGAAAAGTTAAGGAGAAACACAAGAGGCCAGGAAATCCATTCTTCTCCAAGCAGCAGCAGCAGCAATGAGGAGGGAATTAAGGATACACGTTGGAGGGAACAAGAAAGGGCAAATGAGGAACCGGAGAGAATCATGTGTCCAAATAAGCACCTAGAGAGAAGAACAGCAAGAGAGAGAGAGAGAGAAGTAAGGGCATGAGTTGGAGAGAACAAGGGGGACAAGCACGGAGACAGACAGAGGACTAGGAGCATACTGTGCCCCGGAAGCACCCAGAGAGAACAGCCACATATGAGAGTGAAGTAGAGAGACGAGTACGAAAACAGATGGGACTTGAGTCCTGTCCCCAAAGCCACCAGAACGAAGAACACTGAGCAATGGAGAGAGAAGTGAGGAACGGGAGACAAGCAGATTCCTTTGACCGAAAGCACCCAGAGAGAAGAATCGCAATGGAGATAGAGAAGTAAGGAGACAAGTTGGGAACAGACAAGGAGACAAGTATGGAAACAAATGGGAGGCAAGAAGAATCCTTTGCCATCGAGCACCACGAAGAGTATCCTGTGCCCAGAAGCACCCAGGAAGAAGAACAGTAACAGGGAGGGACAAAAAGAAATGAAGAGGTCCTAAAGCCTAGACAAAACAGCAAGTAGGAAAAAATTGGCTGAAGAAGGACACAGATGGGAACACATGGGAGACAAGGGGAATCTTGGGTCCCAAAAGCGAGAACAACAGGAATGAGGAGAGAAGTGAAGAAAGCGCTGGGAAAGACCACAGGGACAAGGAAGGAAAGAAAGGAAAGAGGAGAAAAACTATCCTCTCCCTCCCAAATGCCGGAGACCTGGAAAGAAGCACGGTAGTGGAGAGAGAATACGGAGACAAGTTGGAGACACGTAGGAAGGTAAGTAGGGTAACATGTGGTAGAGACCGAGGGTAAGGGAATGTGACCTGAACAAAGGAAGAAAAGTTAAGGAGAAACACAAGAGGCCAGGAAATCCGTTCTTTCCCAAGCAGCAGCAGCAATGAGGAGGGAATTAAGGATACACGTTGGAGGGAACAAGGGAGGACAAGGGAGGACAAGGGAGGACAAGTGAGGAACCAGAGAGAATCATGTGTCCAAATAAGCACCTAGAGAGAAGAACAGCAAGAGAGAGAGAGAGAGAGAAAGAGAGAGAGAGAGAAGTAAGGGCACGAGTTGGAGAGAACAAGGGGACAAGCACGGAGACAGACAGAGGACAAGGAGCATACTGTGCCCCGGAAGCACCCAGAGAGAACAGCCACATGTGAGAGTGAAGTAGAGAGACGAGTACGAAAACAGATGGGACTTGAGTCCTGTCCCAAAGCCACCAGAACGAAGAACACTGAGCAATGGAGAGAGAAGTGAGGAACGGGAGACAAGGGGAGACTCCTTTGACCGAAAGCACCCAGAGAGAAGAATCGCAATGGAGATAGAGAAATAAGGAGACAAGTTGGGAACAGACAAGGAGACAAGTATGGAAACAAATGGGAGGCAAGAAGAATCCTTTGCCATCGAGCACCACGAAGAGTATCCTGTGCCCAGAAGCACCCAGGAAGAAGAACAGTAACAGTGAGGGACAAAAAGAAATGAAGAGAGGAGACTGCAAGAAGGCGGTGACGGAAGGGACACGAATGAGGGACTCGGTAATGTTTATGGCCCCCAAAACCACCTGAAGGTCCTAAAGCCTAGACCACACAGCAAGTAGGAAAAAATTGGCTGAATAAGGACACAGATGGGAACACATGGGAGACAAGGGGAATCTTGGGTCCCAAAAGCGAGAACAACAGGAATGAGGAGAGAAGTGAAGAAAGCGCTGGGAAAGACCACAGGGACAAGGAAGGAAAGAAAGGAAAGAGGAGAAAAACTATCCTCTCCCTCCCAAATGCCGGAGACCTGGAAAGAAGCGCGGTAGTGGAGAGAGAATAAGGAGACAAGTTGGAGAAGTAGGAAGGTAAGTAGGGTAACATGTGGTAGAGACCGAGGGTAAGGGAATGTGACCTGAACAAAGGAAGAAAAGTTAAGGAGAAACACAAGAGGCCAGGAAATCCATTCTTCTCCAAGCAGCAGCAGCAATGAGGAGGGAATTAAGGATACACGTTGGAGGGAACAAGGGAGGACAAGGGAGGACAAGTGAGGAACCAGAGAGAATCATGTGTCCAAATAAGCACCTAGAGAGAAGAACAGCAAAAGAGAGAGAGAGAAAGAGAGAGAGAGAGAGAAGTAAGGGCACGAGTTGGAGAGAACAAGGGGGACAAGCACGGAGACAGACAGAGGACAAGGAGCATACTGTGCCCCGGAAGCACCCAGAGAGAACAGCCACATGTGAGAGTGAAGTAGAGAGACGAATACGAAAACAGATGGGACTTGAGTCCTGTCCCCAAAGCCACCAGAACGAAGAACACTGAGCAATGGAGAGAGAAGTGAGGAACGGGAGACAAGGAGATTCCTTTGACCGAAAGCACCCATAGAGAAGAATCGCAATGGGGATAGAGAAGTAAGGAGACAAGTTGGGAACAGACAAGGAGACAAGTATGGAAACAAATGGGAGGCAAGAAGAATCCTTTGCCATCGAGCACCACGAAGAGTATCCTGTGCCCAGAAGCACCCAGGAAGAAGAACAGTAACAGGGAGGGACAAAAAGAAATGAAGAGGTCCTAAAGCCTAGACAAAACAGCAAGTAGGAAAAAAATGGCTAAATAAGGACACAGATGGGAACACATGGGAGACAAGGGGAATCTTGGGTCCCAAAAGCGAGAACAACAGGAATGAGGAGAGAAGTGAAGAAAGCGCTGGGAAAGACTACAGGGACAAGGAAGGAAAGAAAGGAAAGAGGAGAAAAACTATCCTCTCCCTCCCAAATGCCGGAGACCTGGAAAGAAGCGCGGTAGTGGAGAGAGAATAAGGAGACAAGTTGGAGACAAGTAGGAAGGTAAGTAGGGTAACACGTGGTAGAGACTGAGGGTAAGGGAATGTGACCTGAACAAAGGAAAAAAGGCAGGGAGAAACACAAGAGGCCAGGAAATCCATTCTTCCCCCAGCAGCAGCAATGGGGAGGGGATTAAGGATACACGTTGGAGGGAACAAGAAAGGGCAAGTGAGGAACCGGAGAGAATCATGTGTCCAAATAAGCACCTAGAGAGAAGAACAGCAAGAGAGAGAGAGAGAGAAGTAAGGGCATGAGTTGGAGAGAACAAGGGGGACAAGCACATAGACAGACAGAGGACAAGGAGCATACTGTGCCCCGGAAGCACCCAGAGAGAACAGCCACATGTGAGAGTGAAGTAGAGAGACGAGTACGAAAACAGATGGGACTTGAGTTCTGTCCCAAAGCCACCAGAACGAAGAACACTGAGCAATGGAGAGAGAAGTGAGGAACGGGAGACAAGGGGAGATTCCTTTGACCGAAAGCACCCAGAGAGAAGAATCGCAATGGAGATAGAGAAATAAGGAGACAAGTTGGGAACAGACAAGGAGACAAGTATGGAAACAAATGGGATCAGAAAGGAGCACGGTCGCATTATACCAAAAGGTCCCTGCCACATATATATATATATATTATGTAGTGTATATATATATATAAACTATGTAGTGTGTATATATATATATATATTATGTAGAGTATATATATATAATGTAGTGTATATATATATTATGTAGTGTATATCCTGATCAACATGGCAAACAAACCGCTTAAACGGCCGTCCCTACCTTTCACCAGTCGGTTCAAACCCCTGTGTCCTTCCTTCGTAGTGGTTTGTTGATAGGATTTTCCATTACGGATTGACAACCCCAAGATATTGGATCTTTTTTTAACACCCGAACTAATCATGAAACAACAGGAGTTTTGAACATTGCTCAATTGAACAACTTGGAACGGAATTATTTTTTCCATTCCCAAATGCTCAATGGTGCTGGAATATTTAACTACATTTACCCCAAAAATGGCCCAAATGTAGGTAGATATTCCATACATGGAGCATCTGGGATTTATACACTATTTTCCCATCAAAACTTCCATTTCAAGGGGATTCCCCAGCCATGATTCGCCCAGCCAGAAACCAACCTGTGACGATGGGCGTTTTCTCCTTCTTCTCTCGATGAACGTGTTCGATGTCGATGCCCTGCTGGCGCGACTTGCCGTGACTTGCTACGGCGCGACTGGGTATTTCCCGGCTTCAGCGATGCATCATCTATTATCAATCTCCATATCTCAGAACAATTCAAAACATATGTATAGTATATGTAATTATATTAACATGCATATTTTTTTGTACATTAGGTTCTGTATATATATATGTATATCATAGATATTGAAAACTTATCGTATATATTCGTATATTATGTAATAAAAAACATAACATTGGCGTGGGACAGCACAGCCCAATCAGCATCGAAGAGGCGCCTTATGACATCCAGTCAGCTTGTAAGGTTGTGACCTCAAGAGGCAGAGGCTGCACGGCTGGTGGCACTTCTGGTGTGCTGACGTAAAGATTCCATGGGAAACTGGTGGGTGGTTGAGCCCTACCCCCCTGAAAAATATGAGTTCGTCAGTTGGGATTATGAAATTCCCAATATATAGAAAAAAAAAAGGTTCCAAACCACCCACCAGTAAACCTATTACTGGTTGGTGGTTGACTAACCATCTTGAAAAATGATGGGGTTGGGATGACATCCCATATAAAAAATGGAAAATAAAATTCATGTCTGAAACCACCAACCAGATTACCATGGAAATGATTCACTTACTATTCAGCACTATTCACTTACTATTCAGCAAATTACTATGTATAGATCTAGTAATGAATTATTCATATGGAAATTAGATCATAGACATATTATGAAATATTCATGGACGTGAAATCTATTTGATTGGTGATTCACGATGGTATCTAATATAATCCAATAGTACTTGAGAGTGATTTGTGTATCTCACTAATATACTACCAATTATTGATAGTACCCTCTGGTAAACTAACATAACTATGGAAAATAACAATCTTTAATTAATGGGTAAATCAACTATACATGTGCCATTTCCAATAGCTATGTTTACCAGAGGGTATATAGATTGAAAAAAACATCAGATACCCAATACTAGGGATGGAGGGTGAACCAGGTGAACCATGAAAACCTGGGGCGGAAGACGGTTTCTACACCCTGAAAATTCGCCGGTGTATTTCTATATATGAAATACCCCAATGACAAGGCCCCAAAAATAAATAGATGCAGTACTAAAGCAGGGTTCCTGTATTTTCCTCGGGAGAGTGACTTCATATTCATGAGTACAATTAGCCTCAAATACATTCTTAAACACAGGAAATTGTATGTCAGCTTCTTCTTAGAAATCTTAGAAACTCCAAGTTAACCAAGTTATTGTTCTTGGAAATCATAAACATCCTAGTTGAATCAAATATTGAACAGATGTATTTCCTGGGAAGAATGGCGCCAAACCATGCCAAAGCCTCCAAATGAATCCAAAATTCCATTACAAAGGGTGGTATGGTCTCCAAATTTGCGAATGTATATCTCTGTGGAATTATTGTATTTCCAGGAAAGAAATACGGGAAACTGTAGGCCTTTTGCACACTCAACTTTGTTGAGGCCCCCTGAAAAAAGCGTAAAACCCGATTCTGTTACAATTGGTGAGGATCATCCACATAATTCCAAGTATGGATTGAAAGTCACCGGTGTTTCAAATAAGTCACCATGCCTGCTGAGAAAGGCTACATGTCCACATCTACAATACCACCATGTACACTGGTGTTCTTTACCTTGGCAAACGCACATGAACATCACGTTATCATGTACGGGCACCTTGTCATCAAACTGTAGTGTTAGTAAAGCACTCGTAAACCCTCACCAAACCACACATGAGTGGTATAAACATGTATTAACCATCAAAATATGTTGTTGTTTTTTGTTTTATTCACATGTTCATCCATTTTCATCCATTTTAATCGCAGTTTTCCAAGTCTTCCTCTCATCCTGGCCATCGCTCAAGCAACATGGCTTGGAACCACTAAGCGGCTTAGTTCAAAAGATATATCCGTTATAAAGATAGGTTGCTGAAGTAAACTGCCAAATGCATGATCAATCAACGGTCATTTATCAATTACATCCCCATATCTATAGATATAGTTAAACTATGTTAAACCCTCATTAAACCATGAACCCCCATCATACGCTACAATTGATGGGTAAATCCCTTGAAATCCCACAATTTTAAGTTGGTTCACCTTGGTTTCCCGACAAATGCAAGCAGGGCAAAGCTTTGGCCCTACCGTGATATCCTTCAGCACAGTGTACCTCCACATAGAAATCCTCTCCTTGATCGCTGTCTGGGCAACTGCAGCTCTTTGTTGACGCCATACATGGATTCTTGGATACTTATCCCATGTATGCCGTTTATTTTACCCATAAGCCATACAGTATATAACCATTACAGTTTTTTTTACCCATACAAAACCCATCCAATAGCATGTATAGAACCATTGGTACAACCCATATCTGGTTGGTGGTATACCTACCCCTCTGAAAAATATGAGTTCGACAGTTGGGGGTACTATTCCCAATAGATGGAAACATAAAAAATGTTCCAAACCACCAACCACATATATATATATATTATGGGTTATTATATATAACTATGATAACCATCGTATAACCCAATATATGCTCCAGAACCTCCACCAAGTTTACCAAGTTTCGATGGAGCTGCTGCTCCTGAACCATGTAGCCCTGGAGCTTGGAAGACTAGTAACACCTCCAAAAAAAAAGGGTGGAACAAATATGGACACTTTATGGTGATTTTTATGCTGGTTTTATGGTGATTTTATGATGATTTATGGTGATTGTATGGTGATTTCATGGTGATTTTATGGTGACTTATGGTGATTTTATGGTGATTTATGGTGATTTTATGGTGATTCTATGGTGATTTAAAGGAGTTTAATTGGTGATGTAATGGGATTTCTAACCATAGGCTTTTTCTCTGGGTCTATGTGAATTGGAGGGATTGGGCGAAGTACAGAGTCAACCTGATTTCAGCAATGAACGATGGATATGGCTGTGTCCGAGGGTTGGGACTAGCCACACATCGTCAGAATCGATCCCAGAATCCTGGTGGATGATGCTGAGTGGAGAAAACAGATCCTATGCATGTTGTCTCACAAGAAACCAAAAAAACGCCTCAATCATGCTCAAACCCCGGGCTGCCCCCGTGGCTGTCTGAAACCGAAGCTGGCCAGTGCGCCTCTGTACTTTTGGGAGTGGAGCATCCATTGTGATGTGGAAGCACACCATGAAGCCCGAAGAAACAACAAATCAAAAACACCTGAAACCGAGACGAGAAAGCTGCGCCAAAAAGCCGTTTCAAGGCGAGACTAAACAAGATGAAAGGTGTGATTTTACTTGTTTTACTGTCTCAGCCATGTTTTTTGCAATGTCGGAAAAAGCGCTGGATCTCCATCATTGGTTTCTCCATCAATTGACCGTGACCATTCCTGCCTGTACCAAAAGCAGGAAGACTAGGATTCGGCTACGGCAAATCCAACCTCAAATAGCCGAGGCTTTGGAGCCATCCCAAGCTGCGAAAAAAACGAATGGGACCGTCTCGACTGGAGTATGACGCTGGAGCATCTGCTGCTGAATATTTGGGGAAGTGAAGTTGGAGTAATTTACCCTCTGGTAAACATACAAAAAGCGAACTGGAAATTCACCATGCTATTCATAGGCAAATCAAGTATAAATGGGCCATTCTCAATAGCAAATTGTAGCAAATTCCCAGAGGGTAACACTTTCCTATGGTGCCAAGGCCCATCTAGTTCGATGCACCTTCCACATCCCCAAAAAAACTATGGTGGGAACCCATTTCCAGAGCTATATGATGTTAGTTTACTGGAGGGTATATATATATATAGATAGATAGATACTGTAGAGGATGTTTCAATAAGATCGAAAGATTTGGATTCAATCGCAAAAACAAGTACGAGTATCTCCACCCCTTGGTTGTTCAGAGGATCAGGACAAGAAAACAGCAGAAAACCCGTTGATTACTAACCAAAAATCACATTTCCTGCATGTGTTCCCTTAAAACGCCTTCACATGCCTTCAACAAAATAAGAAATAGTAAAACTTGGAATGCAAGAGTGGTTGGTGATGCCAGCCCATCACAGCGATATCGGTGCATTGTTAGAATCATCCCCAGTTTGGACCAAAGATAACGTGTGAGACATATGATTGAGGAAACCAGCAGCTAGATTATGTATATATACATACATTATATACCTTACATTGCCTTACATAACCTTACATTGCCTTACATTTGCTTACATGACCTTACATGACCTTACATGACTTTACATGACCTTACATACCCTTACATTGCCTTACATTTCCTTACATGACCTTACATGACCTTACATGACCTTACATTGCCTTACATTTCCTTACATCACCTTACATGACCTTACATGACCTGAGATTACCTTACATTACCTTACACTACAATCCATTCCATGCCATGCCATTGCATTACATACATACATGTATAATATGTATACATGTATTTATATATATATATATATATACATTTTGTTTTATTTATGTGTTTATAAATTAAATATTGATTATATATGATGACATATGATACAGTATTACATGTATTTGTATCGTTCCAATCTTTCTGGGATTGCAATTTTTCTGGTTGCCTTGGTTGCCCACGGAGGATCCAAGGTTCCACAACTCACTTTGGATGACTTTGGTGTCTTGGCCATGGCGCCATCGCGTGTCCCGAAAGTCACGTTTCCGGCACGGTCAGTGTCTTTTATGGCGGTCCATCATTTTTCTCGAACACGTGGGGATTGTAATGAATCTAACCTTTGGGGAACCTCAAATCCTGGCAATTTTATGATATTTCCCAGTGAGATAGATTACGGTCCTCAAACCGTTGATTCTCTAGGACTCGATTGCAAAGTGACTTTACCGAGAGGTTCCTTGCTATGTCAAGGCTAGTGAGCCCGCATGAGTTTTTGCTAAAGACATCTTTTGCCCTTGTCTCCATGGCTTTCTATTCTATTCTGGCTCAAGCTGGAAGAATGCCATGGCCTTTGAGTTTCATGGAAGGAATTCACATTGCCCTCTGGTAATTTAACACTAGCTATTGAAAATCTCAAGTTTTGATAGTTAATCGTTTCTTTCATGAACTGTTTTTATCCATTGACCATAGCTACGTTAAATTACCAGCGGGGACAAGTTGAAGTTGACCATGCAAAAAAAAAACAAATGCGAGCTTTTGGCTCCAAAATAACACTTCAGCTTGGATGTTCATAGTAATAATAGCATCCTCAAAAGATAAACCAACCAATTTACCACTATTTTTTTGGTACACAAAATTCATGGAAATTATGTGTTCTATATTCTTGGGAGGTTCTATACTTGAAATGACATCAGCGCTGGAGAATCTATCTCCTGGGTTACAAGCCAGCAAACATAACTGGGGCCCCTTCCGGTAAGACATAGATTCCACCATCTATAGTAAAACAATGTAAAGTCACAAAGACAACAGAAATCACTCAGGCTGCCAAAGAAAATGGTATGCTCCCAAGGCCCAACTGGCAATTTGTTATAGGGTCAATGAGCATAACTACAACCATCAACTTTAGTGATTTTGTCACAAACATCAGAGACACCCACATCAAAAACCAAGATTGCTTATATTTTATATCCAATTATATGTGTATATATAATATACCCTCTGGAAATTTTACATAGCTATTGAAGATGGTCCATAGAAATAGTTAATTTACCTATTTATAGATGATTTTACAGTTTGCAAACTGTAACCGTTTACCAGATGGTATATTAATAACTACATTTAATGGGGATCTAATGGTGATTTAGTGGCAATAATAGTGATATGACCAACCCAAATGATGATGCTGTGGATGGAAACAAATCCTGCGCCAGTTGATCGATGATTCATCCCATTATTTGCATGGTTTCAACCACCCAAGGTTGTGCAGGATTTCTTCCATCCACAGTAGAAAGGGAGATCCACTATTATTATCCCAAGATTGGTTGGTTATCATAGTGATAATAAAAGTGATATCCACTATATTATTATTATCCCACTATGATCATTATTTACATATCCACTATTATTACCACTAACCAAAATAACCAACCAATAGTGGATATATTTTAATTATTTTATTATCCACTATTATTTAGATATCCACTATTATATAGAAATATTTCATAGGATATCATTATTATAACATATCCATTACCTCTATCCATTAGTCTGGGTAAATCAAAAAAAATACAAATCACTAACCTGAATAGTTCGGCCATTTGGGGATAATTTCCCTAACATTCACCATGATTCTAGGGTTCGGTCACAGTGAGGTCACTATCATTTACCTAGACACATGATCACAGGATTTCCACAAGATTCACCATGATTCCAGTTACCCTCTGGTAATTTAACATAGCTATTGAAAATCACCATGCTATTAATGGGAAAATCCACTATTAATGGTCATTTTCAATAGCTACGTTAAATTACCAGAGGGTAGTCCTATTGAATTATTGATATATCCCCAAGATTTCCACATCGAATCCGCCCGAATTCCAGCCTCTCTCCTGGGACCTGGATTGGATCCTCTAAAGAACCACCACCATAGTGATTCAGGGAGCCCAAGATACCCCAACATCTTACCAAAAAAAACATTCCCAAAATTGCAAATACAATAAACACACGACCAGGTGCGTTTTTTTAAGATAGCTATCAGACATCACAATTTCTGGTAGATGGTAAATCATTGAACTAAATGGGCATGTTCATAGCTATGTTAAATGGAGGGTAACCAGAGGCTAACTTTCCGACCTGCATTCCTAGAAGTGCAGGAGAGTAGAACTGATGATTTTTGGAGAACATGGATACCCGAATCATGGGTGGCAATGGAACCTTCCCAATTTGTAGATTATTCTGCAACAAAAAATGTGATTCTGACGCTGTAGAGCCGCAATTAATGTGATTTTCTGTTTCTTTCCTGTTGAAACGATTCTTATTGCCAGAATCAAGGCTGTACCTCGGTCCCTATTCATGGTTGGGTGGAGCAAAGACATACGCGTGTTCTGCACAGTAAAGAAGTATTTTTTAACCAAGCCCACGATTCTGATTCTCAACGCACTGTATCATATATATATATATACATAATATAACATATATATATATAAATATATATATATATCATAGTATATATATATATATATAATTTCTATACATCACTCTTAGACACCCCAATTATTGTACCCAGTCTTCCCTTCGTTTCGCACGACCGCCAAGCTGAGCAACTTCCATCTCTTGCTACACCTGCAACTGTCGTTGGGTGCGGTGACTTCATGTCCGACTCTTGGCCAAACATCAGCAAAACAAAGGCACACTTTCATCAGTACAAGACATAGAGATTCAGGTGATACTTACCATTGATGGTATACTCACCATGGTAGTATCACCATGACAACCTGGCTTGGTCATTTTTGCCACTCAGGTACTCTATGCTAATCTGATACAACAAAACACACTAGTAACCAGATGCTAATCCCCTCATTCCAATGTTCCAACAAGTACTGAGGCATCCAAAAACTGGTCAATTCACTTGTTGAACTGCTTGAACCATGTTGAACCGCTATAAATCTATGGTGGGTACAAGGTGGTGCCCCAGTTCGTTAGCCAAGGTGGTGTATAACCAATAGAAAAACTCAGGTTTACGGTTGAAATATCTTTATATATCTTTATAACGTCAGAATTCAAGACTGCTCTGCTGCAGAGACAGACCGCTAAATCCAGGTGGTACCCCAGTTTGGAATCATGACAAGTTGGTTTGCGAGTCCAACAACTGCTGGGTTTATGGCAGATATATCAAACTATTGAGTTATATAGATATAATCATATATATATATATATCAACCATCACACACACACATTCTACTGATAAAAGATTAATGGATGGTTAATGGTATTTCACTAACGGATGATTAAGGTTTGTTTCAACATACCTATATATCTCTAGGCACATTGCCCCATCCCCATCCTTTCTCACCTGCAAGACGCTGAACCTGGCGTTTGAGAATGTCTAGGAGTTCCATTATTTGATCAAGCCCCCATACGATTTATGAGTGAAATGGATGTTTGATGGATTTATTTGGTAAAGATTATGTAAAATCCTGATAATTTCATGGGATGTTCCACGTTTTAATCATTTTGGTGGATAAAATCCTGATCGTAATGATGGGAGTCGGTAAAATCCTCATAACAATGAAGCGACACAGGACACACTGAAAATGGTTCGTATATGATTTTCCATCTGCGATCACCATGGCAAATGGCGCCGAACATAATCAGGTGGAAACAAAGTGGGATCAAGAAACATCAGAACTGAGGTCTACCAGCCTGGCTATGTTTTAGATAAGGAACAGCAATACAACAGACAAAACTGAAAGGGCTATGAATCCCTTGCCTGACCATCATGGGCTTGGGTCGTCCAGTTGTGGCAGGCCTTCTGTTTCGGGGTGAAACCGAGCCCTTCAGCAGTAGCTTAAGTGGGCCTGTCCGAAAATGGTGCTAATACACCGCAAATGCTAGACTTTTAATAAGGAAAAACATGATTCACCACCAGATTTTGGAGGTACCGTATGCCCAAACAAACCCAAGGATCAGTGCCAAACCCTGATTGTTTTGGACCGGTGCCGGAAAACATCGCAGCCGATATTCGGGAGCCAAAAACAGCGCCTGTAACAGCTCTTCCTTAATGGAGGACATGGACTCCTGGGGCCGCTGGGCCGTTGATTTCACCAAAAAAACTATGGAATGATCCACTGGAAAAAAACATCACTGACAGTTACTGGTTGGTGGTTGACCTACCCCCCTGAAAAATGATGGAGTTCGTCAATGGGAAGGATGACATCCCATATAGAAAATGGAAAATAAAACATGTTTGAAACCACCAACCAGGTTATGTCTGAATATTCTTTGTTGACTTGGAGTATTCCCTGGGAATGGATTCCCGAAAAATCAGGTAGAAGTTCCCAAGTTCCCAAAACGGGGGATGAAACTTTCAAATCCAAACTTAGAATAATCTTAGAATGGAATATCCAAACTATATATATATACTGGTTCGTGGTTTCAACCTATCTGAAAAATATGAAAGTCAGATTGGATCATCATCCCAACTATTGGGGAAAATTAAAAAAAATCCAAACCACCAACCATATGTATATATATATATATCAGCACCGATGTCGGGCTCACGGCCTGAGCAGACGCAATGCTGTTCTGCAAACCTCAGATTCGTGGATAGCCTGAACAAAACAAGTACCCGGCCTGGTAATGACTAACATTAATGGGATTTAATGGGATTTAATGGGATTTATATAATGGGATTTAATGGGATTTAATGGGATTTATATAATGGGATTTAATGGGATTTAATGGGAATATCATGGATATGTGATATAAGTATATATGATACCCTCTGGTAATGACCAACATAGCTATTGAAAATGGCCATAGAAATAGTGGATTTTCCCATTAATAGCATGGTGATTTTCCATAGTTATGTTAAATTACCAGAGGGTACTGGTAGTGTGGTGAAAACAATGTCATAAACCATAGCTGATAAATGGGATGATATAGGGATTATATAGGGATTATGGGACGATTAATGGAATGATTAATGGGGTGAAAACAATGTCATGTTTAACACCCAAATGGGAATGGTAAACATACCACCTATTGATGGTGATTTGGGGGATGGTTCATTATTGCTTTACCCAATTTATATTTATATATATATTGTAATTATGCATGCATACATACATTAAGAAGAGGAAATAAGCTGATGCAATTCATACAGTGTGCAGGGCAGGAAAACATACATACATACATTCCATTTACAGCACAACATGAAGATGCACTTTTCAGCAGCATCAGAGTGCTGGCCACTACTGAAGTGTTTCCCAAATCAGCTGATGTACCTTTCGGCTAAAAAAAATCGTGGCATTTGTAAATCACATGGAAAATTATACAGTAGATTTACAGTTGATTTCATGGATTTCCAATTGCCATGCTTAATTATTGGAGAGTACATGTGCAGGAACTATTGTGATATTGGTTACACACCCACCTGATTGGTGGTTTCAACGTTGAACAGACGGGTGTCAAATCTGGCTTTGTCCAGTTGGGCAACCCTAAATCTCCATAAATATCCCATGGCTGATCATCATTTAACCGGTTTCTTGATGCTAGCAATTTTGGGTTCAATATGTCACATTTGTGCACTATGTTCCATGTTGGTGAGATATCCCATCAGCTATAATTATCATCATATCTCCATTGCTCATAGATGATGATAATTATAGTTGATATATTATAGAGATAAAGAATGGATAATCCACTAGTTATTTATCATATATTGATATACCATCATTGCTCATAGATGATTATTCATTCTTTACCACATATTTGGCAATTCTCCCTTCGATTCTTCAACAAAGCCCTTCGGATCCCCTGAGAGGCAACGGTGCTGCCATGAAGCAGCGGGACACTTCAGTGACTTCACTCTTCTCAGCACTCCTGGTGAACGAATCGCTCCAAAATCCCTGCGTCATGAACAGCATTCCGGTTGGTGGTTGACCTACCCCTCTGAAAAATATGAAAGTCAGTTGGGATGACTATTCCCAATATATGGAAAAAAAAGCATGTTCCAAACCACCAACCAGTATTATACTGGCTGGTGGGGATTCCCCGTTCTTGTATTCTCATCATCCCCAATATATGAAGGGTAGTATACTCCCCCAACTCATCATCAACCAGCGTTTTGAACACTGCACATTTCTGTGATAGTCTGGGAAGGGATCGCAGGTGCCTTGAAAAAAGCTGCTGGGTCAGTTCGAAACGCGAAATGCCCTGATTTTCCATTCGAATCATCGTTCTGGTTCTGGATGTGTCATCTCCATTCCAACATCTGACGAATCAATGAATATCAATCAATCATATCCAAACACATCTGGTTGGTCGTTGACTAACCATCTTGAAAAATATGAAAGTCAATGGGAAGGACTATCTCATATAGAAAATGGAAAATGAAAAATGTTCGAAACCACGAACCAGTTCTTGAATAATCTTCTTGAATAATTTTCTTGAATAGTCCTCAACATGCTTTCTCCCTTGTAGATATGTTATTTGGATTTGCAATCCCAAAAAATACCCTCTGGGAAATTAACATAGACCCTGGCAGTCATCGGGGTTGGAAGACTAGTTTCCATGAAAAAAATTGGTGATTTTCAGGGTCGAACTGTTAATTTACCAGGGGGTACATCCTATTCCCAGTCATATGGCCCCACTTCAAGATTCCGCACAACCAATGTTCAGAATCCCAGTCATCCATTCCCATGACACCCGGCCTGCGAAACGTTAAAAACGAACTGGAAAGATTCACCATGCTATCAATGGGTAAATCAACGACATTTCGACATTTCGACGATTGGCCATTTTTTTGAAGTTCGCAAACTGTTTCCACGTTTACCAGAGGGTATTCCATTCATACTCCGATTAGTGATCCCATTCATAATTCATAATCCATCATAATCCCATTCATATCCCACCATTGTCCAACTTCATGGTACTATAATGGGATTAGTGATTATTTATCATAAATAAACCATTAAGAATACCATTATGAATCCCAGAGTACCATCGATTATCACAATTTATCCCAGCATAAACATCTTAATCCCACGCGTTTTCTAACTGCCGAGTCCTTTCAGCTAAGGCAGACACACGGCCCAGCTCCACTTTGAGTTCCTTCAACTCCTCAAAAAGAAACTGCGCTCCGGTAGCCATAGTGGAAGCGAAGCCACATTTATTTTGCACCCTCCAACAAAAAATAATTGATTAGGGGGACAAAAAACATATATGAAAGCAGCCATAAATTGCGGACAATTGTGGCATATAGAATAAAACACATGTACATCCAATTTGTGAACAAAAACACTTTCAATTTCCGGCACTTCAAAAGCTTGAACTTTGGCACCTGGACCCGCAACATCCTCTAAGTCAACTTTGGATAAATCACCAAAACTCGCCCTGAAATCATCCGATACTCTAAAAACAACATAACACCCATATGAACATATATGTCCAATCTGGAATAAATCCTGCAGGGGATACATATATATATACATATTAGAATGATACAGTATGTCAGATGTCATCCTTTCCAGTCTCCCATCTGCTTCCCTCACCCTTTGGCCCGTTTTGGAACGCTCGCCTCACTGTCAACCTTGGCTGCCTGGCACATGATCCGTCAGCCAGCCAGATCTCTTCCCATCTGTTGTTGGTTAATACAAATATTGGACAAACCAATGGTATCAAAGATTCGTGAGTGACATCCTTATATGTGGATTAAATATATACAACCAATGATCACAGTTTTGCATGTTTGCATCTTTGCAGAAAAATTCTGTTGGTTAACTCCACGTGTTCATTGGTTAACTTCACCCACCATGTTTGATGGTTAGTCACGGTTTTCCGCACAGAAATGTATTTGGGTATGGGTCAATACCTATAGATACATTTTTAGTGGGATGAACATCCATTTACCAGCTATTTTGGGGTTCACCAGGGGTACAAGGTTTTGACCCATCCCCATTTGTGGTTTAAATAGCCACGCCTGGGTCTGCAGGATCAGTTCATGCAGTTGCTCCACACGGCCTGTGACCTGTGAGGTGGCCGAGTGGCGACTGAGAAATGTGCTATCACAATTGCATAGTATTGTGCTATACTACTATATATAGCTATATCAAACTATATATATATAGTGGTATAGTACTGGGTTATAGCAACATCAATTTATATAGAACTGTATATATATATGTATGTAATTATAGTGGCGTACTACTATAATGATAGCAATATTCAAGTACTAACTACTTATAAGTACTGGTTTGATTCAGATGTTGGCAACAATTAATGGTATCAAGCTATAGTTATAGCAATATTCCATTGGTTGTTCTACATTAGTTGGAGCAATATTATGTCATAGTACTAAGTTGCAATATGTGTGGTATTGTAGTTTGGTAAACATCTTGGGGGTTGTCGTATTGCCGTAGTAGTTTCGAGAATTTGGTACAATAGTATGAAGAAAAACAAATTGTAGCCAAACTGGAATAGTCGCATGCTATACATTTCATGTTTGGTGGGGATCTAATGGGGAATATACCAAACACAACAATTGAAACACGCAGTTGGGTCCTCTGGCCCTCCGGATTTGAGTTGCTTCATGATCACCCTGCCCCACACAGCATGATCCATAGATCGCTCATTAATTGTAAGGAATGCACATGTCTACTTATATATACAACTATATATTATCTATATATGATTATATATATATATTAAATATATATATATATATATCAAACTTATATACCTGAAGTATCTTGAACATATCTATATCAGCAACCATTCACCATCACACTTCTTTGATCAACCGTCTTCAAACCCTCCCACGGGGGAAAAAAATGGTGTGGAGCAACTAGAATATCCCTGGGCCGTGACAAGATTCCATAACAACTACAAGTTTATAATCATATATAATCAAAATCGCAACATTGTTTCTATATATATGTTTTATTATGGGTATATATATAATTGTCAACAGTATGTATGTATATGTGGAATTATGGCATTCCCCAAAATTGGACACCGACGCGGCCAGAATTCGGCTTGGACGCATTAGGGCGAAGGGAGCTCAATTTTGGCTGGTGGTTCATTCTTGGGCTTATAGCAGCCACCAAAAAAAGATAGAAAATACATGAAAAAACACCATAAATCACCATGATAATCGGAGTTTCTATCGTATTCTATACATGTTCTATACATTTTCTATATATGTTTCATTAGTTTCTATGCATTTTCTATTACTTTCTATATATTTTCTATATCCAGTTGTAGGTTGCGAGTTATCTCCTCCTGGCCGCGTCCACTCTAGACCTAGCCTCGGAGATCAGAGGGCTCTGAGCCGACTCCTGCGGTGAAGTCATAGGAAATCCCCAAGAAATACCCTCTGGTAGTGACTAACATAGCTATTGAAAATGGCCATTTATAGTGGATTTACCCATGAAAAATGGTGATTTTCCATAGTTATGTTGTTGGAAGACTAGTTTCCATGAAAAAAATAGGCTATTTTCAGGGTCCAACTGTTTATTTACCAGAGGGTAGATGGCGGATGTTTTGTTTCGATGGCGGATGTTTTTGAGCTGAGCAAGATGCAACTGTCGTGGTTCATGGTGCTTCAAGTCGGCATGGTGAATGATGCTTCAACAACTGAGCTGGTTGGTGGTTGAGCCAACCCCTCTGAAAAATATGAGTGAACGTCAGTTGGGATGATGAAATTCCCAATATATGGAACAAACAAAATTCATGTTCCAAACCACCAACCAGATTATAAAACATTGAACATGGATGACTGGTTGATGGTATACCTACCATATTGAAAAATATGAGTTCGTCAATGGGAAGGATTATCCCATATAGAAAATGGAAAATAAAAATCATATAAAATCACCCACCAACCAGTCATAATCACTGGCTTGTACCCCATGACTTTCTTTTCAAAGCTCAACCTTTGTCATTTCATATCAGTGACCAACATTTGGGTACCACCATTGCTTGAAAAGCTCCGGTAGCATTTTCCATGGAGAAAAGTCAGCATTTCGAAAAAATCATGAGCTTGTCACATGCGGATTATTTCCACGGTTGCCGCTCAAAGATGGACCCCATTTTCAGACACACCCATGATAAACGGGAAATTTTCGCAACCAACGAACCGATGAAGCATAAGAGGCTATGAACGAACCCTTAAGAGGATTCCAAGGGCTTTTTTGTTGCTTGCCATTACAGATTGAACATCTGGCATAACAAAAATCTATGATCAGACATACGTGGCCGTGGCCAGCTTTAGATGAACCATTTTGAGCTGCTTAGTATATATGCTTATGAATCTAAACCCTGGTACCCTGGTGGATAGAAATAAAATGGCGAGTGTCTAGTGACTAGTGGGCTACTGCAAGTAGCACAAATGTAATAACTATAGATGTTCATCTGCCCAACATATGGTACTATAGGTTTTGACCTACGCGAGGTTGAGCTGCGTGACACAGACAATCGATGAAAATCTGTATGCTATTAATCACTACATTTCTTGCTATCCAATCTATCCATGGTAGATGGCATCCATGAAACATCCAGTCTACTGATTCAATCGGAGGGAGTCCGTGGTAAACCCATCCTCCGCAAGCTGCGTGAAAGTCTGGATCTGCTGGTCACAGCCTGCAATGGAATCACTCTCCGTTTCACACTGCGAATCGCAGCACAAAAACTGGTGCAAACAACATCTCTTTCTTAAGTTATGCCTTTGAGACACACAAAAAGTTTGGGACATTGACAGTTGTGTATTGGTGTATTGGTTGTCTATCGTTTGCCAAAAAAGGTTGATCAGTTGTGTCTTGGTCGTCTCCATCCGCTGCTAATCTCGGTCAAACGGGACGATTGCGTCCAAGATGCGGGTCAAACGAACTTGAGCATCGTCTTTCCTGTCGAAATCATGCTTTTCCCTGTATACCATCAATAACTTCCATAAAAGGGGTGTTCATCCTCTATTCATCACTCAAGTAGGAAAAGGTTGTCTGCGCCTTTAGACTTCCAGACCCCTCCTGAGGTGTTTGAACACCTCAAAGCTACCGCCAAAATCACCTTCTCAGCAGGAGTTTGGAAGTCCAGGGTTCTTGATTGGAATTTGCGTTTTCCATGGTTTATATCCTCACATTTTGCTGGCTCAATCCTTATTCCTTCTTTCTTTCCGAATCGTCAAATGCACAATTTTTCCAACTTTTGGCGGCTGAACTTGTGACTGTTGCTTTATGTTGCTTTATATTTATGTGCCCTACATACTCATAATCTGGGAGGAAAATGAGAGGATACTCCGCCATACATCCAGCCTTGGAACAACCCATAGAAACCTAGCACGAATCAACTATAAATCCTCCTTGACATCTTCATGCTTTCAGGTGAAACAACCCGCTCTCCTATCAACCAGGGGCGTAGCGATTTCTCGCCTCCAGCGCTCCAAAGCTGCTAGCTGAGTTTCCAGGTGCCGGAGTCGCTCCTGCTGAGATATTCAACTGACATTTTGGGAGTTCTGGGCGGTAAATTATTGGCTAATTGGTGGTATACCTACCCCTCTGAAAAAAATATGAGTTCGTCAGTTGGGATGATGATTCTTCCCAAATATTCCCAATATATGGAAAAAAAAATGTTCCAAACCACCAACCAGAACTTGGCTTGGTCATATAGCACGATAAAGATGGTGACTTGATACCTCCAGCACACAAGGACAGTGGAAATGTGCCAGAATCGCCGCGCCGCATCAATGGCAACGGACAATTCCCACATGGCTAGTTCGGTGATGTCCCATCATAACATGAAAAAATATAAACGTTAGGTAAACCCCCCGGTTCACACACAGCGCAACCTATATATAAATGGTCCCATTCATGTGGTTCCCCCCTTTTGAACCTTTGGGGGTCTGTGTTTTTCATTTCCGTGGGATTGCTGGGGGCTTAGCCCCCAGCATCCTCAGTCGCTCCGGTTGCTCCTGCTTGCCATCTTCCGTAGATCCAAGTCTTGCAATTTCATCTGACAGGAATTGATGAAGAACAGAAGACTTCAGGAATCAGGAAAAACAAATAGTAACATAGCTATTGAAAATGGCCATAGAAATAGTTGATTTACCCATTGAAAATAGGGATTTTCTACCGTCATGTTAGTTTACCAGAGGGTATATATATATAATATACGAAATTATATCGATATAAGAGATGCATGGAGATGACCTCACGCGCATGCCATTCATGATGGGAAGAACCCCCCTTGGGCGCGGTGATGGGAAAGCTATCTGAGCAAACCCTCCGATTGTCTCGCTGCTTCATACACCTTTATGAATCGTTGATCAACTGATAAAGCCTTGTGAATTCGGGACCACCATTTGGTAGATGGTTTATCCGATTATCCATGATTATCCCATTTGTTTGCAGTGTTTCATAGTTACCAATATAGTATCCGATACCATTTGGACATATTTGGACTGGTTGATTCTTCATGATGCAAAGAAGGGACAACATCTTGACCAAAATTTCCCACCAATGGCCCCACTCAAAACACGCCACGGCAGCACCAAACAAAGTGAGAATCTCTTGGGGGAATTTGGATTGCTATGGTGTGTCCAACAACACGGATACCCCAAAAATGACAAGTCATTAAACAAACAGGAATTACAGTATCAACCTTGGAAAAGCCATGGGAACCGGGCTTTTCCCCTACATTTTCAGGTACGAAACCCATTTGAACCATCACCAAAGATCAGCACCCTCTGCCTCTCACAGATGATATGCTTCGTGCATCTCCTTTCACTGCAGCCTGCGCAGCCCACATGAACGTCTTGTTTCGCTTGACGCAGTTGCACATGTGCAATTCATTTTTTTTTTCAAAATGGTAAACGTCCCCAACAATTGAAATCAATAGAGCGTGAATGTGATACCCTAAATTAGGTATCACAAAGTGGTACAAGTCCAAAATGGATATCCCAAAATTCCCGCAGTGTACTACCCGCAATCACCCAAATGACACTGTCAGACATCCCAGCAAGCTTCACCCAATTGCAATGGATCAATCCCAGTTACATGGGATGATTTAGGACTCCTCTAACTAAACTTAACTTAGGCGTGTATATATATGTATATATATATATATAGAAAATGTATTTGTAAAATGTATATATATATATAGGATTATCATTATTATATTATAATATTGTATATTATTAGTATTATCACTTATAAATGCGGTAGCGTCACACTGAGGTGCGGTTCATATCTTTTCAGCCAGTTATAGCTTGAATTTCGGGCCATTGGGCCGTTGGCGCCTCCAGGCGTTCGATGCGACCCACCTGGCGCCATGGATAGCCATGGATATCCCCAATCGCTGGATGGTACCCTCTGGTAAACTAACAGTTTGCTATTGAACATGGCCATTTAGTTCGTGGATTTATCCATTAAAAATGCTGATTTTCCATAGTTTAACGTTTAAGGTTTACCATTTCGGGTCAATAAATCATGGAACATCCGAACACATCCGAACATCCAATGGATGATTTTGGATGATGTAACCAACCGGGTTGGGAACCTCCCATAGCGGACCCCACCGGGTTGGCTTTCAAGGGGCGCCTTGTCTTGTAGGACTTCCTCCAACATCTGTCCTTGCGTCGCCAAGGATCCGGAACGACCAGCATGGTATACCCCAATACTATCATGAAAAAATGGGGGTATACCATGCTGGTATATCATGATGTTGGGGTATACCATGAAATGTATATCATTCATATTTTTTCTCAGAATGTATATCATGAAAAATGTGAAAAATACTGTAACTGACTGAGAATATCTGAACATGACCTGTAAATCCGGACATGAGAGAATATGTGGTTTTTAATCAGGCTGGATTTGAGGGTACTTTCACACACACCTCATCAGTGGCATGAACAAATATGTACTATGATCATGAATGTTTTTTGAAGAGGAGCCTGGCTTCACAAGTGCATAGCTGTATCACACATTCGTTTAATAATCTGAAAAATCTACAGAAACCTCCCTTCTTTCAGCTTCAAACTATCGGCCGTTTCCCGTGGCGAATGTTGGTAGCATCAACACCATCTTGTCACAGTTATGGCCCGAAATACCAGGTGTTATAAGTAAGTTTTAATCCCTATGGAATTCTAACAAGTCATAACCAGCTATATATAGCCATTCATATAACATTAACCATTAGATACCATTTCAATCATATTAAAATCCAGTTACAACCAGTTACAAGCAGCTAAAAACTGGTATTTTTCAAGGGGCCCGATTTCAACTGCAGCCAGACCGCCGGTGACCCGTCGAGCCGGTCCTTCCCGGCGCTCTTGTTCCAAGTCCTCGAGCCGGGCGAAGTGCCGGGCAAAGTCCTGGTCCTCGTGGCCGGGCCCGGCCGTGCGCCGTGGAAGACAGCGTGGTTTTAGGCAACCAGTTGGGATTTAGTATGATTTAGTAGGATTCATTTGAGAACAAACATATGACAATAGATTGACTATAGATTGACTTTTTGGGGCATTGAGTAGGATTCAATTGAGAACAAAAACTTTGATCCGCTGGGATTTGGAATGGGATGGAATGTGGCGGACTTATAAAGGAACTTGCATGGAACTGCCAACATTGCTATGATAAACGAGGATCATTCACAGCAAAAGTGCCATTTTGCCGGCAATAGTGGGGAAATCAAAGGATGTGCGCAGAAGTTGGACTCTTGAAACTGGACGTTTGGAGGTTCGATCTTTCGATCATTGGGCTTCAACTGACAGAAATTGCATCCAAATACCATGGGTCATCATGCCGCAAAATCGCGGCGCAGTGGGGCATATGTTATAAATAAACGAAGACAACAATGCAAACGAGTTTGTCCAAACATAAGTTATTCTTCCGAAATCCCATGGTAAAACAAAGGCATTCATGTGTCCCCAATATCTAATTAGTTGATGTAAAACAGTGCCCCATCCATGCCCACCTCCACATATTTGGGGCAACCATTTAAATCGAACGACAACACGAGTGTCCAAAAACAGGGTATCTTTTATTGCGTGAAAAAGAACATAGGAGTAACAAAAAACATAGACTATGGTTTTAAAATTTTAAAACTTTGTCTTCCCCAAACGGAATAAAATTTCCAAAAGTTAGGGCCCAATTTCTGGATAAACACATCATCCAGTCCAAGTTGCGAGGCGTTCCAGCCTGGAAAGTTTGGCAGGCTGGGAGGGTCAAGGTAAAACCCATGGTTTTTACCCATGGATTTTTTCCCATTGACCCATCATTTTACCCGATTGTGGTGATTAAAACCATGCGCGCAAAAAAAAGTTAGTGACATGGGGTCACTTGGCTTTTTGTAGATATTGTGTCCTTGACCGACTAGTACGTTCCGTATATTGTCACGCCATGCTTGTCACTTGTGCTGTTGAGAGCCACCCATCTGAACATCTAAAAAACCTCTTTCAAACAAACAGCACTGTTGATGGGCAATACTCCTTATGGCTATACCAACACTTTCAAACCATGTTTGAAAATTCTTAAAATGGGGGATCCGGAAAACCATAGGTTTCAATGCTCAAATGGTCTATATAATGACTTTGACGATTTGGGGGTTGTTAGGGAACCTCCACATAGCCACCCGCACGCCTGGACTGCAAGCTGTGCACTTCCTTTGACATCCTCAGGGTGGCAGCCTCAGACGTCAGCCGCTGCCATAAAAAACTCATTGAGTTCAGCGGTGATAAGTTTGTTCAAGCAAATCATGAAGCATAATTGTCATTTAAGAATTATACTTTCCAATCATCTCCTTTCATCTCCAAGGCTCAATACCCTCCGGTACTCAAACATGGCAGGCTGGAAAATCCCCGAACTAAAAGGAGGTTTTTGTTCAATCATCGAACTAAATGGGACATTTTCTAATGGCCATGTTTGATTACCAGATGGTAATCAAGCATAGTCCTAGTGTCCGCACGTGCTTCAAAGTGACCTGTTCAATCACCAATTCGAGGTCACAAAAAAAAACAAAAGGGACGCTATGTATATACAATTGGACAGAAATCAAAACAATCAAACTAATCGGTTTGTTAAATCCCTATAGGCGTGATAATCATACATTGTTATTTCTATGCAATTCTAACTAATTATTCTAATTTGAGCAATCTAGTAACATACAGTACTAAGTCCATCTAAGTCCCGTAATTGAATTGAATTATGGGAACAACCAATCGAGATATTTATCCTGTAACAAAAAAAACGGTTTCCTGTCAATGGTCCCGTGGAAAACAATTCTATTGTGGATTGGTTTTGCTCGTTGCTGGTTCACTATAGGCCAAACCTCAAAGGCCCTAGAAAACATGCAAATTCTTGTGCCACCTTTTTTATTCAACCCACCCATTCTTGACAGAATAGCCACATATGTTCAAGCTGGATTCAATCATCATGAATTCCCTCGTTATTCAACGGCAATTTTGGAAACCAATCCCCACTCGTTTGGACCAAACAAAAGACCGCCGGTAAAGCAACATAGAAAGCCAGTGGTTTCCCCAAACAAATCATCTATAAATGGTGAGTTTCCAATATCTATCTTAATCTCTTGGAGAGGGTGTAGAGTATATCACTATGTTTTTTTTTCTGAAATTAGTGCAAAAATCCAGTGGTTTATCCTCATGTTGCGCGAGGTAACAGTGGTTTAATGTGGTTTAACATGGTTATTTTATGGTGATTTAACCAGCCAAGATGGGTGATTTCAACCAGCGAAATAGTGATATCATGCGGATATCCAAGATAGGGCCGTGCAAGCACGCGCTGCTGTACAACAGCCGACGGCACTTATCTTGTCTTACCTTGAATGGAGGTTTATGGCTGGGGAAATCATCGTACTAAATGGTGAGTTTTCCATTGCCACATTTGATGACCGGAATCAATACAGGGTTGGTTTAGCACTCCAATAACTGCTGGGTTGATGTCAGTTATACCGAACTGCGGCGGAAAACAAACAAACTGGTTGGTGGTTTCAACCCCTATGAAAAATATGAAAGTCAGTTGGGAGTATTCTTCCCAATATGATGGGAAAGTCATTCAAAATTCCATGGTTCCAGTCACCACCAACCAGCAAACATTTCTGGGGGGTACCACCCTGCAGCCATTTGGGAGTTCCATTCGCCTCGAATCCGTCCAAGCGCGGCTGGAGCATCGCTCGGGTGCTGGAGACCTGGCGCATACCCTATGGTAGGATGATCTACAAATGGTGGATTTTCAACATCTATCTGGGTCAGTTTACAGTAGGCTATCTATGTTTGTCTATGGGTATCTATGATTGTACTTCTGGGATTATATATATATATATTATGTATTATGCCTGATATTGTATTATATCTCCATGGCTATCTATTGTTATATGTTACAAATCAATTAAACAATATAATGGGCGCATAGTGGGGACCTTTCATGGGGAGATAGTAGGAATATCCTGGAATATAATGGGGAAATAGTCGGGTCATAATGGTGATATGAGGATATGGATATAGAATCAACAATATGATATGGGTTTGTCTGAACAAGGTGTATTACAGTACAACATTTGATGGCTGAATAGCCATTTTGAGGGCGCCGAAAATCCACCGTTTTCAGACACTCCCATATCTAAATGAGTCAATTATCCATAAAATATATTTGATACAACATAACAATGATTTTTAAGTATCATATTGGCTGATACCCCAAACATAATTTCCCGCATTCTTCGGTTGGCAGCATTCAAGAACCCCCAGCGCCCAATTTTGGATTGCTTCTGCTGGTTGGTTGCTGGGAATTTTCTTTGCAGGCTATAAAATCACTCCATAAAAAGACTTAAAGGGAGATAATGGAATCCCTTGAGCGATGGTTGATCAGGGTCCCAATGAAACTCCCCACAACCTTTCCTTTCGAATCGAAAGAATCCCTTCAAAAGCACCGCAGCCTCAAGATTTTCCAATCTCTCTACTAGCTTCTTGCGAACTTCCTCCTGAAAAGTCAAACAAAACTCCAGCTGAAGCTTGGATTTGATCATCCCTAATAGGGATCAAGACATCTTCGAAAAGCACGAAGAACTTCACAGCCAGAACCAGGAACAGAAAAAAGAACAGCACCGCTCATGTACGCCATTAAAGCATATTAAAGCAATTCTCTGGACATTCATGAATAGCAGGGATGGACTCGTCATGTTGTTCATGATTGACTGATGTAGGTATTACCCACAGTTGAGGATTGTCCATACTTTCTCCACATCGGAAAGTAACAAATCTGCGGTTGCAATTCCTCCTTCTGCGCTTTGCTTGATTGCATGGAGACACTTCCCTGCAGGCCACAAAAAACAAGCGCTTTTTGTCTTTTTTGCAGCCCGTCCCCAATGAGTTCACGCGCAAGATAAATGATACTCTAAATTTACATATAATATATATACCCTCTGGTTATTTAATGTAGCCATGGAAAATGGCCCAATAAAAAACTGTTGTTTGATGATTTACCTATTAAAAATAGTGATTCTCCATAGCTATGTTAAATAACCAGAGGGTATATGTAATGGTTTCAAAGAACACACATAAATACCTGAGAAAAAAAGCCTTTCAAAAGCAGAACATGAAAAGATAAACCACCTGAACTCTGGACGCCAACATGAAAAAAAACTCACTTGTGGCACATCACAGGCGGCACCCTTTGCATATGACAAATTGAACCAAATGTGGAGGTGTTTACTTGTACATCGGGACATATCGGGACCAAACTCGGTATCCGCAGTGCCTCAAGCCGGTCCAGTCTGCTTCTTAGATCCTGCAAGGACTTTGCCTCCAAAGTTTTCACAAACAGGTCAAAGTCACTGTAATTTTCGTGTCTGGAGCGTCAACAGAACCTCTTACAAGAACAACCCTCGAAAATCCACCAAGCACACTCTCACTAAATCATGAACACCATAAGTTGATATAACTTGTCCATGTTAATTTGGTTGAGAAGCTTTAAACAAATCAAATTCGCATGTTTCGACCAAAAGCCAGAAAAAGTGATCAGGTTCAAATGCATCTGTTGCCGCCTCGATGTTGTTTTGCTCTAGCTGCTTTGGTATGGCCTGCAACAGAAGCGTCACTGACAATTCGCACTGCTCTGGGTACTGTTGCTCTGGGGCTTTTGCAGCAGCCCAACAGCCAACAGGCACATCACTTGAGAACTTGCTTAGCGGTAGGGAAACAGGGAGATCATTTTTCTGCAGCTATGTGCAATGTACTATCTGCTGAAAAAAGAAGCTGCCTGTGCTTTAAACATGTAACAATCAAGCTTTGAACATTACAACAAAACAAAACGCACATATATAATCATATATATATATTATATCTGAATATACCTTCGCAGCAAGTTGCAATATTCTCATGGCGTGCCCTGATCGTGCCTCAAGCTGGTCCAATCTGTTGCTCAAATGCTGTAAGGACTTTGCCTCTACAACGATGACAAGTAGGACAATTCGATTGTGATCCATGTCTCCAGAACGCTAGACAACATTTTTCAGTCCGCGAGCCACTCTAATTTGGACAGCAAAGTGTTTCTTGCCTCGATGCTGCTTTGCTCCAATTGCTCTGGTACGGCCTGCAACAAATTGAAATCTGGATGGATCTGAATGGTTTATGATGGTATGACAAGCACGATGTCCAACATGCACATCACTGAAAAGCATGTTGTCCGTGCTGGCGTAACCTCACACTCATCAAAGAAAAACAATACAAAAAGAGCGAGTCACATCAATGTACCTTTTTCGATCCTTTTCAGTACCTTTGTATATTTTCACATTTTCCAACAAATTGCTCCTTTCTTTCGGGCCCTGATTGCCCTGATTGCCCTGATTGTGCCTCAAGCCGGTCCAGTCTGCTTCTTAGATCCTGCAAGGACTTTGCCTCTACAACGATGACAAGTAGGACAATTCGATTGTGATCCATGTCTCCAGAACGCTAGAGAACATTTTTCAGTCCGCGAGCTACTCTAATTTGGACAGCAAAGTGTTTCTTGCCTCGATGCTGCTTTGCTCCAATTGCTCTGGTACGGCCTGCAACAAATTGAAATCTGGATGGATCTGGATGGTTTATGATGGTATGACAAGCACGATGTCCAACATGTACATCACTGAAAAGCATGTTGTCCGTGCTGGCGTAACCTCACACTCACAAAAGAAAAATAATACAAAAAGAGCCAGTCACATCAATGTACCCTTTTCAATCCTTTTCAGTACCTTTGTATACCTGGGGCACCCCCAGGACACCTTTTCCTGTCCAGATGAGAAAAAGTAAACTATTGGAAAGTTGGACAGGAATTGTTGTCCGGGACGGCTTTTCATAAAGCGCTTTCAAACGATGACATTGTACGTAATTTTTGCGCAGCTTGAACGTAATTGAACGTAATTTGAACGCAATTCGAACGCAATGTGAACGTAATTTGAACGCAATTTAGCCAAAAGGACGTGAAAAACCGTTCGGCTATCGGAAAGGGTGTGAACTTTCGATCTTGGACGTGAAAACCGTCAAAAAATATGAAAAGACAACTTTTGTGGATCTGGACAAGAAAAGGTGTCCCAGGGGTGCCCCAGGCATTTACACGTTTTCCAACAAATTGCTCCTTTCTTTCGGGCCCTGATTGCCCTGATTGCCCTGATTGTGCCTCAAGCCGGTCCAGTCTGCTTCTTAGATCCTGCAAGGCTTTGCCTCCAAAGTTTTCACAAACAGGTCAAAGTGACTGCAATTTTCGTGTCTGGAGCGGCAACAAAACCTCTTACAAGAACAACCCTCGAAAATCCACCAAGCACACTCTCACTAAATCATGAACACCATAAATTGATATAACTTGTCCATGTTAATTTGGTTGAGAAGCTTTAAACAAATCAAATTCGCATGTTTCGACCAAAAGCCAGAAAAAGTGATCAAGTTCAAATGCATCTGTTGCCGCCTCGATGTTGCTTTGCTCTAGCTGCTTTGGTATGGCCTGCAACAGAAGCGTCACTGACATTTCGCACTGCTCTGGGTACTGTTGCTCTGGGGCTTTTGCAACAGCCCAACAGCCAACAGGCACATCACTTGAGAACTTGCTTAGCGGTAGGGAAACAGGGAGATCATTTTTCTGCAGCTATGTGCAATGTACTATCTGCTGAAAAAAGAAGCTGCCTGTGCTTTAAACATGTAACAATCAAGCTTTGAACATTACAACAAAACAAAACGCACATATATAATCATATATATATATATTATATATCTGAATATACCTTCGCAGCAAGTTGCAATATTCTCATGGCGTGCCCTGATCGTGCCTCAAGCTGGTCCAATCTGTTGCTCAAATGCTGCAAGGACTTTGCCTCTACAACGATGACAAGTAGGACAATTCGATTGTGATCCATGTCTCCAGAACGCTAGACAACATTTTTCAGTCCGCGAGCCACTCTAATTTGGACAGCAAAGTGTTTCTTGCCTCGATGCTGCTTTGCTCCAATTGCTCTGGTACGGCCTGCAACAAATTGAAATCTGGATGGATCTGGATGGTTTATGATGGTATGACAAGCACGATGTCCAACATGTACATCACTGAAAAGCATGTTGTCCGTGCTGGCGTAACCTCACACTCACAAAAGAAAAATAATACAAAAAGAGCCAGTCACATCACTGTACCCTTTTCAATCCTTTTCAGTACCTTTGTATATTTACACGTTTTCCAACAAATTGCTCCTTTCTTTCGGGCCCTGATTGCCCTGACTGCCCTGATTGTGCCTCAAGCCGGTCCAGTCTGCTTCTTAGATCCTGCAAGGACTTTGTCTCCAAAGTTTTCACAAACAGGTCAAAGTCACTGCAATTTTCGTGTCTGGAGCGGCAACAAAACCTCTTACAAGAACAACCCTCGAAAATCCACCAAGCACACTCTCACTAAATCATGAACACCATAAATTGATATAACTTGTCCATGTTAATTTGGTTGAGAAGCTTTAAACAAATCAAATTCGCATGTTTCGACCAAAAGCCAGAAAAAGTGATCAAGTTCAAATGCATCTGTTGCCGCCTCGATGTTGCTTTGCTCTAGCTGCTTTGGTATGGCCTGCAACAGAAGCGTCACTGACATTTCGCACTGCTCTGGGTACTGTTGATCTGGGGCTTTTGCAACAGCCCAACAGCCAACAGGCACATCACTTGAAGACTTGCTTAGCGGTAGGGAAACCAAGCTTGGAACATTACAACAAAACAAAACGCACATATAATCATATATATATATATATTATATCTGAATATACCTTCGCAGCAAGTTGCAATATTCTCATGGCGTGCCCTGATCGTGCCTCAAGCTGGTCCAATCTGTTGCTCAAATGCTGTAAGGACTTTGCCTCTACAACGATGACAAGTAGGACAATTCGATTGTGATCCATGTCTCCAGAACGCTAGACAACATTTTTCAGTCCGCGAGCCACTCTAATTTGGACAGCAAAGTGTTTCTTGCCTCGATGCTGCTTTGCTCCAATTGCTCGGGTAAGGCCTGCAACAAATTGAAATCTGGATGGATCTGGATGGTTTATGATGGTATGACAAGCACGATGTCCAACATGTACATCACTGAAAAGCATGTTGTTCACGCTGGCGTAACCTCACACTCATCAAAGAAAAAAAATACAAAAAGAGCCAGTCACATCAATGTATCTTTTTTGATCCTTTTCAGTACCTTTGTATATTTACACATTTTCCAATAAATTGCTCCTTTCTTTCGGGCCCTGATTGCCCTGATTGTGCCTCAAGCTGGTCCAGTCTGCTTCTTAGATCCTGCAAGGACTTTGCCTCCAAAGTTATCACAAAGAGGTCAAAGTCACTGCAATTTTCGTGTCTGGAGCGGCAACAAAACCCTCTTACAAGAACAACCCTCGAAAATCCACCAAGCACACTCTCACTAAATCATGAACACCATAAGTTGATATAACTTATCCATGTTAATTTGGTTGAGAAGCTTTAAACAAATCAAATTCGTATGTTTCGACCAAAAGCCAGAAAAAGTGATCAAGTTCAAATGCATCTGTTGCCGCCTCGATGTTGCTTTGCTCTAGCTGCTTTGGTATGGCCTGCAACAGAAGCGTCACTGACATTTCGCACTGCTCTGGGTACTGTTGCTCTGGGGCTTTTGCAACAGCCCAACAGCCAACAGGCACATCACTTGAGAACTTGCTTAGCGGTAGGGAAACAGGGAAATCATTTTTCTGCAGCTATGTGCCATGTACTATCTGCTGACAAAACAGCTGCCTGTGCTTTAAACATGTAACAATCAAGCTTTGAACATTACAACAAAACAAAACGCACATATATAATCATACCTAGGTCTTCATTCGGGCTGAAATTTCAGCCTGAGACAGAATTCTAGCCTGAATAGGGTTTCGGGCAGAAAAACAGCCTGCGGGCTGAAATCCATATTTTGGGGTTTTTAGCATATTTTGAAGTTCACTAGCTGCAGGCTCAATCAAGGTTTTAGGAACCTGCCATCTTCATGTGAAGTGCCTCCGGAGGAGGTGCCACCCACCCACTGCCTTGCCTGCACATCCTGTTGATCTGAAATCTTTGGTCATGGGGAGATGGCATTTGGATTTTTTCTGGTGCTATTGGAACTCATGATATTTTACTGCAGTAATTTTGGATCAGAGGTGGTAGAATTTCAGTTACTTTGCTGTTTGGTATCTTTACCCATGGACTATTTTCGCCTGGTGTCCGACAAAACAAAGGATGCGTTGAAGCATGAAGGCAGGGTTATTGCAACAAATCTTTCCCGAGAACATGGTTATAACTTAATTACTCGTTATTTACTAGTTGCCCATCTCTGTTCTCTTGTGCCAGGCCTATTGGACTTTCCCAAAATGTGGTGGACAGCAACCCAGGGAGCCCTTTTTAGCGGTAGTCCAGAAGTCTCTCGCCAAGTGAAACTTTCTGCATGATGCTTGTTACTTGCTCCGATCTGTCCAACTTCTTTTGGGGGTTAATTCAACTGAGGTTTGTGTTTCAGAGTATCGGGCCTCTATGATTCTTGAGAACTACCGCCTTGCTGGCATCGTTTTCTACTTGGCATCGGTGGCCAGGAAGTATGGCAAAAACATGCCCTGTATCTTGACCAATTATTGTCTATTCTAAAACACAAAATATCATCAAGTTCTTTTATTCTTTCTCATGCCGGAAGTTCAACACCCTAGCGGTCATGCCATAGCCTTTCATTGAGGCCACTGAGCTTCGGAGCTGCGATAAGATCACTGATGAGTGGCCTGAGTAGATTTCGTTGGGGCAGCCGTGCAGCTGACAGGGGGAACAAAGGGGTTTAAAAAAAGGTGGGCCTTCCTGCCCAAGACCAAGATTGGAATTAGATAAATTATGGTCAATTGTTCAAACGTGCACCGGCCCAACGCAGGTGATTACCAAATGGAATGCCTACAAGATGATTGTGATCATGAAGTGCCCCACGGCCCACTTGGTTTCAATGATACAACGGGTTGCACATGTCATGTCATGTCATGTCATCTCATCAACCTCCAAAAATAGTTAGACGCTGAATAGGGGTCAAACTTGAAAGAAATTCTCACAAGATTTTTTCTGAGCGTCCCCCCATTCAGTCATTGTGGCTTGACTGACTAGTGTTCCAAGTTTTCAACCTTGCCTGCCTTTGCGTCCAATGGCTGTGGCCCCGGACTTTGACAATGATGAGCCGATCCCGGGTACTTCGTTGGAAGGCCTAGGACACGCATGGGAGGCTGACGAATGCATTCGGGGCCATGCCCTGCAGCATGGTGGGTCTCTCTTGTCTTGGCCCACCCCAAAGCATGTTGGGGTCATCAACTTCCAATGTGCGTCCCACAATGCCAAAGTGTTGTCCATCCTTTTGGAGCTTTGGTGCCCTCAAGTCCGGTCTGTGAAGACAGTCAACATTGACCAGCTTAGGGCTGAGGTGGGGTTACCCAAAAAAAACATGTTGAATTTCAACCACCAAAGTTTTTAACGCAGTGAAAACAACAACAACATATTCAAAAATAATATATTATATTTATCCCCATGTATACCCCATGTATCTTATCTGTTTTGCTTTTATCATCTCTTTCCTAGGTGAGAAGCTTCCGTGCAAAGCTTTTCTTTCCAGAGGATGAAGTCAAGGTGAACTGTGATGCAATCTCCATCAGGAGCTTCGTGACATACTTGGGCCGACGTCACAACGGTTCCAAACGTCGAGACTTTTGATAGCACTAGCCATCACTAGTGGTGTTCTAGATTATTTGGGAAAGAATTTGCCAAACAAAATTGGCAGACACAATCAACTCCTTCCAGGGGATTGGGCATACTTGGAGGGTATGCACTTTGCTTCCAACATCTCTGCAGCCAGTGATCTAAGGATTTGCTGGTTGCGAACCTTTACAGCGACATCATCGACCTCTACTGGGCACCTTACACTGGTGCTAGGACCAGGAGCCAGGAATCAGTGGAGGAGCCAGGTTTGGATGGGTTAGATAACCACCAAGGTGAAGTTCCAGTGTTGGCTGATGACTACGGGGAATCCTCTTTGGCAGAAGCTCTGGGCATTCCTCAGGTGGCCCACCCTGTTGTACCGGTGCCGGACTCACAGATCCCGGCTGACTCTGCTGCTGGCCTCGACATGGAGTTTCCCGATCGACAGCCAGCGGAGGATGAGATCCCAGCCACCTTGCCTGATGATTCCCAGCTTCCAAAGTCGCCTGATGATTCCGCAAAGGCCAGTCCTCCCATCACACCCACAGAGCTGGAGATGACTCCCCAGGCTGCCAGTGTGATTGAAGTGCCAGAATCACCTCCTGTGGCTGCAGCGGCCCCAGTGACCCGGGAAGAGATGGCAAAGGCGTCAGTTGTTGTGTTGACACAGCCGCAGCAATCTCCTCACCCTGTGGTCGCCACGAATGGGTTGCCTACTTCCAGCAAGCATTCCCCAGAAGACTTACGTGCTTTGCAGGAGAAGATCGAATACCTCAAGCAACTTCTTGGGATTTTGTAGCATTTATTCCGTTTTTCCATTCAATTCCACATGGGTTTTCCTTCGGGATAGTTTACAAGCTAAAATGGTTTCATGAACCAACCAATCACCATCCAATAGCCGCAATAGCCGCTCAGGCAAAGACTGCAGCATGTGAATGTGAAGGGTGCTGCCAGGCCTTTTCACACCAGGGACCAGGTGACTGATGTGCAAGACACCCTCCAGTGTGATATGTCACCAATAGCCAAAGAGTGGCAGGCCAACCCGCCGGCTGTTCCACTTGACCCGTCTTCGCCGAAGAGGTTTGCCAGGCCAGCTCTTTCAGAGGAGACGATGGCTCTTGGTGGTGCCCCTTCGGCATCTTCCGTGGGTGCTGGTTCTGAGACACCCAAAGATGTTGATGAGGTGAAGCAGGTGATTCCCGATGAGGTGGCAGTTGTGGGGGGATCTTCTGACCAGCTGTCAAAGGAGCCACTTGTGGCTTGCGACAAAGGTGAGATTCAAACAGGTGATGACGGTGATGAAGATCTTTTCCATGCCACTGCTGAGCCAGTGACAAGGAAACAGCAGTTTGCTGAGCGAGATGCTTTGAAAAAGGAGATGAAGAAGACTGAGGAGCCTCACCCTGAAGAGGGTGTGCCTGACAAGAAAACGGCAAAGAAAAATGCACAGGCAAGCAAGAAAGCACAGGCCAAGGCCAAGGCCAAGGCCGAAGCAAAAAAAGCAGCTGAAAAGGCCAAGAAGGAAGCAGAGAAAGCAAAGAAGAAAGCAAAGAAAGAGGCAGAGAAAGCAAAGAAAGAAGCAGAGAAAGCAAAAAAGAAAGCAAAGAAGGCCGAAGGGAAGACCAGAGCAACCAAGAACGGTCAGAAGAAGCGCAAGCAACTGGAGGAGTCCCAGCCCAGTGCAGAGAACCATGAGAATGTTTCGGCTGTGCCTGAAAATCCGCCTGCCCCAAGCCCGGTGCCTGCTGAAGATGTTGTGATGGCTGATGGATCGGGTTCCTCGGCCCCTGCACTGAAAGTGCCTGCTGGTTCTGGCAGCTCTGCTGCCAGCAATGCTGCAGATGATGGGCTCGATGATGCCAAGGAGGATGAGAGGAAGACATTTGCCCGACGATTTCGGCCCTCGAGAAGCGATCCGGCTTCCCGCTTTGATTCTCTCAAGAACACCTTCAAGAAGCACTTGGCTGGCCGATTCAACAAGGAATCTACCATGGAGGCCCAGTGTTGTTTCTTTTCCCCTGTTTATTTCTCTGCTGCTTTTAACAACAGCCCCATTCCACCACATTACATGTCTTACTGGTACATGCCCTACTCCCTTCTGAGAGGTGGAGTTCTGGAACTATTGCATGAAGCAGCTCAAGAATGCTTCCAGCCCTGTGTCCAACTACGACTTCTTCTTTGAGACTTGCGTCCTGACATTTGAGGACTTGGACACCGTCAAACGTACTTGGCCAACATATGCAGTGTTTATTTTTTATTTGATTTATTTTTGGGGTCAGCTCAGACTCAGACCCTTGAAACCTCACCAACTACTGTAGATTTTGATTCCTGAGTTGTCACAAGTTGAGGTATGCTGAAGTGAGACTTCGAACCTACGACATGATGCCGTAGCTGTGGGTTTTGCCTGCTTAGTGAACACGTTCGGACCCTGGAATGTGGCAGGTGGCAAGTGCAACTTAAGGTAAACATGTTAACACTCTATGACTCTATGTGAAAGTCTGGAAAGATTTGGTTGGGATTGCTGACCCGGTTTTATGTGAATGGTCCTTTGGCACTGCACTGTAGCTGGGGAGTACGGCATACGGATGTGTTTGCAGGCACCAATCTTTATCTTAGAGAAATTTGGGTCACCAGAACCTAGCAGTTAGTGCCAGGCCAAACCTGCTGGGAGACTTGAAATGTGGGGAGAAAAAAGGATTTCACCAATCTTCGCCAAGCCTAACACCCTAAACCCAATTTTTCAATTTTGTCCATTCATCTCTCCTCCAGGTACCATGCCCTCCAAGTGCCGAAGCGGCTTGGGACCCTACATCAGGCATGGCTTGGTGACGGAAGATCCAAAACATGGCAAACCTGACATGTTTGGGCCGGTATTTGATCCATGACTGCCATGTCCATGTGATACACACCATGAAAACCAATGATTTTTTTGTAACAGCAACATTTGGGCTTTCAGAGAGCTGCTGGTGGGTTGAGATTCGGGATGAAAAGGGTGAAGACTGAAGCATTTCCTGATGCCCCACCTTTGCCAAAGAAGCTTGAACGTGTAACCCGACGACTTATATGGCTTGGTGCCCCAAAGGCAGCTAGGCTTTTTAACAACTGATGTTCAAACAACTGTGGGGTAATAATATCAATAGTTCTTTTATCACTTAGGTATTTGTCGTGACGGTCCTCCTGACGGGATTCCTTAGCTTTGTTGACATGAACCGGAATGACTACACCATCTTGGAGCTGTACGCAGGAGAGCAGCGACTTGTGAAACTGGCTAAGGGTCTTGGTATGAGTACGGCATCTATGGATCGAGATTACGATGATGGGGATAACAAAAAGAAGAATAATGCCATGGACCTGAACACCTCTGCGGGCTTTTTGTTTCTCACACTCAATGGCCGTACCCAACATCAGATATTTTCAATATTTTGCGAAATGTAAATTTCAATATTGTTGAAAACATGATGGTCTAGTCTAGAGGGTTCAGAAATGTTCAGAACATGGCCCCTTTCACCATCCACCCTATTGCACGTCGCTGGCAACCCCAGGTTAGCCTGCTGCATGGTGCTTGGCGCAAAGTGGGGGGAATTCCTGGTGCTGATGGGCATTTGCTGCAGCACGTTTGTGTCAATGTCACGGGGAAGTACATTCCGTAGTATATTCCTTCCACAAGGCTGTCCGGTATCCATAGCAGTGTACAGGGCCAACAAAGCACTTTGCAGGCAAGAGGTTCACAATTTTTTTTGGGAATAACCACAATACATCCTCTACTTGGGGTTTCATTGTTTTTTGGGCTACTTCCCTGCAGGACGGTTCTCTTACTATTCCTCATCGTAGCATGTGATGGAGTGCCGGTTGTGGAGAATCCCATTTCAACCCTGCTGAATGCCCAGAAGAGATTCCAAGAGTTTGTGGCAAAGCTTCAAGCCCGTGGTATTTGCACGCTGGCTAAGATTGAACATGTTTGCTTTCTTGAAGGTGGTTCAAATTATGAGGAACTTTGGGAATCATCCTTGCCCCCTAGGAGATGTCACTGGTCACCTTCAACTTTTAAAGTGCGGGGAAAGCATTCATTTTTCATGGAACTAACTCTATTCGTAATAAATAATCTATTCCACAGATTTCCCCATGATTTCCTCAGAATAGCCCACTGTCCTTGTAGTCACATTCTCATCTGCATCGTTGATCGCAACCTGAGGTCTCTACAGGCAAGCTCTATGGCTCAAACATTTTGGGCATCTTTGCTTGAAGAGGACGCTGCTTTGGAGTACATCCCCTGTCATTTCATATTTGGACCTTGGCCCCATTCAGAAAAAGAAGCACAAGTCCCTGGTGAAAACAGCAGTTCGATACCAAGATGGATCAGGTAAAAACAGGTACAAAGGTGCCGGTGCTGCCCTAAAGGGCACTCAGTTTCTAGTTCACACTCATTAGTATGTTGTTTCCCCGAGATTTCATGTTGTTTTTACACCTGGTCTTCCAAACGTTTGGATCTCGTAGCCTAGGGGTTTTTGGGGATGCGATTCATTGTGCCATCTGAGACTTTACCCTCCACGATTTGTCGGCAAGATCTTGGAATACAAAGAGGAGTTCCTGAAAAACATGCCAGTCCTTCCAGAGGAGGTGCTACTTCTTTGATTCTGCTGACCCACCCTGTTTGATTAATGTCCATCCCCATTAAAAAAACTTATCGCAGTATGGCTTGCCTTTCCAGGTGACACAAGATGGTCCTAGCCTCTTGGAACTACTAGAAGAGATGCCAACTGGTGATTGCTGGGATGACGCTGAGTTATGGCCAATTTATGAATACGTTAGGGGGTCGAAGCATTTGCGATTGCCTGATGCCTACAGGCCTTTACTTGTTTCATTGGAAAAATCCAGTTAAGCAGCCACAATGGCCAGCTGGTGTGTTCAACAATTCGTAATTTATGACATCAACACATGGCAGGGGCTTCAAAAAAAGAGGTGGCTGCTGGGTGGCAAAACCCCAAACTTGAAAAAAATGAAAATTCCAAAACAGTCAGTATGTAATTTTTTGGTGATTTTGGGAAAACCAATTCGGGCGTGAATTCCCGTGATTCGGGCGTGAATTCCCGTGATTCGGGCGTGAATTGTCGTGATCAGGGTTTGGGAAACCCCTCAAGAGGATTTTTGTCGAACCAAAAAAAACTTGATTTTTCGTTCGGTGGATCCCAGAAAAAAATCAAAACAGAGATTTTGTGGTCTTTGAAAACCCTGAACAAAAGAAATCCTGGGGCATTCTTGACTCTTTTGGGTTACCAAATAGTGCACTGAAATGGATAATCTTTTGGGGGAATTCAAAAAAATAAGGTGACCATAGGGGACCTGTTACATCATAGAAAGGGCCCATGCAATGAAGTCTTGGCTTAAGGGGATGAGCTTTTCTAGCAGGGCCTGGTCCAGCGGAACCCTGCTCCGGGGGTTGGACCTTCTTGAACAAGGGTCCTCTGCGGCCATGTCGTCCATGGTGGATCCTGACCCAAGAGCGCTGATGGAGGAACTTGCTAGGTTGGAGGTACCCTGGCCCAACCAGCCAACAGTGTGTAGCTTCAGGTTTGGGGAGAGGCTTAAAAGTTATAACTGGCTGTATGTCAAACATGTTCTGATGTATCTGTTACTAACCGTAGTTTTGTTCTTAAGATGTGGGCCTGCATCAAAAACAAATGGGAAAATCTTTGAAGTTATGTTGAAGGAACAAATCATGGCACTTATATATTATATTATATACAGTAGTATCATAAATACTGCATAATTCTATTCAGGATTCATTTTTAGAATTGTTGGTTTCACACCTTACAACATGCCGTGCCCACAAGGCACTGCACAAGTCGATTGTTGAACAACAAGATGCGGAGCCAGGACAAACAAGGGCTGAGGGAGGTGATAAATCAAACTCTGGACCAGAACAAGCGTTAACCCCAGTATCCCCCAAATGTCCCTATCAAAAACAAAAACTTTCAGAATGTTGTTCATTTTTTGAATAGATGTCGTTTTCATAGACTGGGCAACAAGTTGTTCACTCTTTGTTTTGTAGACCCTTCCTTGCCTCATTCCTCTCTGCAGGACATATGCCAGCTCCTCCAGCACCTCCTGCAGATGTGCCGCCGGCGGCTGCGGATGGAGCTGGGGGGATGTTGGCCGACACTCAGCCGGGTTCCCCACCGGAGGCACATGTCAAACCACATGAAAATAGACCTGTTGGACCTGAGAAGGAAGCTACACCACCACTTGTACAAGTACCAGATGAGACGATTCCCATGACTCCAGTTCAAACCATGTATAGCCCTGAAAGCCCCCCTCGGGAGACACGTGTGGATGACGATGGTCTCCAGAAACGAAAGGCTATGGCTATTCCCCTTGATGAGGATGAGAATGGTAAGTATGAAATCTTTGTTCCGGTGGCTATGCCACCCGAAGCATTGACTGATAGAGCCATCTACATGCGCCTGAACCGGGTCTTCAAGAAGAGAAAGGATGGGAATTATCTACTTGATGATTACTGGAACAACGCTTGGGCTGATATCGATGGTGGTGGTCGGGACTCCGTGAAAGCCCTATTTGAGAAAGTCGGTTACCAAAAAGACAGGGTTCGACAAAAAATGTGTTTTTTTTACAACAATTATGTTTTAACATCCGAAGGGTTGTAGAACCAGCCTATGTTTGATACTGCGTTGCTGAAATGATGTTTGGCCAAAATGATCACCAATACCATCATGTTTACAACAATCTTTAGTTGGGGGGGCCATTATTTCCACAACCCTTTACCTCTACTGTCCTGAGATTACAAGATGTGTACTTTCCTAGGTTTCCTCTAGTAAGCCTTGCTTTCATCCCGGCCCTGCAGGACAAGTTCGTCAAGCGATGCAAGGCCATTTCCGAGAAGGTGCAAGAGGAAATCAGTGAGGTCGAAGCGGAATGGCTAACGGTTTCTGATATGGAAAAGTTGGAGTTTTCAGTCGCTCAGTGAAATTTTAGAAGCTACCTTGATGTTTTCCTTCTACACCACATAGTCAAGGTGAACACAGCTGGTCACTTGAAAGTTTAAACACAAATGTGTCCCGGACTTTCCAATTGCCCAGGTCCAAGATCAAGGGTGTTATTCGCTATTGCGAGAGTCGCCCACAGTTGCAGAGGCAAGGTTTCCTCCAATGATATCAAGTGATGAATCGATATATAACTCTTTCTAGATCAGCTGTAAATTGTGGACTTGAGCGGTTGCCCCCTGAAGGATGAGCAAATATGGAGAAGGTATGATGTATTGGACTGAAATCAGAAGCCGTGGGGCCCTGCGGTGCTTCAGCTTGACAAAACAACATAGTTCAGTTTACTTTCTTTTGCACATGTTGCCACACTTGACTTTGATCTGGTATTTAGCAATCCCTCTCTGGTCTCTGGGTTGGGCATCCAAATTTCACACGCTAAGGAACACCAAGCGACACATCAGTCAGGACATCATGGAATGGGAGGAGGAAAACCCAGATGGTGAAGTTCCTGATGCCCCCAAATTGGATTGGGGATTCATGGCGGGCAATGGCCAAGATGGTGATGCTCCAGCGGTACCAGGCTATTTAGTTTTAAAGGGTTTGAATCATATGCCCAAACCAATCTAATTATCTCATCCCATCTCATCCCATAAACCCACCCGACATCTGGTCTCCTTTGCCAGGTCTGGTGAAGGATGAGCACGTGGGTGAGGAGTACACGCAGCCTGTGGCAGTCGAGTCCGAGGACGTGAAGCGGGAGATGGACAAGTTGCAGTTCCCCCAAATTGAAGGGGACTTGGCCCCCTCAGCGTTGGTCCCCAAAGCATGCCAGAGTTTGCAGAAACAAGTTGCCAAGCTGGATTCCTTGTTAGAGAGTGCCAAAGCTGTTGATCGTCTTACCCCGCTGCAATCCCGGAGACTTGTCATCAACTGATATCAAATGGGGACCAAAATCTTGGGTCAAACTGAATGATTTGGGAGATTGAAGTGTTTATATTTTGGGGAGTATGATGTTAACATTTTATACTCAGTATCCTTTAGTATCCTCTAGTATCCCTTAGTATCCCTTATAATTTTAGCATCCTTGAATATTCCTTAGTCTCATAGTCACAACCACCTTGAAGAAAACCCGTAAGACCATGTCTACTTCATGAAATAAATTTTCCCTTTGGTCATGAAAAACGGGCTACGCGTTATGAAGACATGTAAATCAATAAATCAAGATAGGCGAACACACGCATTTAGGATGGATCTCTCCCAATCATTAGGAAAAGGTCGCCCCTTAATCCTTAAGGATGAAAGACAAGGTGGAGCTTGCCATTACTAAGCTGACCGAATTTGATGAAGAGCTCATGGACCAGCATGGGGAAGGGATCCTTGATGGCTATACCCGTGCGCCCCTTGACTAATCTTTTTGAGCCACCGGATTTTTAAACCAGAAAAATGAACATGGGGATGCTTTTGGATGGGCTTGACAATGGGTGAGGGGCAAGGGGCAGTGTGTGACTTCCCATGTTCTTAGATCCCATTTTTTGGAACACCGTCACCTAGCACTTATGCATTCACACCAGCTTCCGCATTGGGACTATTCCAGCTATAGTGCCATAAAAACAATAATGTATTAGAGTATAGCATCCTACTGCATTGTACCAGATACTATTGGTATAGGAGTTACATTGGATATTTCCCCTTAAATTGTGGGGTCTTTAGTTGTATAGTTATGTAAATAATTACAATCTGTGTACTGCTACATCCATTATTGGAACACATATATAAGATTCCTTCTGGAACATGTGGAGGTTTTGCCCCATACGGACAGCCAAGAAAGTGAAGCATTTCAGTTTTTGGCTATTCCAAACCCTTGCCACTCGAGGTTGCAAAAAAAAATTGCTGATACACTGGATGGAGCCCGGAAGAAGCTTGGGCCTTGTGACTACCTTTGTTTGAATTCTTGGGATTATGGATGTGGTTTTTGGTCATCCTGTAAATTGAGGTTGGTGGAGTCCATGGGCCTCTATCACTTTGCTAAGTTGGAAACTGAGTTTCTTCCGATATCAAATTGACAGGCATCCCAACAATTTCCCTTTGCATCCCCTTGCCTGCTCCAGGACCAGGATGCCGAATGAGAAGGAAGCCAAGAATAAGCCTGGCGGTGGTGGGGGTGCGGCCAAGAAGGCCAAAGCAAAGCCTAAGCATGCGCCAAAGGCTGCTCCTAAGGTTGCCCCGAAAGCTGCCCCTAAGGCTGCTGCATAGCCATGATGATGAGTGAGCCCCAATTTTTTTGAGTCTCCACAGCAAAGGATTCAAAACTCATAGTTTTGGGGATTGAAAACATACAAAAATCTATGTTTCTGCTTGGTTCAGTAAGGGGCACGGCCATGGCTGCCCGATTTGAACAAGTGGGCGAGGGATCCCCGCTGACTGCTGGGCGTACTTTATCGTATCAGTTGGATTTCCAACTCCAATCCATCTTTATTGGGGATGCTTCTGCACAACGCAGGATGCAGCGCAAGTGACATTGCTTTTGAGCTCGTTGGAAAAAATGTTATCTCATTACTTCCCAGCAAACAAATCGATGACCTTCTACCGGCTAGTTCATGCCAGGGGAAGCCTTTAAAAAAGTCCCTGATGAGTTCATTACCAATCTGGCTGATCAATTGGGTGACGGCGTCCGGGTCTCAACTATAGTTCTCACCTCTTTTGTAATCACCCTGGTTCAGATCCCGTGCCCGCCTGAGGCCACAGCAGCTTCTGCACAGAAGTCTTGGCACTCCCTGGACCAGGGCAAATGTCAAGATTATAACAATGCTTCACGCGTTATCCATGAGAGAATGGAGAAACTTGGGTACTCACTTCCTATCCCGATTCATGAGACTGAACATCACAGTGAGCTGCCGGATACTCATAGACTCACCACTTTCCATATCCTACCAGAAGATTGGGTCAAGTACTGGATGGTGGAGTGTCCCGAACTCCTATGTGGTTGGAATGGAGGCCCCAAGGAAAATGTCACTGCATTTTGGCGTGCTTTTCAATCACACCATCCTTCTCATGAAGTTTTCTCCAAACATGCAGGGAGGCTGGATCAAGTTGTACCACTGCTTCTTCATGGTGATGAAGGAAGGGCTGTCAAAAGGACAAACTACTTGGTTCTGTCAATAGAATCCCCACTTGGCTCCTTGGATGACCCCACGGTGAGATGCACATGCTGTAACGATTTGCGCAAACGTTCTGGTTTACCAACATATGGCACTGATGCGGATGTTCTTGACCCTGAAGTTTTGGCTATGTGCCGCAGGCAAACAACAAATTTCAAAGGCCATAGCTATCTATCCCACTTTTTACTATTTGGAATGGGTGGCTGGATCTACAAGCGCCATCCGCACATTGTGGATACGTTGTTAACTGAAACAATGACGAGCTTGAACAAACTTTTTACAGAGGGAGTGTCCACTGCGAATGGCACCTTTTATGCTGCCATTATTGGCATCAAAGGTGATCTGGATTTTCACAAGAAGGTCATGTGTTTAACAAGGAGCTACTCCAACATTGGGACCAAAGTGGACAAAGAGCTGTGCCATCTATGCAAAGCAGGGGCCACAAATGTTCCTTTTGAGGACTACAGAGATTCACCGACATGGGAACAGACTTTGCATCTTGAAAGACCATGGTCAGTGAATGACCCTCCAGTGCTAGCAAACCTGCATTTTGATGAAAATTGCCCGGAAGAAATGCTGCAACCGGATCTGTTCCACATAACCAAATTGGGTGTGGGAAGAGACATCGTCGGTGGGATCCTTATTCTACTACTACGTCTTAAATTTTTTGACTACCCTGAAAGCACTGTGAACATAGATGATCGTTTTAGCCGGGCTCACTCCTACTTCGTCTTGTGGTGCATGAGTCAGGGTAAGAGTCCTGGCCTCCGGAGTTTCAGCAAGAGCTTTTTCAACATGAAGTCGCTCATCTCAGCTCCCTGGGCGTCGAGCAAAGGCTCAGATACCATATTGTTGTTGCAGTGGCTGAGGCACACTTTGAAACTCAATATCGAAACACCTGCTGTGGAAGGGTATGAAACATTACTGAAACAAATGCTGCAAGTTTGTGAAGCTTCCTTATCTTTACGGATGGTGCATCATCACAGGCTTTGGCTTGAGAGACCCTGTGCAAAGATGCTGTACGTTCACATTATGACCATTCTTCGTGGCTATGCTGTTCTTGGGAAGGCATCAATCAGGTTACACATTCGGGCCTTCATTCAGAAACCAAAGCATCATGGGCTACATCACATTGGACACTTCTTGAAACGTGAATTGGAAAAGGGATCTTCGCTGATATTGAGTCCCCAAAGCAAGTCCTGCGAAATGAATGAAGATTTTCTTGGACGAATCAGTCGTCTGAGTCGACGTGTTGGATTTCGCAAGTGTGACCTCCGTGTTTGTCACCGTTATTTCATGAAAATACAGGTTCTTCTAAAGAGAAGAATGGGCAGAAAAAATCGTAAGGTTTGGGCTAAACGATAGGGAAGATGTGAACTAGTGCATGGGCCCCATTATGTTTCTCAAATTGTTCTTACATTATGATAAAAAAACATACTCTATGTATCTAACACAACCTGGATACACAACCTTTGTTGCCCATCCCTTTGCCCAGCTATGGGTCTCTGGCCTTCTTTTCTGGGCCATCTTGATCCGCACTTGCGATGACCAGCGCATGGCAGGCACAAAGGTGCAAGGTGGTTTGGGAGTGATCTGGGAAATTGGTTGTTTTTGATATTTTGTTACTTCGCTGATTACAAGACATTCTCATAAGATAGCACCACTATAGTGAAGATATTGTGCCTGATTTGGAATACAACAATGATGGTGTAAAATGATTTTAACTTATTTAATTTGGGTATATTTCATTAGTATAACCTATAATATGTCCATTTACCCAAAAATCATCAAAACTGATTCGGGCAGAAAATTTGCCTGCGGGCTGAAAATCTTGCCCGGGCAGGAATTTTAGCCTTAACAGCTTCGGGCTGAAAAAACAGCCTGGGCGAGGATGCAGGTGTATATATATATTATATCTGAATATACCTTCGCAGCAAGTTGCAATATTCTCATGGCGTGCCCTGATCGTGCCTCAAGCTGGTCCAATCTGTTGCTCAAATGCTGTAAGGACTTTGCCTCTACAACGATGACAAGTAGGACAATTCGATTGTGATCCAAGTCTCCAGAACGATCAGAACGCTAGACAACATTTTTCAGACTTCCGCGAGCCACTCTAATTTGGACAGCAAAGTGTTTCTTGCCTCGATGCTGCTTTGCTCCAATTGCTCGGGTAAGGCCTGCAACAAATTGAAATCTGGATGGATCTGGATGGTTTATGATGGTATGACAAGCACGATGTCCAACATGTACATCACTGAAAAGCATGTTGTCCACGCTGGCGTAACCTCACACTCATCAAAGAAAAAAATACAAAAAGAGCGAGTCACATCAATGTACCTTTCTCGATCCTTTTCAGTACCTTTTCAAGAATATTTTCACATTTTCCAACAAATTGCTCCTTTCTTTCGGGCCCTAATTGCCCTGACTGCCCTGATTGTGCCTCAAGCCGGTCCAGTCTGCTTCTTAGATCCTGCAAGGACTTTGCCTCCAAAGTTATCACAAAGAGGTCAAAGTCACTGCAATTTTCGTGTCTGGAGCGGCAACAAAACCTCTTACAAGAACAACCCTCGAAAATCCACCAAGCACACTCTCACTAAATCATGAACACCATAAGTTGATATAACTTGTCCATGTTAATTTGGTTGAGAAGCTTTAAACAAATCAAATTCGTATGTTTCGACCAAAAGCCAGAAAAAGTGATCAAGTTCAAATGCATCTGTTGCCGCCTCGATGTTGCTTTGCTCTAGCTGCTTTGGTATGGCCTGCAACAGAAGCGTCACTGACATTTCGCACTGCTCTGGGTACTGTTGCTCTGGGGCTTTTGCAACAGCCCAACAGCCAACAGGCACATCACTTGTCAGTGGTGAGCGGTGGGAAAACCCAAGAGATCCTGAGATTCCAACAGAAGTCCCCATACAGCGCCAACTTAAAATCACATCAAGTACACTGCCCCGAAGAAGTTGCTATGGGTTTGTCTCGGGATACCGGGATATCTCAAAATGGGGAACATGATTCGACATGATTAAACAGGGATCATCAGGGATCCTTGGTTTTGAGACACACCTGACACGCCATATTCTCTTCGCGCTGTGATCTTGCCGTCTTGCCTCAATTGCCTCAAACCTTTCCAGTCGATGCTGGGACTTCACCTGCAAGGACAAAGCCAACTGTTGCTGAAATGATTCGACCTTCGTGAACGCGACTTGGGCAACGACCTGTTCAAGGTAATCTAGGCCAATCTAGGGATTTCAAACGCAGTGCACAACTGGTAGACTAGTTCATGAAATCCGAAAGACACACAAATACGCATGTCATAGATAATTATAAGTATCTCTAAGATATTCTTACATGTAATTCTGCCATAAGATGCCATAAGTCTCTTTCAAAATCATTCACCAAGGCTTTGGGTGGTAAAATCACCAGGCTTTTTTTTTCGGCAAATCACAGAGAAGGATGGAACCGACCGCCAGAAATCCCCTTAAATCCCGTTGTGTTTCAACGGTTTATGTAACAGTTTATCACAATATTCATTCATCTTCCAACATTGTTCACAAGGCCACTTGTTGCGGATCAACTTGATTCCATTGATCCCCTCAAAAAACACAAACCGAAATTGCTTGGACCAAAGGACTGTTTTTCATCCGCGATCACAGGCGATGGACGGTTTTACGTGAAACCGCCTCAAATTCTTCAAATCTGCGGCTGAGATCTTGGAGAGATGCCTGAAGTGCCAAGAGTCTGATCACAGCGCCGAAAAACATACGAAAAGAGGTGGGGATATCTTCTCTTTTTGGTTCTATCTTATGTATACAATGACATATAATTTTATAATGTACAACTATACAGTGTATATAGAGGCTAAGTTTGAAGTACAATGTTTGACTTGAAACCCAGATCCTTGGTACTGATCTTCAGCACACATCAAGCAGCTGGAAAATAGATACCCTCTGGTAATTTAACATAACTATGGAAAATCACCATTTTTAATGGGAAACTCCACTATAAATGGCCATTTCAATAGCTATGTTAGTTTACCAGAGGGTAGAAGCCATAGATACACAATCTATACTTGGGCCCACTCAAATCTTTAGTTTCTATTCAGTTTAGACATTCCCAAAAAGTTTAAGATACCCTCTGGTAATTTGCTACATAGCTATTGAACATGGCCCAGTCGAAATAGTGAGTTTTCCCATTAAAATAGTTTGGATTTTCCATAGTTTTTTGTTAACGTTTACCAAAGGGTATTCCCAGTTCCATCGTCAAATTCATGGAATCTACCCTTTGGTAAACTAACATAGCTATGGAAAATCACCATTTCTAGTAGGTAAATCAACCATAAATGGCCATGTTCAATAGCTTTTTGTATGTTTACCAGAGGGTATGCCATCCAAAAACGCTGGCCGCGGCCTCCAAATTTCTGTTCCTTTCCGACTGCTCCCCAGCCTGCCATCGAAAAAAAAGGACCAGCATCCCACTTGGTATGTGCTTGTGAACCATAATAGAACCCACTTATATATATATATATATCTATGTATATAGAATCCGATGTGTTCCTACCATTGAGCCTATATAAGTATCACAAAATCAAGAACACATCTCCCACTTTTTCAACGGATACTTGATCTGTGTGTGTGTGTGTCGTGCGCTTCACCCAATGCCTCCAGACGTCCCAATCTGCTGCTGAGATCTTGGAAGGACATTGCCTCCCACACAATGGCTTCTGTCGCATGAAACAACTCTGGCAGTCTCGAAACTCAAAAGGTACGACGTCCACGGTTCCTGTGCAAAGGATCCAAGATGCAGCTTTCGTGTTGTTGCTCAACTCTAGACTCTTTCAAACATAGTTTGAACATGTTTGAACAGTCTTACTGTACAGCCACATCAGCCCAGGAAGAAAATTCAAACGACCCAACGATCCTCGAGATCCACTGTGCTGGCGAGTTCTTGGGCTGTTGCATCAATTTTTGGTTGATGGTTTCAAGTCATCCCATTTTAATAGGCCAATAGTCTATAAATGGTATATTTTCATAGATTTTCCATAGCTACGTGAACAAATACTACAGGGTAGTGATGTAAATTTGAGGAGGATCCTCATCAACAAAATGAGGATCCCCTTCTATTTTCAATCAGAAACTCACCTTCTATTGGCTTCGATGCAACCCTGATCTGACATCATCCCAAAGAAGAAAGGAAGAAATAAAGCCCAGTTGTCCTTGTTGTGAAGCATTCTTGTGACAAGGGCTTTGCGAAACACATGGCGCGGAAGCCATGTTTCATCCCCATCGATTTCTAGATTCTAGATCATCCCAAAACAAGGTGAACAATGACATTTTATGTCCCTGGGTTCATAAACCATGGTTTACTAATTATATATATGTGTATTTTTTCAGATAGTGAAAATATGATACTTCATTCATTGGTACCCTCCCCAAAAGCCTTTTTGGATGTTTTTTCCAGCTTCCTTCCACCTGGCCTCGAGTCTCATCTGCTCCTGTAGAGGGATCCCCTTGAGCGACTCGCTAGAGATTCTCAAGAAGTTTCGGTTTCAGGGTTTGATTTCTATGGAAACCCTACAATAAAGCAATTGTTTTAACTCTCCAAAAATGTGTGCAGTTTTCTGTTTTCGACACGATTTTCTGGCAAAGTTTGGGAATCGAAGCCGATTGAGATCAGGATTTTGTTGATCTGGTTATTTAACATAGCCATGGTATAGATGGCCCATTTACCTCGATGCTTTACCTATGAAAATAGCATGGTGATTTTCCAGTTCGTTGTTTCTATGTTTACCAGGCCGGGTATAGATCCCCTTATCCAAAACCACTGGCCTGTACTCCCGTCACTGGCCAGGCCTCGAGTGCTTCAACCCGAAACTCCGAAACATCGATCGACCCGATGTTTGGGCAGTGGAAATGTTCACGGCATCAGATACCATCTGGTTATGACTAACAGTTCGCCATGGAAAATCCCTTATAAATGGAGGTATCTAGCTGGGAAAATCATCTATTTCTATGGACCATCTATACCATGGCTATCTTAGTCATAACCAGAGGGTAGCAACAAACATATTCTGCATCTCAAATGAAACACCTACACTTCACTAGCCTGTACGTTGTCAAACAATGGGATGTTCAAAATCAAGTGTTTGAAGTTGCGCAACCTTGGGATAACCCAGTTACTGGGTGTTTCCAAGACATCGCATGGTAGAGCCGCCCAAGTTGGGGATCATTCCCTGGAAAACTTGACGAGCTTCAGCCAACTCCCCATGTGTATGAATTTCTACAAGTCGCTATGCCCAAAATCAACCTTTTCCAGCTCACCTCATTTCTCTGTCAGTGATGGAAGCCAAGATAGGATTCTGCTTCCCAAATGAGGTACCAATCGTACTACAAATGGTCTGTATTGAACCGCTCAATTTTGATGACAATACCATAGAATATCACACTATTCACAGACTGAACTGGACTCTTTATCGCTCATTTTGCTGGTCAAACCATCCATTGTTTGGTACAAAACCATCCCATGCTCTAAATGTCCTGAACATCTGAGAGCTCCATTTTCTTTGGTGCCTGCCACAAGTGCCATACCACACACTCGCATTACTGAGACTTTGTTTTCTGATTGAGTTATCAATAGTTATCACATTAAAATCAGGAATAATACCACCCCAAGCAAGTGTTGTTGGTTAATGTGGGTAAAACAATGCCATAAACCACCCATGACTGGGAATCCACCTGTTAAAGGATAAAAAAGGTGATGACTGGGAGATGGTTTATGACATTGTTTTAACCCACATTAGTTCATATTGGAGATACCTATCAACCAACCAGTATGAAGGTTTTTTAATGGCTATACTGTTTGGTGGTTTTACCCACATTATATAAATTCTGAATCTCATCACCATTCTTGGTTCAACATCTTCAAAAGAAAACAGCACCTCCACAGCGCAATTCAAGTCAGCCACCTGACTGGCGATGTGGCGATAGGAGCTGGATGCAACACTTTTTCATGGAGATACCATCTGGTTATGACTAACAGTTCGCCATGGAAAGATCCACCATGCTATTTTCATAGGTAAACCATCTATTTCAATGGGCCATGGTGATTTACCATGGCAAACTGTTTAGTCATAACCAGAGGGTATCTTCCAATGAGATCCGTGGTGAATCAGCCATGGTAGATATACTGTGGATGGGCCGTTGCGAAATCACCAGTTGGACTCCCACGATTTAGATGTCATACAATGTGAGGCCCCCGTTGGATAGCGTTCAGTTGGTGAACATAACTCCAATAACTATGGTTTATGGTACTTATAACTATAGTTCCCTAAGGATCCATGTATGGAATACTTACCTACATTGGGATTATTTTAAATTACTTTAGGGGTCAATGTAGGTAAATATTCCATACATGGATCCTCTGGGGTTACTGGGGCTTATAAACCAACTTATAACTGGGGGGCCTCACATTGTAGGAATCCCAATAGCTACCCTGCCTGGTGCAGGATTTCGCTGGCCCATCCACAGTATCATTAGATCCATTAATGATTCCTATCATTATGGATCAAACACTAGGGCTCCAAACACTTTCTGAGACTGCATTTGGGGGTGGTTTTTGAAGCACAAACACCTCAGATGGTATTTGGAGCACTAGGGGAATGATAGGAAATATCACAAGAACAAAGGGAGTTATCTCATGAACATAATTGATATGTTCATTATAAAAATAGTTTCCCGACAATGGCATTATTCATCACCAACAATGGAATCAACATTGGTATTCTTCTCATGGCAATGTTAGATCTAAGATAATATGAGTCTATTCTCATGGTAATCTAATTAGTCATATCCCACCTCATGAACATATTAATTTATATATTGTCAATAGGCTCTGTCTCTCTCTGTCTCTCTCTCTCTCTATATAGATTTAATTTACAGTGCTTATAATAAGAACTCTTATTTTACTTAGATTGGAAAATGGTGGATCGAACGGCCCAAACTGATATATGGATGTGACTGACATAGGAAAATCACTTTTGTCACCTGGATTTAGAGGTTTTCTTCTGAATCTTCAGGACAAAGTATCACACAAATCTTCACAGTGACTTCCAACAAAGAGATGGCCATTTAGTATATTTTAGCATGTCTGTGTCCACTAGTTGGATTGATATTTACAGACAAAAAAATCTGGTAGACGTTTACATAACTGAAAAACACCACGTTTAATAGGTAAATCAACTATAACCGGGCCATTTTCCATAGCGAAGTGTTAGTCATTACCAGAGGGTAGTGGGTCAGATTCCAACCTTCTCAATCTGGTAGTGATCTTCAAACAAATACAAAAACATACGCATAAATACAGGAACAAAATAAGTAACCAAGGAATGTATATATATATATATACACATACATGTATATATATATGGTATGTTGGAAACATACCTATATATCTATATATATATATATATACATAAATGAACAATACCACACAATAGAGATACCATAGATTTCTTCCCCCACCTTCCCGTTCAGGTTCTCCCTTCACCAAGGATCCGCTTGCTGCAGTTGATGAAAACTCATCAAGGTCTCGCCCTGCATGACTTCCATCTGACGTCTCACCTCCTCAGTACGGAGGTGATCTATGGCTGGCACTTATGGTATGCCCTGAAACCTTAGTTAGGATATAACATGATACAACCTATCCTATAGCTATATGGTTATATTAATGTACATAGATAAAAACAAACATATATATTTGTATATATATATATATTCATTAATATCCACTTAGAACTACTTGATGGTTCACAAACGTAGGGATTTTCCATAACCAGAATCTGTGGATTATTCGGGATCTGCCCAACACGGCCAACTCCGCCCACATCGCGTGGAGCTTGCCATATTGGTCCTCGTTAGGACAAACTGAGACAAACTGAAGTTAGACTTCATAAATATTATGAAATATATATATATATTGAACTATATAAATATATATAGATATTGTTTTTTTAAAACTACACACTTGAACGCATGGAGATTGTAAATGCAGTGAGGCCCCACATACCAACCACGGATCCCAAGTTCCAGCATAGCTAGGTCCATTTTCAGGGCTTCCCCCATGCCAACCCGACGGGTTAGGGGGGCCGAGTTGCTGCAATGTCTTTGGCAAAGGATGCGTCCCTCGGAGGTGGATGACCCCGTCGCCCAGGTGGGAAATCTACCATTTCTCGATTTTCGCGCACGAAACCTCCATCACTAGTCTGGTTGGTGGTTGACCTAGCCCTCTGAAAAATATTAGTCAGTTAGGATTCATATTCCCAATATATGGAAAACAAAATGTTTCAAACCACCAACCAGTAGTGGTATTTTCGATTGCATTTGATTACGGAGGCTAGTTCCACGCCAGATATCTCCCTTTTTTGGTTCCCCCCAAAACCATCTTTCCGAGACAAGGGACTCAACATGGCGCACGCGCGTGTGGAGTTCTTCCACAAATTGCAAGACGTTCTCCATCAACAGCTTCATCCCTGGAGCGACGTGGGCTGCGCACGAAATCATTAATTGAAGGTCAACCAATGAGCCCGGACGAACCTGCAGTTCCATGGTTTGACAAAAAGGGGCCCAGATTTACCATACTTTTAATAGGGAAAAGGTGGTGAAACAAAACATCATTTTTGTTTTCCTTTAGTTTTCAGACAAACCCAAAATCAGACTTTGACCCATTCTTTTCCAAGGTTTCATGGCTATCCCAAGGCAAGCCCAGCTGGTTAGTAGCCCTGGTGCACCTAATTCGTGGTTTATCCCATCTATACATGGATTATAGCTATGGTTACGTACAGACCAAGTATATCAGGTGCGTGACCTAACCTATGTTTTTCAGGGCTTGACCAACATCACACGGAGTTTCCTAAAATGGGGCTACCCGGCCTGGTAAACTAACAGTTTGCTATTGAACATGGTCGTTTATAGTAGATTTTCCCATTCAAAATGGTGATTTTCCATAGTTATGTTAGAAAAAACCAGAGGTTACAAACCAATACAAATTTTCTATTTCAATAGGACTTTCAATCCTAAACCATCCATTTTTGGGCTCGGGCCGCCCAGAACCTCTCCTTGTGTGGTTGGTGGCCAGGGGCGCTCCGTCGAGGCTTGCCGCCTGCATGGCGATAGTACAAGTGATATTTGCCTGATATTTCATGGCCTTCAACTTTGATTGGGGCTGCGAAATATGTACATGTCTGTATGTATATATATATATATATCAGCGTATATCAGAGTCACTGATCAAAACGGATACAATGCAACCACAAAGGATCCAGTGTATCCAGCAGGTATCCAAAGATTGGATTGGTGGTTAGGTGAAACCAATGTTCCTAGTCTTGGTATGACTTCTCTGTTGTTTTTTTGTCTGCAAGTCATTTTGGTGATCTCAAGTAGAAAGAACCCTCCCATGAACTTTGGGCCATGGTAGTTTTGCAGGATATATCGAATTCCAACTGGCCAGTTCCATCATTACATTCCATTCATACTAATTACCTTGATCAAGGTCCTAGAATTCAGGCTTCAAAGGGTGCCCTTTTGACGAATTCTTAAGCAGCCAAAGCGGCTGCAAGTGACAACATCTTTGGCCTGGATTTCATCACCCACTCTGAATTTCATTGTACCCTCTGGTTATGACTAGCATAGCCATGGAACATGTCCCATTTATAGAAGGTTTACATATTAAACATGGTGATTTTCCATGGCGAACTGTTAGTCATAACCAGATGGTATATCTCACATCTTGATGTTGCACTTCCTCTTTTTAAAAGGGAACATCATGAGACCCCACCAGCCGGCAGCTACATCAACTGGCTTGGAGTGAGACCTGGCATGTGCGGCCAGGCTCAAGTCAAGGCCGAAGTGAGGGCCTCGGCCGTCATGGGCCCAGGCGGCAATGGTCTGCTATGGTAGAAATAGAAAGAAATAGCATGAAATAACATGAAATAACCCATTTTTAGATGATGTATGACTCAGTATGACCATAATATGATGATTCTAGCTCTGTTTCACATGGTGATTTTCCCATAGAAAAGCCCATTCTATTACCAGGCTGGCTATCTCTTCTACCCCTGGATTCCTGGATCTACGGATCATGTCATCCCAGCCAGTCGCTGCCAATCTTAGAGGCTGCCATCCCAGCCATTGATGGACACAGTGACACAAGGACCAGCAAGATCAAGTATGCCATGATTCAGAAGTTTATTGTAGTCATAGTTAATAGATGTTAATTAATAGGCTTTATTTACTCACTAGTTTATGATCCACTAAGAAATGTTGTATACAAGGAAGATCCACTAAATCTTGTATTAAGGCCTTACAGGCTTTACAGGCCAAAAAATACAACATTTAATAGTGGATCATGTGGTCAGCTCGCTGATGCGTGAAGCCAGATACCAGCAACTCAACCAATGCAAGAATGCCCTTTCGGAAGGGCGTAGAGGGGGCAATTTGGTATACCCGTTCAGACTAATTGACTCATTACGAATGTTCTTCAATGGAAGCTGACCCCCTCTATTCCCAAACCAAGCGGTTTGAAAAGGACATTAGTATATGGCTTATTGTGGCTTTGCCTCTGAAAGAAGGATACCCCCAAAAGCATCATCAGCCTATGAAAATATATGGCCGTTCCGTTCGGTGTACCACGCTGTACCGCATCCTAACCCATCCAACTAACACACCCGCTTTTCAAGGACCAAGTCTCTGGGGGGTTGCTTTTGCTCCAACGCATCTTTGAGCCTCGTCGCTGTTTGGTTTTCAGCCAGGGATCAATCGCTGGAATTCATCACAACAGGCCACTTTGATCTGGAGAAATTATGGGCCATGGCAAAGCCTCAAATAGGCACATGATGGAACTATGGAACCCTTATCTGTTGGCAAAGACCTTTGGTGATGTCAGCAAATGAGGTCCTTCAATTTTGCTCATGTTCATCTTTTTGACAGCTTGTGACAGCTTGTGTATGTTGCACATATGTTAGTTCATTCTCACGCATCTATATCCGCTTGATGGCACACAAGTCATGTCAAGTCACTTGCCAGTCATATCAGACAAAGCATCGCGATACCTCGGTACCCAAGGTAAGGGAATGGCTCTTTGGAAGCCCCTGGCTGGTGGCGTCTGGTCTCCCGCTGCACCAACAGAACATTGAGGGTATCTCAACTGAGTTCATGTGAAACATGTTGGCGTCAACCACTGGGTTCACCCACGCACCGTTCCCTGACAACAAGCATGCATGTCCACATCTCATGCCTATTTTGCTTGACAAAAATCACTGTGTCGTATGATTTAGGCATGAGTTTTATTGAGTTTTAGGGTGTTCTTTTCCGTTTTGCAATTTAGGGCTTTAGGTTTATCGTTTCAGGGTTTAAGCGTTGCTTTTCCTGAAAGACACTCATATGGCAGAAACATGAGTTTTAACTGCAGTATACTGAAGTATTGTTCTACTCGTATTTCGGGCTTGCGAAATGGGGATGCGAACATGTTGAGTATTCCCGGATAGATATCCTTAGATATTGCCGGTTCCCCAGATCCAGGATTTGTGAAAAGATTCTCCAACAGATCCATTGTGGGCTGGGTCCCCTCAACCCGTCTTGACAAAACCATGGTCGCTTTGTCAAATCAAATTCCGGCAGTTTTTTGAGGGCATGGAAAGCCATGTTAGTATACCCTGGTGTACACCGAAACTGTGGCACCATTTGCTATTTCCGTCCATTAACCACAGTTTGATTCACCATGGAATTTTCGGGTCGCCGATTTTCAGACAAACTGACAAAGCCATCTCCTCCTTGGTAGGTTGGATGAAGGGAATATTGAGCTGAGCAGCGTCAAGATCAATCTTTCCTCAGATGCAGCGCCACTGCCAAAATGGTGTCCAAAGATCATTCCAAAATGGTAGCTTCCTGTTGACTGAAAACTAAGATAGACGTGGAACAGCCACTATTTCTGGATCATTTTCCAAGGAAAACCGTTGGTTTTCCATATCTTGGTTCCCAGGAGGGTATTCATCGCGTCAGTGGGTCCTGCAACAAAAAACAGGATGGGTTGACTCAACTCTAAATATTACGCCAGAGCCCTGTGCAAGTACCCAAATATCATGTTTGAGTACTGAAGAAAAGGTACATATGACCAGATGGAATCTGTTTCAGACTATTTTTGAATTATATCCGCCTCTGAGTGATGTTGATCATCGGATTACAGCATTTTCTTTAAATAGATCTTACTGATATTAATCCCATTGCAATCCCACAACAATCCCATTAATATCCTATTGGATCTCGGTCTTATTCATATCCAGTATAATCCCACTATCCATCAATATCCCATTAGTTTTTTTGACTCCCATTGATATCCTATTTGGGTGTTTCCTAGAATGGGGGTTACATCCTAAATCATCCATTTTCACAGGATGTTCCAGGAAATAAACCAGCTATAACTTGGGGATCCCCCATGACTTAGGAAACCCAGCCCTTTCGATTGCCCATTTCTCGGAAAGTTTCCACCACTTGCAACTGCTTCTTCAACTTCTGCATTTCCATCTGACAGGTCCAGGGTGTCCACCTCAATGCGTTTCACGCACGGTTTACGCTTGAACGGCTTGAACCAACTAGCCTTTAAAAAAAACACCAGAAAATTATGACGTACAGTCATACAATCCCTGTTTGATGATATCAACCAAAAAAACACTACTCTACAACACTGGTAACACATAACAGATTTAGCAACTATACAACATCTATGCTCCAAGCAGTCTAACTGTAACTATACGCACACATATCAACACTGGAACCATATTTGATCCCAGTTGAGCAACGGAAGAACCAGGACGCTAGACAGCTCCACCCCGGACACCAAAATTTGACAAGTGACTCCAGCTCAGGATGACCTGTCAACTCTGCGACCAGGGTTACATGTCATCATCTCGTAGCTGTGACAATACTCATTGGAATTTAACATAGACCCTGAAAAAAAACATTTGTGGTGGAAACTGATCTTCCAACCCCTATCTGCCAGGGTGGGTCTATGTCAATTTACTGGGGGGCAATCCTGTCAAATATTATAAACACTCTCCCTCGTATGGTTTCAAATACGCGTAAATGCCCTACTAAACCATGCTTTCGAGCAGGTATTTAATATATATGGGGAAGGGATTTAGAATCTTTGTGTATATATATATATATGCATTATACACCACATCATGATTCATTTGAATCATGACTTCTCCTGCAAAAGAACACATAAATCATAACAATGCTCATCATACATCACTGTAATTGTGCGTTGTAATATGTTGTAATTCATTGTCACACATATCATCTAACACAGTTTCCCAGTCAGCATGACTCATCAAAAATCACAATATCGCCCTTTTGGGGTCAAGCGCCATGACGGTTTCATCGTAAGCCACAAATTGCTGTCACAATGCGGTTCCCAACTTTGACGACCGACCTGTTTGGAGCTTGAAAAACACAAGAACACATGTTTCAGAAAAATACCACCATAGAATACCTGGTTGGTGGTTGACCTACCCCTCTGAAAAATGATGGACTTCGTCAGTTGGGATGATTATTCCATTCCCAATATGATGGGAAAGTCATTCAAAATTCCATGGTTCCAGTCACCACCAACCAGTAATACAATCAGGATTAATAAGGTACAGTCTATGAAACTTCGTTTAGCACAATGAACCATGGTGAATCTCTCCGGTTACTCCTTTACTCCAGCGCCCTCTTCTTGTCCCACCTCCCTCGCCATGGTCGCCATGGCCCTGTCCGTGCCATCCACGAGACTCCTGGAGCTGTTGCGGGCTGCGTTGAAAAAAATCAGTTTTCATCATCCGAGGGTTACTCCCAATGTGTTGCACACCAACAATAAATTGGGGAACAATCAGCCACCTTTTATTGTATATATATATATGGTTGGTGGTTGACCTACCCCTCTGAAAAATATGAAAGTCAAATCGGATGATGACATTCCCAAGACATGGAAAAATAAAATTCATGTTCCAAACCACCTATCGGATATATACATATATATGTTAAACAGCAACAATATTGGGGAACCACCATGCAGCTATCCAATGATTCATCCGGGTGAATCCACTGGTGCCCATGGCCTCCAACATGATCCATGGAAGGGGCCAAGCCTACAATGTGAGGCCCCCCAGTGATGTTTGTTGGTTAACAAAAGCCCCAGTAACTATAGTTATTTGCGTACCATAAACCATAGTTATTGGAGTTATAAACCAACTGAACGCTATCTTGGGGGCCTCACATTGTAGGTTTCTAACCATCGACAATACTAGTCTTAAATGGTTTTTGACATATTATAGGATTGTCCTTTTTAAGCGCCCAACAGATTTTTTAAAAGGCGTTTTCTGATGTAGCCTCTGGTGTAAGCGTTTACATAACTATGGAACATCATCATGATAATGGGTAAATCAACTATTTCGACTGGGCCATTTTCAATAGCAAACTGTAACAAATTACCAGAGGGTAACATCATGTAACCATCCCATTATTCACCATTGTTAACCCATTGTTAAACCATGAAAAATCACCATGCTAAATCCCATTAATCATCCCATTCTGCACCATTGTTAAACCATGAACAATCACCATTAAACAACCATTAAATCACCATTGAATCACCCTTAAATCAACCATTAAATCAACCATTAAAAAACAATTTTCCATCACCATGGTAACGGGTAACATGGGTTAACATCATGCAACCATCCATATCCATGGCAAACAACCCCCCGACAAGCGCCTCCACGGATTCCACCATGAGCCTGACCGGTTGACCAACATCACCATGAAAATGAGATTTTTTCACCTGCAATGAATGGTGATTTTGATGGTTTTTGAACCATGAAACATTGGATAACATGAACCAGAAACAGGTTTTCAATGAGTAAGAATTTGTTCAAAGTTTCACCATGACATGGGACCAAACAACTCAAACAATCCATGCAACGAAAGGGAGTTCATCAGGAAACGGGTATAAACCAACACTAAGATATAACATGGTAAAGAGAACTAGTGAATGGGGATCAAGCTGCTGGTAAGTCACTTGAGCGATTGAACTTCGTTCTTCATATCACCTGGTCCGCGGTGCTCGATTCCCGGCATCGCAATGTACTCAGCATTTCAGTCATAGATCTGGGTAAATTATAATACCCTCTGGTAAACTAACACAACTATGGAAAATCATCATTTTTAATGAGAAAACTCACTATTTCTATGGCCATGTTCAATAGCTTTATGTATGTTTACCAGAGGGTAATTCACTAACCTGAATCTTGCGGCCATGAATGGGGATGATTTCCCTAACATAAAAACCATGATAGATGGATCAAAAGCCTGGTGCTTGGGTTTTCACAAAATCATTGACTCATCCCCATGGCATTTAAAAACCGCCAGACCGGCTTCACAGCTAGGCAAAAAAAAACGACCTTTAAATCCTCCTTTTTTTCAATGATGTTCAAATCCATGTTGGAGGGTCAACACATATTAAAAAAAAAAAAACTACAAGTTGGTGCGCCCTACTTTCCTAAGTTGGTTTCTGGCTCCAATATATAAATATAATATAAATATATACTGGTTATTAATATAATATATATATATATATGTACGGTAAATAAATCACAATTTGTAAACCATTACACACCAACTTCCATCTGGGGGGCATCACCTCGTAGATTTCTCCCAAGGGATTATGAAGTCCCATCAACCCAAAAAGGCCTTTCTTCAGCCAAAAAAATCCTTGTCTTTTCGTGGGCAAAAATTGAAGATATCCAGTGATTTTATAACCAACGCCAGTCCAGCCAGAGTGAAATGTCTGGATGTGACTTAGCATCAAATTCCAAAGCCATCTAATTATTATTGTAACTATTGTATCATGAAATATAATGTACCCTCCGGTGAACTAACATAACAATGGAAAATCACCATGCTATTAATGGGAAAATCCACTATTTCTATGGCAATTTTCAATAGCAAACTGTTAGTTTACCAGGCCGAGCATCCCAAAAGGAATTATCATGGGACAATATCAGATAAGCAACTCGACGCATCATGGGATTATCATGGAATTATCATAGTACACCTCCCACTGTTTAATGAAAAGATTGATGTTTTATCATACATCCCATTGTTCCCATTGTTGACTTGAAAATCATATCATACCTCCCATTTGGCATTTTATTCACTACTAAATCACTATTAAACCTCCGAATCACTATTTATGGCATCACATCAATCACTATTAAATCACTAGTAAATCACAATTAACTATGTATCATTATTACATCACTCTTCATCACATCTTTCACACATTATTCAAAACCCAGTTTGTTTCGAATCACCAAGTGACTCAGCGACTCCCAGGGCGAGCCCAGTGGCACATCTCCCTGGAGCTTGGGGAATTTGGGCCCAAAACACCAAGTTGGGATCCAGTAAACTATTATATATATATATATGATTATGTATGTATATAATAACCATGTATATATATATATATATATCACGCATATCACGATTGCAGTCGATTACATATGTGTAGTAATGTTCGAATTTCTTGTTTTTGTAGGCATAATGATATATGTTCTCAGTGTTTTTGTTTGGAACCAGAAATGCGGCACCCTAAATTTCGGGGATCAACTTGAGGAAACTCGGAGGTCGGGAACGAGGAATCCTCTTCGTAGGTTGAGGGCCTATCAATGTATCAACGTGCTGACCGATTAAACACGTAAAAATCTTGACAGTTCAAGCTTATAAACGTCAGACGCCGTTTCTTACGATGTTTTACCACATTGGTCACAATCTCAAGCTGAAGACACAATCTCAACATCACTGTTTAATACCATGTTTTCATGACGCTGATATTGCAATGGCAGAAAAAAATGTTCTAGAATCATTTCAAATGGTATGTGCGCATTACTGATTCAACATGATAAATCAATTTAAGCTTCAATTCTTTTACAAAACCATGGCGCGTAATTTGAATTTTAGGATTTTTTCGGACAACATTATTTGTTCGTGTTCCATTAACAACAACAATGATGCCTATGGATGCCTATGGTATCTGGATGGATTATATGATTGAATAGCCATAGCTGTTATCAATTGTTATCAGGCCCGGCCAGCGTTGATGGTTTTGATTCCCGGAATCCAATTCCCAAGAATTGCCATTTTGACGTCACAAGGCGCGCGAGGTCATGATCAAATTCATCCAGATTTATAAAAAAAGATCCTACTTGTATAGAGTATGGTAGATAAATTGTAGATATATCAACCACAAATCTAATGACTGGCTTGTTATTTCAATGATGTAAACCATAATTTTCGCGGATTATCCCAGCTTGTTGACTGTGAACAAATCCATGAAAAAATCCCATTAAGTCCAAGTATGTTTATGATAGAAACTCTAGAGTTTCTAGATACGATATTAATCTATTATGTTATCTCAATATACGATGAAGCAATACCACTATGTTTTTTCACAATTTATCAAGAAAAATCCCCATTTTAAAATTTAGTCCCAGTATGTTTAAGCTACTTATCCCCATTGTTGATTCTTAAATTCCATTAAAATTCCATTATATAAATCCCATTAAGTTATTACATTCATACCGATTCATGCCTATTACCATCTGGTAATAATTGACATGGCTGCATAGCTTTTGAACATGACCATTTAGTTCGTTGATCACATATTAAACATGGTGGATTTCCCACAGCAAACTGATAGTTTAGCAGAGGATATTTCCATTAAAATTACATTAACAAATCCCATTTTCAGTTACATTCATAGTGATCCATACCTATTATTTCCATATATATTTCCATATATTTCCATGTATTTCCATATATTTCCATATATTTCCATATATATCCATATAGTTCCTATTCTTTCCATATATATTTCCATATATTTCCATAATTTCAATACAATAATTCTCGATTCTTCACAGCCTGTGAAACTGCGCTCCGCCTGTTGAAGGCGCGCCACCTCTCGCCACAGGGCTTTCATGTCGCCCAGCGTGGCCTTGAACGGCGGTGTTTCAGCTGCTGAAACAGATGCGAAATCCAAGCTGGGAAAGTAGCCTCTGGTAAACCATAGGAAAACCATAGGAAAACCATAGGAAAACCATAGGAAAACCATAGGAAAATGGAGATTTAATGGGATTTAATGGGATTTAATGGGAATATCATAGATTTTTGTGATATACGTATATAGAAAGTATCCTCTGGTAAACGTTTACAGTTTGCTATTGAAAATTTGGTGATAGAAATAGTGGATTTTCATAGATTTTCCCATGACAAATGGTGATTTTCCATAGTTATGTAAACCTTTACCAGACGGTAGCATTTGAATTTGACCAGTTGGCAGTTGACCTACCCCTCTGAAAAATATTAGTCAGTTGGGAAGGATAATCCCATATATTGTGGAAAATGAAAAATGTTCCAAACCACCAACCAGATGTGGTTGTCATTATGTGAATGTCATTTTGTCATCAAACATGTGAATTTAACCATCACATGAGGCTACAATGCGAATATCATTTTGTGATCTGTCGGTGGACAATGCTGATATTTCATGGGATATATAAACAATCTTAAACAACACTATGAAATGTGGGTTTGTCAAACAAAATGGGTATATTCTCTGAAATAGCTATTTTATTTAATGGAAACACAAATGATACTCCAGTGTGTTTTAGACAACACCTATTTTCAATCAAAGCCATGTATGTATGTATTTATGTACGTACGTACGTATGTATGTATGTATGTATGTATGTACGTACGTACGTACGTATGTATGTATGTATAACGTATATATATATATGTCATTATACCAAGTTTGGTCATAGAAAAATCTCAAACAAATGGCATCAAGAATATCTATTGACATTGACTGTAATTTTCTTGGAAGCCATCTTTAAACATGGACTTTTGGTCAGTGTTAGGTGAACCGGTCTCCAGTGGTTACTTGCTACGATCCAACTCTCGAGTGGCGAAAAAAAACCTCACCAAAGCACTTTTCGAAGAGTCCCTGCATATTCTGCCCCAAAAAAAAGATGCAGAAACATCACATACTACTAAAATAATACCCAAACATCATTGCTACTCAAAATAATCCGGTTATTTCTAGAATTAAGATGAATTAAGCGTTTCTATGTTCAACAGGCTTACGTTCCAACTGACATATCCCTTACATGGTTTCCGCTTGGGCAGCTCGGATCTGCCGATGCCCCGACGTTGAAGGAGCCCTTGCTCTCGCGCAAGCTTTCAGCCATCGCATCTTGCGACCTCTGAAGCTCCTCTCGTGTTTGGGGTGATGGAGCCATGATGCGGTCATGGAGTTTCTCATTGATGTTGGCAAAATTTGGATTTATTATGATAATTCATGGGATTCAATGGGATATACCTAACCAACAACCTGAGATTCGGGTGTCTTTGAAAATGGGGTATACCCCTCAGTTCTAGCCATCAAATAATAGGAATTAATGGTGATTATCCAATGGATGAGGTACCCTATTCTCAGACAAACCCATTGGTTGGAAATGTCTGTACTGAGTTTTGGGGATTTTAAACATCACTTGAAAAAATATCTGTTGGAGATCAAAACAACATCTTTTTATTGGTGTGATGTTCAAGTAGGACATTTACCAACGAATGTTCTTGGGTGGGAATTGCATGACATATAGTATATTGGGGTATAAAATCCATGGATGTTGGGGTACGGCAAGGGGGTATATTACTACAGTCTTCGTGGGGTGATGCCTCATGACGATGCCAATGATGGTTTAGTATCGAAAAAACATGGTGATGTGTCTGAACGTAGGGTATACCCCAAAAAAACATAGGGAAAACTGATCACTATCCATAGAAGCCAAGGTACAATCCACATGTTCCGTCCCCGTTTATGTTCAAATTTCATGGGGACCCATACCTAAATTAAAACCCATCGATATCGAGATGATGAGGGATACAACCTCACGAACCAGCTGTCTGCTAGAGTGATATGGCTGCTTGGTAGAAATCTCATGGATGGATGCTCAATGGACATTGTTCTGATACACATTGGGTTCCTTTCAATTTCTGCACTGCTTCTCCAATATTTCCGTCATCGTAAAATGGGCTACCCTCTGGTAAACATACACAAAACGAACTGGGAAGATCCACCATGCTATCAATGGGTAAATCCACGACATTTCTATGTAACAAATTACCAGAGGGTAAACCTCCATTTTCCTATGGTTTTCCTATGGTTTTCCTATGGTCCCTGAGCTTTCGTGGGAACCGAGGTCCTTGTGGAACGGTATCCCAATTCTCAGGGGCTCTAGCTATGGAAAACAGCAGCCATGATGATTTATGATGATGATTTATGATGATTAGTGTTGGTTAGTAATGATCTATTATATATTTATAGATGATTTATGATGATTTACCTCTTAATACCTCTTAACTCAACATCAATGAACCAGTTTGAACCCAGTCAAAGCCGTGCTTTTTGCGAAGCTCAGCCATGCACAGGATCAGCTCTGCTCTGTTTCAAGCAGCTTCCGCACGCGCATTGAAATCGCCGGGTGCTTTGAACGCGGCGAAAAAGAGCGCGACATGCTGTGGGCGTGGTGGATTTGAGAGAAAAGAGATGCAAATCGATGCAACATAGTTTTCCCTTCACATGTTTAGCTGGATACCATATTCAATACATGGCTTTTATACAACCAAGGTTTGGCTAGACAAGTGCGCGAATTAATATATATATATATATTATGCTCTGAGCTGATTTAGCCCCAAACTTGTGGGCACGATTTTGGAGGTCATCAAAAGGATATTGGATTTCGTTGTCCCAGGGTTCCCCAAATTGTCACAGGAGCTGCTTCTGAAGAAGGCAGCTTGAAGAGTTGAATCTGGCTAAGAATGAGCTATTCAGCTATTCTGGACTTGAAAACGTACATAGTGATCCACTAAAACTACCAAATATATATTTATATAATTTTGATATATGGCACATACAGTAATATATGGGTAAGTCATAAATACAGGATATAATTACCATTTGTTACCCACATCATTCCCAAGCACTAATCTTATCTACCAGTCAAATGCGGGTTGATGAAACAATTACCTGCTGCCACCTTTGCAGGGCGTGGTATGTGGTGGAGATCATGCTGGGAGATGCTCAACATATATTCATGTGATTGTATGCGACATTGATCACCACTCGTTTTTTCTTGCCGATGATCCGTATTTCATGTTTAAATGGCAGTCAATGGGTTTGACAATTCGATATACCTGTCATGGTCATGTGAATAGGGAACATCATGGCCCTGCTGGGCGAACACCACTTGACCATTCCGGGTGAAACTTTGCCAGCGAAACGTACTCAGCGACCTCCAAGCGATGCTGCAGGTGATGACGGCCCCCAAATATCTTCGTTGGCGTATAAACCCATTAAATTAACCATAGTTATATCATGTTATATCCGGCATTAACCCTGGGTAACCAAATTATAAGTCAACTTTGCTCCAGGTGGTGTTTGTCTCTATTCGGATGGTTCTTCGTTTGCATTCCCACTGTAACCATGATCTCTATTTCAGGGGTAATCTATGCCAAGGTTGAAGAAATGAACCATCACTTCAAGGTAATGTTCAAATTTATGCAAATGGATTCCAAATTCATGCGATTCATCTCACGATTTTTGGTAATTCCACTCATGTTTGCTAAAACAACTCCACTTTCTGGTGGTTCTACCCCCTAAATTTGATGGTTCAATGCCCATTTTGGCACAATAAATCCCCATGTTTGATGGTTGACTGTGCATTCATAGATGTTTGATGGTTAAAGATCGACCGCGCTGGAGGTCAACTGGCTGAAACAGGCGATGCCTGCAGTGAAATCGACCGCCGCTGATTTTTGCTTCCGTTTTTTGTCCCTGTCTCCTTGGTTCACCAGCACAACTCTGTGGTTGTACCTGCTGTCATAGATGCATATATATATATATATGTATATAGATAATATGCATCAATAGGACATTTTCACCAAATGGTACATGGATGTGTAGGTTGTGAAGAACAGAATCACACTTTCTGTGTAAGACTGTGGGCAAACCTCCCCGGGATGATCTTCGGGAAGACATCTGGACGCTGATAGGGGTAGCTTAATTGTATCCAATTGCCGGTAAAACATGTCGGACATATCCACTAGAAATGGAGGTTTTAGATGGTTTTATGGGAAAATCATGGGAATATGTGGGGATACCCTCTGGTAAACTAACAGGTTGCTATGGAACATGGCCATAAAAAATAGTTGATTTACATATTAAACATGGTGATTTTACAGTTTGCTATGTTAAATTATCAAAGGGTAGGTGTACAAGCATTTTCCAGCTCCAAATTGTTTGAAGCGACACCTCTTGAAGAGGCATGCCATATGATCCTATGATACATCCATTTTATCCTGATTTATGATATCCATCATAATTAATCCATATTAATACAACATGTTACATTATCCAATTAGGTGTAAAACCATTTTATGACATTGGGTATAGTTCATATAGTACATATCCTATATCAGTGACAAGTATCCAATTAGGTGTACTAATGATGGACACGCATCCAACATATCCATTTTCTTACTGGTGCTTAGTAGGGAATGGATGGGGATGGGGGTTGCTGGGATGATTATTGATAGTTATTTGATAGATATTGTGGATCATTGCCTCGTTCCCATTTTAGCCTTCGTCATGATCCATCATGTACAATGTTGGAACAAAAATGATCTAGTAATCTAGTACACCTAGTCTGATTTTTGTACTAGTGATGGACGATACCCTCTGGTAAACTAACATAGCTATTGAAAATGGTCATTTATAGTGAGTTTTCCCATTAAACATGGTGATTTTCCATAGTTATTTTTAATTACCAGAGGGTAACCATTTCATGCCATAAATCCAAATGCCTCCGTCGTCCAAGACACACTGTGCTGCCGCCTGCGCCTGTGCCTGTGCTTTCTGGGCCACCTGGCGGCGCAAGCGCAGTGCTATAGATGGCCCATTGATTTTCATGATGATTCTGTTCAAGAGCTGTAATATAACCCATAGAAATAGATTTTCATATAATATAATATAGATATATACTGTATATATATATAAACATCATGATTTACATATATTCACATATATTTACATCTCAAATCTGATGACATCTGATTAGATGGCCCAGAAATGATATGTGATGCCGACGCGACTCGCCTCAAAATGTTTCCGACCTTTTTCAAGTTCGCTACGAACTAAGTATTAAGGGCTGGTATATCTGGGAAAACTAAAACTGCTTGGTGGTTTTAACCATCTTGACAAATAAGAGTCAATGGGAAGGATTATCCCATATATGAAATGGAAAATAAAAAATGTTCCAAACTACCAATCAGATAATGTCACTAACCTCAAAAGTTCGGCTATTTCGGGACAGTTACCATACCATGATTCCAGTGAGGTCACAGTGAGGTCCTTATAATCTATCGATATTTAATAAGCCCCCAACAACTATTCCCATTAACTATTAATACGTAGTAGTACATAGTATCCATATATGTGACTCACCACTATTCTATATAGTGGAACGTTGCTTTTCTATCTCCTTGGAAGTCGCTATACTCGGATTTTTTAATCTGTAGCAAAATCTGGGGGTCAAGCAACAGAAATGGCGATACATAGACTGCAAGTGGAGAAACTAATCTCCCTAATAAATCCACATAAAACATAGCGTACTTATGAAGTGAACATGATCTATACCCTCTGGTAAACGTTTACATAACTATGGAACATCACAATTTTTAATGGGTAAATCAACTATAAATAACAATTTTCAATAGCTATGTTGGTTTACCCGAGGGTAACATGCAGGAATTTGTTTATCCTTGGGGCACTACAAATGTTACCCAGGCTATCATGGCTGGCTCGGTTGCATTCGGAAAGGCTTATCTGGGTCCTCGATGCCCCAAAAGGATGCAGCTGCCAAACAGTGGACCACCATCTCACTTGTTGGGAAGGAGGAAAACACATCTTTGCATGTTACCCTCTGGTAAACTAACAGTTCGCTATTGAAAATGGCCCAGTCGAAATAGTGGATTTACCCATTAATAGCATGGTGGATCTTTCCATATAGTTACGTAAACGTTTACCAGAGGGTATTTGAAACCATCCTCCACCCTCCAGAACCAATTTTCGTAGGGATGGCAAGGGAACAACTCCCAAAACGGTGCATGGCGTGGCGTGCTGGGTCCGCGCTGCCGCCCCCCACCGGCAAGAAGAGCTTGAACTCCGGTGGTAGCTCCTCCTCACTGTAGAGTCGGTCGCTGAAGTAGATGCGTCGAATACCTGGTAGCGGAGGGGACCGGAGGCTGGATCCGTTTTTGGGATTTTTGGGATCCGGTTGGGTGCGGTAGAAGGCATGATATGGCTCAAGTTCTTCAACTTCAATTTCTGGGTGAAATTGAGGCACCGCGCAAATTATCCCTGGTGCTGTGGTCAGGAAGAATGATTAAATGGCTGCATTCACCCCATGATAACAACTAAAGGCCCTGTCTTGAAGATATGTTTCATAGCCCAAATATCCGGTTGGAACCCCGCAAAAGTACCAAACATCTCCAAATAATTCAACGTACATTGTACATCCCCAAATAATCCTACTAAGTTGTTGTGGTCAATCATTCCTGGTTGGTGGTTTCAACCCCTCTGAAAAATATGAAAGTCAGTTGGGATTATGAAATTCCCGATATATGGAAAAACAAAATCAATGTTCCAAACCACCAACCAGATTAACTATAGAGATCATGGTCCACTTACTGGAACTTTTTAACCAACAAACGCTGATTTAGGATTCTGGGATTCCCATTAAGTTGTTTTGGATCCCAAATTGGGGCCCAGTGACGGCAGTTGGCATGGAGCTGCACACGTAAGGTCTCGATGTAGTTGGTTCCTGGCCGTAGCTTCTACCGAGTTGCTCTTTTAAGTGCCTGTTTCAACCCCGAAAAAATATCATATATATATGTATCCTGTATGTATATATATATATATATTATCCTGTATATACATATATAAAATATATTCAACTATGTATATATATATAGTCACCTGGGATCATTATCCCATTTGGAGGGTTGAACATAAACATATGAATGGAAAAAAACACCAGTCGCGATATGACGGTTTTATACTATATATATATTGCATGATATTGCTTAATATTGAGGATAATTGATAATGATGAGCATTTTTTGGTTACTAATTAATGCAACTATACAGAGTAGCATAGGGATTTCCCAGGGGTATCTTGGAGGTAAAGTCATTGCCAAAGCGCCGTAGGCACGACGCGTGAAATCCGAGAGGTTGAACTGAATCCTTAGAGTGCAGATCTTTGGGAAATTCATGGGAAAATCTTGGGAATATATCCCATAGGATCCATGTATGCTATATATGATAACATTTACCATCAATATACCCCCAATGTTAGCATATATACCATACATGGATCCTATGGGTATGGGAAACATATCAGAAAATGCCGCTATAAATGATGATACTCGTAGGTTTAGAGGGAAAAGGCCCTGAATCATCCAAAGAAAAAGGCCAGCTTAGTCTTGAAACCGGTTTGTGAGGGATCCCACGTTTCTTGAAAGAAACCCTCACATGGCTAAGTAACTTTCCCCCCTGCGGGTAAGTTTCTCTGAGATTTGGGGGACGATTGACACTATGGAGATGCGACCATGTTTTTTTGAGGTGAACATCACAAATCCAGCTATTTTATTGATATAACCAACTCAATGTGGTATCGGTATATTAATATAATATATATATATATAATTTTTATATATTATTGTATATTGATATATTGATATATATATATATATATGTATATATGTATATATATATATATATATATGTATATATATATATATATGTATATATACAATTATATATATATGTATATATATATACAATTATATATATATCATAAACAATCCCCAAATTTATTGGCGACATTGATGGCACAAATCGTCTCACACGAGATCTCGTCCCACTCATTGTTTCTACAGCCAAATGGTGGATTGACCAACTGGGTACGAGAGTTATAGTGAATCCACAGCCAAAGAGTGGTGATTCCGAGAAAACAAACTATGAAAGGATAGGATCCCAAGCTTTGTGAGAAATTCACACCCAATGCCATAAACAAAAAAAAACATGCCTAAGGTGACCCGAATGGTGGCCTCTGAGTATTTGAACACTTCGCTTTGGTCAAATGGTCCGTGTTGATGATAAACATCATTAACATTATGATTTACCATCTGGTTATTTAACTCGAATGTTAGATTTCACATTCCCGCTCCAGCTCAAAGGTACGTGTCTCCCTCAAAAAAATTGTTTTTCCCTAGATCTAGTATATTACATGGTTGGGATTGCATAGGTGTATATATATATATGATGAAGCTCAAAGCTACCTTGCTGGCTCACTGCCTCCTTGCTAGCTCAAAGCTCAAAGCTACCTTGCTGGCTCAGTGCCACGTAGCTGGCTCAGTGCCACGTAGCTGGCTCAATGCCACGTAGCTGGCTCAGCGCCTCGTAGCTGGCTCAGCGCCACGTAGCTGGCTCAATTTTTTTAGCGAAAAAAAAAAAAAAAAAAAACCTCGCAGAAATTGAGCCGGCTACATGCCCTTGAGCCGGCTCGCCAATGCGTCATGAACCCGGCCAATACATAGCTAGTATTCGTTTTGATGCTCTCACATTCGTCCGCCAGCTCAACGTGACGTAGCTGGCTCAATTTCTGCGAGTTTTTTTTTTTTTTCGCTAAAAAAATTGAGCCAGCTCGATGCCATTGAGCTAGCTCGATGCCCCTGAGCCAGCTACGTGGCATTGAGCGAGCTCGATGGTGCTGAGCCAGCTCGTTGCAGTTGAGCGAGCTCGCAGAAACTTCCCAATCTGTTAAATTGCATTAAATTGCCAGGTTCAATCCCCACTGATTACTTTAGTACTAGATATGGTACCTCTGAAAAAGCCCAAGGTGACTGTCAAAACATACCCCTGATGAAATTGAGCCAGCTACATGTTTTGAGCTAGATCGAAAAAATGGAAGATTGGGAATTCCAACATTCAATTAACATAACCATGGAAAATCACCATTTTTAAGAGGTAAACCCATCTATAGATGGGCCATTTTCCATGGCTATGTTAAATAACCAGAGGGTACCTCAATTTACCTCGTAAAAATGGTGATGATCCAGTTCGCTGGTGCACTCTCGGCCAAGAGGCTGATTCCAACCTCGAGGCAGGGCCCGCCGGGCCCACCCAGTGATGTGAAACTTAACATGGCAGGACCCCAATAGACCTATAGTTACTATAGGTATAAATATCAATAAAGGCTACACTTATTGGAGTTATACTTGAACCAACTTAGCGATTTCGTTTGGGGCTCCACTTTGTACAACATGATGTTTCATGACTTGGTTGTCTCTGTCTCTGCCCGTATTTCATCGGATTGCAAGTCACTGTGGGTCTGTCTTCAACTCCAAACCTAGGATTCGAAACTGTACTTCCTACACGTGTCTATTCATTTTCGGTATTCGCTATAAGCCATGGATTCGCCGCTGGAATTAATCATATAATTATATATGATAATATATAATATTATGATATCATGATATCATGTGTGATAGAATATGTATAAACATATGAATGATTATATTGATATGAATATATATATTACAGATATGATTATATTTACATGACCAAAGTGGTTAGTCAGTTCTTGTTCGTGGCCCGCCGCCTTCATCTAAGCGCATGGGCATAGTGCAAATGAAGGGTTTCACCCTGGGCGAGGCCAAACATGTCATTGGGAAACGCTCTGGCAACTGAAACCTTTAGTGAATCGGATGAAAAAACAAAAACGTTTGGGGATTATGCGTGTAGTTTTCGTGACTATATGTATATATATATATATGTGTTTTATGTCTATATATGTATTATGTGTATATATATATGTATGTATGTATATATATGTGTGTGTTTTATGTTTATATATGTATTATGTATATATATGTATGTATGCATGTATGCATGTATGCATGTATGCATGTATGCATGTATGCATGTATGCATGTATGTATGCATGTATGCATGTATGCATGTATGTATGTATGTATGTATGTATGTATGTATGTTATATATATATGATATAATATATATATATATAAATATGTATGTATATACATATATATATATATATATACATATATATATATATACAGAATGTGTTTTTTCGTATTTTTGAAGACCCAACTACTATGAACACCAACCAATGTCCATCTCCCGGCATGGCCATGGCCCAAGGTATTGGGATGGGCGCTGCCTGAGTTCAACGAAAAGAAGCAAACCAAATGGAGCCCATTGTCCATTTTTCCTAGTCCTTCCCAGGACACAGTGATGCTCCATTGTGCTGTTTGTTGGTTTATGGTCACACATCTAACTAACTATTCATTTAGAATTGCAAAACCCAAGTTTACCCAATTGCAAACCACCTTGCAGATCCTTGCAGGGATGCAAATAGCATCAACACTTGAACCATCAAAAATATCCCTGTTGATTGGTTATGAACAAGGATTCAGTGGGTTATCAACCTACCAGGTTTGTTTGGCACTGTGCAAATATATTCTAGTATATCCACGTCAATACCGACCCCGAATCAATAATCATTGCTGACTTTTTTGGGGGGCTTTCCCCAAAACACCGTGATAAGATGACTAGTCTCAAAATTGGTCACCACCATGAATTTTACCCTCTGGTAAACGTTTACATACGAGTAACTATGGAAAATCACCATGCTATTAATGGGAAAACCGCCTATAAATGGCCATTTTCAATAGCGAACTGTTTGTCTACCAGAGGGTAAATCCCATATCATCCCATTATTCAGCATTGTTAATCCATTTTTAAACCATTAACTCACCATTAAATCACTATGAAAAAACCATTATTACCATAATTTACTGTCTCAAAAAAGGGAAATCTGGTTCCACCAGGTAAATCCCATCCCCATTCGATCGCCTGGTGGTGCTCTGATAGTTGGATGCGCGGAAGCGTCGTCGAACCTCCTTGTCGTCCAGCACGGTAACCTCGAGGGGTGGCTTAAGTAACCATTGTGGATATAGTGGGGATATAGTGGGGATATAGTGGGGACATAGTGGGGATATAGTGGGGACATAGTGGGGATATAGTGGGGATATAGTGGGGACATAGTGGGGATATAGTGGGGATATAGTGGGGATATAGTGGGGATATAGTCGGGATATAGTGGGGATATAGTGGGGACATAGTGGGGATATAGTGGGGATATAGTGGGGATATAGTGGGGATATAGTGAGATATAGTGGGGATATAGTGGGGATATATTGGGGACATAGTGGGGATATAGTGGGGACATAGTGGGGATATAGTGGGGATATAGTGGGGATATAGTGGGGATATAGTGGGGATATAGTGGGGACATAGTGGGGATATAATGGGGACATAGTGGGGACATAGTGGGGATATAGTGGGTATATAGTGGGGACATAGTGGGGATATAGTGGGGATATAGTGGGGACATAGTGGGGACATAGTGGGGATATAGTGGGGATATAGTGGGGACATAGTGGGGATATAGTGGGTGCTGTTTTTACCACAGCACTCATAGGCGTTGACATGCCTATTCCGTGAAGTATTGGCTGAAAAGAGCCGCGGAGCGAGATTCATGAGGCGTTGATCACCCCTCCTTGTCCAATCGATTCCAGTGACTCTTCATATTCTACTTGAGCACTTCTACCGCTTGCACGGTAGCGGAGCCTGCCTACGGGCGGGCGTGAGACCAGGGACCTACAGCCTCCTATTGCCAGAGCCATAGGAGGAACAACATGGCGGAGAAGCAGAAAAGGATAGAGAAGACGCGAGAAGGAGTTCCCATTTGGGATGGAGATGCCGGAACATATCAGGAGTTTGAAGAGAGCGCTTTGCTGTGGGAGCAATCCATAGCAATGCACAAGCGCTACTTGTGCGGCCCGAGGCTCCTCACAGAGCTGACGGGCACTGCTCGCAGGTTCACTGTGGGCAAGCATCCCGAATGGCTCTCCTTCAATGGAGGCGTGCAGCGGCTTCTGACGTACCTGAGGTCAAACTTGGGCCTTCCACAGATGCCTGAACTGACGGATCATTTGAGCCGTTACTTCCGGCAGTCCAGGCGCAAGAAGGGAGAGACCATGAATGAGTACGTCACTAGAAAGTCAGAACTGTATGCAAGAGCTAGGCAAGGACTTCACAGGGTGATGTCTCACTATGAGAAAAAGAAGCCAGCGTGGGAGAAGAGCTACGGCGGCTATAGCCGTCCAGGGGTCCACCGACCCTTGGGCCAACTACAGGAGGACACCCTCCCTGGCTGGCAGTCAGAACCTGAGTGCTGAGGAGATTCAGGATGATCGGGAAGCGCTTGCTCGACCTGATGATCAAGCTGAGGCCACCGAGGATGCAACTGAGGAGCGAAGCTCCACTGGTCCAGGTCCTTCAGGAGACTCCTGGAGTTATCCGGACTGGTGGTCAAATGACTGGTGGAGTACCTCTTGGACACCTTCCGAGAATGCCGACTGGAATGTGGAAGCCCCTGAACTACTACCAGAGTATGTTCAGGGCTGGTACCTCTTGTTTGATTCTGGCCTGGACACCAACGAGCGCAACATGATCGTGGCAGCCCTGAAGGGCGACTTCACTATGACCCGAGTGGCACAGGAGCTACGCAGCCAGTGGACCGATGAGGACCTGCGTCGTCGAGATGCAGCCAATCGTCACTCCAGCTGGTGGGTGGATGAGGATGAAGAGGCCGAGTCTGAGGACTATGACACTGCCTGGGTTGCCCAGGCTCACCGCAACTTCAATGACGAGGGCCTCGCACTCCTGGGTGAAGCTGAAGATGTGGCTCAAGAAACCCTAGCCATGATGGAGCGCGGGCGTCGCACCTTGAAAGAGGCCAGACAGAAACAACATCAGGTGAGGATGTCCCGGAAGTACTACCGCACCAACTTCAAGCCCTCTGGAAGCACTTCGGCTGTAGCTTCGGGCACAGATCAAAAGTGCTTCCGATGTGGTGGTCCTCACAAGACTTCATCATGTCCAAAGGCAATGGCAACAACGACAGCCTCTTCAGCCGAAGAGCAGGCTGCACCTTTCATCTGTTTTGCACAAGACCAGATCACCAAGGACCATGAGATTGTGGAGCCCTATGTCCCGGACGACCACGAGGTGAACTACCTGGATGCTGGGTTCTCCGATGCTTGCCCAGAGGCCTTCTTTGATGTTGCCGACACCAACAGCATAGGGCCTATCTCCACTCAGATGGCCGTCGAACAAGGCAAGGCTGTCGTTGATGGAGGGGCTACAAAGACCCTTGGTAGCGTGGTGGCCCTCGAGAAGATCATTGCCCTCAACAAGTACAAGCATGGGACTTCTCGTTTGGCCGACCTTGACTTGGAGAACAAGCCTACGTTTGGTTTTGGGAATTCATCAAAGAACCAGTGCGTGTCCACAGCCTCACTCGAGGTTCAAGCTGATGGCAAACCTGGACAAGTACAAGTACATGCGTTGGATGCGGGAGCAGGACCTGTGCTGTTCTCCATTGAGTCCTTACGGGCCTTGGGAGCAATCATCGACTTCTCTGAGGACATGGTCGTCTTCCGCAAGATCAACCCGTCCAAGATCATCAAGATGGAACGTTCGGCCACCGGCCATCAGCTGCTGCCCATGACTCAGGATTGGTACAGTGATGCTCAGAGCACTGCACAGCCAGTGCCGAGCCTGAATGCTTTCCTGTAGGGACAACTCCTTTCTTTCCGTGCGCCTGAGATGGAAAGGAAGGTCAGTAGCGATGTTTCAGGCACTTTTCACAACCCCTTGAACATGGTTGGTGATCCTAGCAATCATGATGATGTTGGGTGTGTTGTTCATGATCATGTGGTTGTTGATGATGAAACACTTTCCCAGGTTTTCCATGGACATGTTGGAAAAATCTCAGACAGCAGTCAGTGTACAGAGCCAGAACAACCTCCTCCTGCAGCTCTCCAGCACAAGCTAGACGAGATCCCCAACGAGACAGTGAACAAGAGCCATGCCTCGTGCCACCAGAAAGGAATTGGTGGAAGAGCTCCTGATGACCTTTGGCGAAACAGCTCCAAAACAGTGGAGCATCATGGAGATCGAGAGTCGCCTCTTGGAACTCAAGGAAGCCAACGGGATGGTCACTCAGAAAGGGAAGGTACGGCCACCGATGCGCCATGCCATGATCGAACTGAACAAGGCCAGCAAGAAGAAGTCCGACTTGGTGGACTACGTGAACAACAAGCTCATGGTGAAGACCCGCGGCACCGAGACCATTCAGGAGCTGCAGCGCTTGGGCACCAAGAAGATCTACCAGACCACAGCCGCCTCTCCGGAGGACCCTGTGGGGTTCGGGGAACACTGCAGTCTGCAGTACCACGAGCTTCTAGCCCAACACCCACAGTATGCCAGCTGGGTCGTGAAGACCGCCACCGAGGGGGAATGCGACTACCGCCTGGCCCGTCTGGCCAATTGGCTCCAGAGCCCAGAGGCACAGCATCCGATGCCGACCTACAAGCAGACCTCCAGCGGCTACAAGAACACATCGACGCCGGCCAGCGGCTCGAATGGCAAGACCGAGAACATGATGATGCAGATGATGCAGATGATGCACGCCCTCAAGGAGGACGTGGACAATCTGAAAGCCGAGAGGCCTCACAAGAAGGTCGAAGCATCCAGTGTCTCCGAGATGACAGAGTCATCAACAGGCTCTTTTGTGCCGATCCCACAGTAGCTTCAGCTGGGAGTGTAGAAAACTTTAATTTGTCACAGGCGGGAATGCAGGTCGACAGTGAGCTCTGGAGGGGCTCATGGGAAGCCTTACCTGAGCAAAAAGTAAGACACTTGTCCCATTGCAGTGACAGATTGATTTCGAATGCCTTTGAGGCCCTGCTATCACACCAGCGCATAGAGCTGCTGGAAGTGGCATGTTCGGCCGACAGCGTGCTGTCTCGCACCATGCAACAAAAGAAAGGTGACGAGGGTGCGGCCCGACGCTGCTCACTTTTCAATGAGTATGATTTAGGAACCAACCAGGGGATTCACAAAGTCATTCAAGATATTGACCATTATAAACCAAAACATGTTTGGCTTTCTCCGGTTTGTGGACCTTTTTCAGTGATGCAAAACATCAATCAGAGAAGTGAAGCTCAGAAGGAGGCCCTTTCTGAGAAGCGCAAAGCTGCCATGAAACAGTATGTCGGTTGCAGTGTCATATATACGTACTGTATTCAGCATGGTATACATGTCACTTGGGAATGGTCACAATCATGTCAGGCATGGAGGCTTCCAATGATGCAGGAACTGGTGGAGAAACACAATCCATGGTTTGCTGTGGTAAGGGGTTGTCGTGTTGGTCTTGTTGATGATGAGAAAAACCCAATTTCGAAAGGCTGGAAACTCATGACCACTCATGCTTTGTTGGCAAAAAGGATGAACATGCCATGTAGTTGTGGGCCTCACCAGAAACATGTGAAGTGCGAGGGTTCCCTTACCAACAAAACTGCCTATTACACCCCCGAATTTGCCCGAAGGGTCTGTGATGCGTTGATTCATGGAGCGGAAGATGAAGACCTTAAAAGGGAGTTTGTGGGAGACCACCAAATTGGGGAAACTTTTGGTAATGGGATCAGTTGCAGTTGTCACCACATTCATGATTCTCAACATGGTTTTGTTTGCGGTTCATGTGTTCATGATGAGCATGAAAGAATCAAGGGAACCAATCATGTGAAGTGTGACAGTAAGGGGGACCACGAAGTTCTGGTTGGGGAAGATAACCAAAAAAGGGGTCAGGGTCTGACTGTTGAAGAAATAAGAAAACGACTGTACCTCTTGCATGCTGCCACTGGCCACGGGCCAACCAGACACCTGGTGCAAGCCCTGCGACGCAGGGGAGTGTCAGAGGATGTGCTCAGGGAAGCCGAACGTTTTGAGTGTTCAGTTTGTAAGGAACGGGGTAGACCGAAGCCACGGCCTTTAGCCACCTTGGAGCCTCACCCCCCAAAATGGGCGTCTGTGTCAGGGGATATTGGGCACTGGGAACACCCACAAACTAAGGAGTCCTATCAATTTTTGATGTTCGTTGATGAGGGATGCCGTTTTCGTGTTGGAAAAATTGTTCTTACGGGGAAAAGAAGTCACCTTACTGCCAATCAGTTTGTTGAAACGTTTGGGGAACATTGGGTTCAGTATTTTGGTTTTCCTAATCAGCTCAGGGTTGATCCGGATGGTAGCTTCAGGAGTCATGTGGTTCAAGAATACTGTGATAGGCACCAGATAATGTTGGACATTATTCCGGGTGAAGCTCACTGGAAGGTGGGCATTTGTGAACAGGCTATTCAGGGTACCAAGACTCTCATGAACAAAATAGCTGAAGATGACCCAGAAGTCACCGCAGCAGAAGTTTTGGCTGAAGCCACTAGGACCTTTAATAGCCGAGAACTGATCCGAGGCTATTCGCCCATCCAACATGCCCTTGGCCGTGCGCCTGATGCTACCGGGCGACTTTTCCCTTGCGGCCCCAGTGAATGTCCAGAGCTGCTGGTAGAGAACGCCTCTGGCGAGATGGATCGCCAGCTCCAGCGAATGCAAAGTGCGGAAAAGGCCTTCCTAGAATGGACGGCAAGACAGAGACTCCAAAAAGCCAAGAACTCAAAACCCAGAGACTTAGCGTTGTTTAGCAGTAGCTTGGTTGCTCTTGGTGTCTTTTTTGTTGCTAAGTGAAGTGTGTGTGATGTGTTCAAGTATGCATCCAGTCTGTCACTGAAACTATTCCACCACCACTAATGCCAAGGTATTAAGCTCTTTGACAGTGTGACCAGTTTTATTTTGGTTTTGGTTATCTATAATAAAACATTCCACCTGACCACTGAGTCATTCACTCCATGCGTGAACAGATCTGGTTGGCATGGGTCCTCTTGTTCCTATGGTTGTCTCAAAGCATCCACCTCGTCATTATTTCAATGTAAGTGATCAGGGGAACAGTGTTGCCCAGCGTTCCAGTTGATATCCATAGAATGCCTACAAAGGGAAAACATAGTAAGGTTGGATACCCCATACAGGTGTTGTATATAATAAGTTTCAAGTTCCATGATTATATATATATATATATTTTGTTAATGGTGTGTAAATTATATGTGAGCTTAGTCGTGATAAATCCACTTGTAAAATTGTTATTGTAAGCCCTTGGTCAACTTCCACAGCCGAGCGCCCTAGCAGAGTTATTTTTTGCTCAAAATCGGTTTGCCATCGCATCTGCAGTCTGTTTACCTTGCCATGGAAATGCTGTTTTGTCTTTCACCCGCGAGGAATAATATTGAAGGACATCTTAAATACGGAGTTGTCTGCGGACTAGGTCTGATCATTTTTTGATCCTCGAGTCCACGGACCGCATTGAATGAATCTTTATGATTGTCCACGAACAAAGTAACAGATCTGCACTTCGTCTTATGGAGAGGAAAGTCATAGTCTACGGACTGACTTGCGGGTCTACGGACACATCATTGGTTCTGGTCTAAGGACAGGAAAATCATAGTCTACGGACTGACTTGGTCTACGGACACATCATTGGTTCTGGTCTAAGGACAGGAAAATCATAGTCTACGGACTGACTTGCGGGTCTACGGACACATCATTGGTTCTGGTCTACGGACAGGAAAATCTTAGTCTACGGACTCTACGGACACATGCCGTGGGGAGTGTCTGCGGACAATTTTAAATGTCACTGTCTACGGACATGTGTGTGTCAAGTCAGCTCACATCATCTGAGCAATTGCTGCTGCCGCGGGTGCTGCTTGACTTATTATTATTCAGAAAATAAGAAGAGTCGATGTCGCGCCGCCAGCCACTACTGCCAGCCACTACTGTCGTAGTTGCTTGATTTCTTCATTTCGAGGGGCGAAAGCATTGCATTGAATTGTGACTCTTTCTGTGTGTTGCCGTCAGCGGCTGCAGGGTTTTGAAACACGCACCTTAAAACATCTAAGGTATGATCAAAAATTTGAAGATTTCCGCATCTTTCAATTCAAAGCTCCAATACTGTCAATCACATTGAATGCATCTTAAGTAAGCCTTAAAGTACTATGACTATCATCAGATTCTATCAATACAATGAATACAATAAGTTCTTCGCTCTCCAGGGGTTTCCTTCTTCGCGCCATGGGAGATTCTCGCGACAAGTTGAAGCACTTGGTTCCAGGTAAGTTGGTCACTGAACACACTCAGACTTGCAAGCGAGGAGTGCACAAGTGCAGCTTGTGCGCCGTGCAGCAGTCATGGTCACTTTACAAAAAACCATGGCTGAGAGTGCTTCTGGTCGATGGAGAATCCAAGCTCGGCTGCAGCTTATGCGCGAAAGCCGGTCTGGAGGGCCCATGGGCCAACTTTGAACAACCTCCGACTTCCGTGTTGAAGAAACACAACTTGGAGAGGCATGAGAAGTCCAAGGGACACATGACAGCAAGCCAAGATGATCTTTGCGGAGCCCCTAGCGACGAGGCTTTTAAGTCAAGTTTGCAGGGTATGACGCAAGGACAATCTGCGAGACAAGGTGGCGGATCGTCCGATAAAAAAACTCAAGTGCGGTATGCCCTCTCGGAAGCAGTTTGTGCTCGCAACAGGACTTTGCTGGCAGAGTCTCGCTGCATCTCATTGATGAGAGACGAACGCAAAGGAAATCTTCTTGTGCGCTTCCGCGCTGTTCTACCGGACCTAACCACCATCAGTGGCGCGCTTGGCTTGCAGCCTGTGACAGGTTCTGCTGAGTCCATAGCTGAAGCAACTGCTGAAATCATGCAGAACTTCTGCCAACCGATGCGGCAGCCTCCCAGACAAGCCAAGGAAAGCGAGCAGCCGGTCGACTCTGAACTTCTACGGAAGATTCAGGACAGGGTCACCATGGTGGCCAGTGACGCTGCTGCATCCGAACTTTTAGCAGGTGACTTAGAGAGAGGGCGCCGTAGGGCCGCGACCGACTTTCAATCCAAATTTACAAATTGCAAGATCGTCGGCAGAGATGCGGCGCATGCATCGACCCGTCTCTTGAAGAGACCATTCCTTGCATTGGAACCTGTCAAAAGTTTGACAAACGAATGGATCCATGGGTCCGAAAGCTTCGCTCAGAAGGTGCACCACAGCCACATCCTCAGCCAATGGTGGGCCAAGGCCGTCCAATGCAAAGAGGACTCCGACTTGACTGGAAACCTTTGCACCTCCATGTCTGCGGCGAAGCACAGGTTCTCGTCATACTTGAATCCTCTCAGCCGGATAATTCGGAATTTGCAAGCAGCTTTCAATGTGTGCGGCAGGGTCCAAGCCATGCGAGGTGCTGAGGCAACTTGGGCAACCAAGCTTTGCCAAAATTTCAGTTCGTTCAAAGCAGCTTTGCTTGCAATGATTACCGACGCTGCAGCTATCAGCAACGACTACACAAGGGAATGCGACCGTGAAGACATTGATGTTGCTGATTTGAATTTACGAGCCAGCCATTTTGTCCTCTCGGCAAGGTCTCTCTTCGTTGACCGGAAGGTGTTGACACTACCCACTTTCACGAAAGAATTCTTAGATAGAAGAATTCCCGTGACCATTCTTCAGGATGGGTTTGCGTTGGACATCCAAGTTTCGAACCGAGACTTGGACAGGGCTTTTGCAGTCATGGAGGACCCCGGTGCTTAGCCTAGCTTTTCCATGGGGGGGGCTGTGTCAGTTTGCCATTAAATTTGACTGTATCATATCTTGTCGTCGTTGCAGCCGGCTGCAGGAATGGGTGTCTCTCGTGGAGGAAGTCGTCGCGCATGAGTTTCCGAGTTGGCACTTGGCGGCGGCATTTCAAGTTTTTCATTTGTCTGACTGCGTAAGAGGCCGTGACTGCAGTGCGGATGTTTTACGGAACTTGGAGAGGCTGGCTCAAGTGTATTCGGTACCTTTTGAGGCACTGAAGCAAGAGTATGCCCGCTTGCTGCCCATTGCTGCAGCTTTGAAGAAGCAAGCAGGTTTGAGTAACAGAGAAGCATGGAGGGAAGCCCTTCAACGCACAAGCAGTCGGAAAGGTGCCCAGGGAAGGAAGTATGAGGCCACGGCCCTGATACAAGTCATGGCAGCTTGTCAATGTTGGACCGCAGCCACAAGTGGAGTGGAGCAACAATTCTCGAAGCTCAAGAGAAGTCCTGTGGAACTTTCCAACGCTTCTGTGGACACAGACCGTCGCCTTGCAATTGTCATGGGCGATGGGCAGGCCAGGAGCCCAGCAGTGCAACCTGAAGTGATTCAAGCCGCTCGACGAATCTACGCTTCCCTACTGTCCAGTGGAAGGTCCCGGCCGCGGACAAAACCAAGGTTCGATTGTGGTGTCACAGGCAAAGTGAAGACCGGATCTTTTGCCGACTGGAACCGCACAAGAAAGAAAGCATTGCTGGAAGCAGTGCAAAAATGCGAAACACCTCCTCGGAAACCTTCCGAGCTGTTGACAGAATCTTCCCAGAAGGAAAGAAATTTCCAGAGAAAACAGGGTTTGAAACGAAAGGCTGAGGCTCTGGCAGATGGCTGTTTGTTGCCGGATGAGGTCACCCAAGAGGTTCAGGAAGAGGCCTTGCGACTGACCAAAGCAAACCGACAAGGAGATGGTCTCAGGAAAAAAAAAGACAGGCATACGAAGTGTCCGGTAAATTGACCTCCACGAAGAAAAGGCATCAGTGGGCCTGCCAAGGTCTCAGTGGCCCAGCGTGGTGTTGCTCCAAGATGGAAGGCGGCAAGGCGCAAGCAGTGTCTCAATCTTTGACGGCACATGGGGTTGCGACGAGAACTCAGGAGCCTGGGGGAATCCTTTGTTGGTGAATTGCCTGCCATTGATTTGCACGTTTGTTTTTGTTTTGTTCCTGCCAAGCATCTGCATCTTACTACCCATGTCCAGGACCTGCGGCAAGCCAAGCTCTTCGTGGTCTCAAACTTCGTTAGGGTGCAAAGAAAAGTGCGTTTCATGGCTGCTCTGAGTGGATCCGTCTTGATGTCAGCTTCTGCTTTGCTTGGAGCAGGAGGTGTGAAGTTGACGTTTCACCCGGGTCAGGAGATACAAGTTGCAATCTTCGTGACTGACACTTTCAAGGCCGAAGAGCCAGGAATGACTCTACTGCTACGTGAGGCATGTGCCCGTGGGTGGCAGGCAGTGAGGGCGGAAGATTTGAAAGGCCGCGGGCGAAAGCCCAGTCTCCATCTCAGGGGTGCGGGGGAGGCCATCCCAGCTGGTTTCAACAAAACCAGGGTGAAGTGTTTTACTGTCACCGAATTTTTGCGTTGGCTCACGGCAACTTGTCTCAACAAGACGGCAAGCTCCCGTGTGAAGATAGCAGCTGCTTGAGAACGATCCTGCAACAGGGGATGCTTGCGGGAAAAAACGACATGTGTGGAAAGCACGCATGCAGAGCAGTGTCGGTCTAAATTGCAAACCCGAGAAGCAGAGGCCATGCATTGAATGAATGCCCGTATCAAAAATTCCAAGAGGATGTTTGTTTTCGGTTTTAATACTAGGTACGAAGTAAATTCTTTGGGAGTTCCATTGTGGTCGGCCAAGGCGCAAAACACATGGAAACAAACATGTCAATCAGTCACAGTTGCCTGTCAGAGATCGTCAATGTTGACAGCATACACGACAGACATGAGGACTATATAAGACAATAAAAAGGGTATTATCGGAAACCTATCCCTTTTTTCATGGGGACAGTTTTCCGGAAATCATTTTACATCACAGCCACCATCTTGCCTATACTATAGATTTTCTCTTCTGGCTCTGATATCATATTTTTCATTGGATCCATGTGGGCATGACACCCGGGTTGGTATAATAATAATAATAGGTGATACTGTATAACACCGCATGGAGGACATAGATTTAATCGCTCAATTTGTGGACGATTCCCGCCATCTTTCCTGCCTGATCTACCTGCCGCTGTAACAATCCACGTCTGCAGCTTTTGCTTCTCAGCCCGGTACACAACAGACCGCAGAACAACTCGGCCATGGATAGGGTGCAAACATACCAAGAGGCGTGTTTCCTTGCCTGTGAAAGTAGGGAGGCGGTCGTGTTGTTCGACGACCTCACTGACCGACTACAAGACAACCCTACATTTATCCAGGAACTTGGCCTGGAGCAGCAGGAGGTCGATCGAATTCAAAATGGGCTCAGGAGAATCACGGATCGCTCCTTCGACTTCATGAACAGATTGGCCCGTGGCCTCGCGCAAGACATACCCCAGCCGGTGCTTCAGCCTGACATCACTGAGGGGTCACAAGGAAAGAAGCCTGCGGGCGATTCAGGAACCGAGGGGGCTAACACAAGTCCGGCCTCTGCAGCTAAGGCTGCGGTGGAGGAACCTTTTACTCTTGATGAATCCTGGCGAGTGGCAGAGGCATCCCACGCGCATGCACCTGCGGTGTTTGAAAGCGTTTTGCTGCCCAAGCCAGAAACGGATTCGCAGGAAGTTTCGGTTGAAGCTCACGAGGAAAAATAAAATAAGCTACGGCTATGGCTTAATGACTTCTTGGGCTAATTACCGCGTCTACGGACGTGTCGGTTTTGCAGTGAAGGTTGATGACGTAGGCCGTAGATTAGTCAGTCTCGCCTCTGACAAAATGAGGCCTACGAGTTTTGGAACAGTGTCGACAGAGACCACTGAAAAGCGTGGAGTGAAAACGGAAGCTGCAGCTCTGACTGAGTTGTTGACGAAGATTGAATTTCCAGATTCAATGATTGGCTTGACTGTGTTCTCCCGTCGGTTTATTTCATTGACAGACAAAACAGACTTTGTCGATCGTCGATTTTAAGCCATGGCTGACAGTTTCATTATTCATGAGTAGAGCAGTTAGTAGTCAGTAATCCCTCGCGCTGTTGCATTGCATTTCTTTTTCCGCAGAGTTTTCAATTCAAACAGAAAATGACAAAAGGCAAGTCGAGCCCGTCTTCCGGCAAAGCGCCTCCTCTCAAGAGCCATGGTCCAAAACGGACACTTCAGAAGAAAGTTGTCGTAGTGAGCAAGGAGGTGCTACGCTCGCAACTGGAGCGGGTTAACGCCTTGGCGTCCAACTGGCTCACTCGATTGGGCAGGCACAAGGCTTCAAAGAAACAGAGAGTGATTCACACTGCATCAGACTGTTCGGGCCACGGCTCGGACCTGATAGCATACAGGCTTCTGGGGCTGCAAAGCCAAGTGCAGCCCGTCATGATGTCAGAGGTCAGCCGACAGAAGGTGTTGTTGCACCAAGCTGTCGCCCAAGAATGTGGCTGGAACTACGACGACCACCAGGTCATTGACATGTTTCTACGGAAAGAAGAAAGCATGAAAACAGCCGACGTTTACGTCGCTGGCTATCCGTGCCCGTCGTACTCCAAGTTAGGAAAACGCCAAGGCGTCTCTGACCAGCGGGGTCTTTTGACCCTGAAAGGGTTGGAATATGTGGCTTTGTGCAGACCCAAGGTGGTCGTGTTGGAACAAGTCAAAGCCATACTCGAGAAGAAGCATTCGCAAATTTGGAATTACATTCTCAAAATTTTGAACAAGCTCGACTATGTGTTCGACCACCAAGTCTTGAGTACCCAGGACTTCGCCATACCGCAATCGCGCCCCCGAGTCTACATCCTCGCGGTGGCCAAGGAGATTTGCGCTGGAACAGTGAAGTTACCGGAGAAGCGGTCAGAGAAGGTTGACTTACACCATTTCATCCAAAAGGACAAGACCGGCTCCGAGGTGTTGCAGCTACCGAGGTACGAAGAACTTTTAGGTAGCAAGATGTGGCGTAAGGGATATGTTCTCGACGTAGGATCTTCGGAAAAATTTCAAGCAGCGATGACAAACTGCGCACCGTGCTTGACGCACACGCGCTTGGGACAAGGAGGATATTATATCCCAAAACTGAGGCGGCGCTTGCTGCTTGAGGAAGCTGGTGCATTACAAGGAGTTCCAAAGAAGGTTGTCAGAGCCATGCAAAGGGCAGCTGAGGAACACAAGCTTCCTGCGCGCACAGTGGATGCAAGCCTTGGCGATGCAATGAGCATCAATGTCCTGGCAAGTGTGTTGATGAAAGGCTTGACACACTCTCGCTTAGTTCAATTCAGTGCACAGGAAGATCATTGGAGATTAGTTGCCAATGGTCCGGACGCTGCAACGCTGAGTGACCGTTTGTTCGACGGAACAGCCTGGGCGGGACCAGGTTTAAAATGAACCTCGTCAGTGCTTTTTTTGGCGGCCGCATCAACGGAGGCGAGTAAGGAGACTGGGATTTCCCCAGTTCCCTTACCCACTCCCAGCCCAGGCCAGACCCGGGTAAGGATAGTAGGGAATGTGTTAAGCATACTGGGACAATCGCCGCCCCATCACGCACGCAAGTTTTACCACTATCCTTACCCACTCCCAGCCCAGGCCAGACCCGGGTAAGGAGACTGGGATTTCCCCAGTTCCTCTACTCATGCCCGTTGGAGCGTAACAGAGCGTTGCCCACTTGTCTTACCCAAGATCCCAGCCCAGGCCAGACCCGGGTAAGCAGCGCGACGTTTAGCGGTAGCACGCCCAGTGTCCTTACTCACTCGTCTTCATGATATAATTGATGATAGGATAATGGTTCATATTATTAACTTTGGCATTTACGATTTTATCATCACTGTTGCACATCATATCCTGTCCCACCTGCTGCATTTCGATTCCCTCTGTGACAGCCATGCCCATTGTTTGCCACTGTCGGCCCAAAGTGTTTTTGTAGGAACTGACAGGAAGTGCTTGACAGACACTGTCCAAGTTGCTGGCCACTGCAATGACCGTAGCAGCCTCTGAGATTCGGAACATTTCCGCATGGCGCTTGAATAAGGCTGAAATGAACGAGCTCGCTGAAAGGGTTAAGAAAGGAGAGGAAGAAGCGGTGGTGAAGAAGGAGCTTCAGACCAAGAAGGCTGTGGCCTGCGAAGAGCGTAAGAAGTCTGCTGCGGCGATTTCTGCCAAGCCTGGATCCACGGGTCCCAAGGCAAGCAAAAAGACTTCGTCGTCGGCTGCAACTCAGTCAGCCACGGCTGCAGCTGAGTCAGCCACGGCTGCAGCTGCGACTCCAGACCCAACGAATGCTGGCTACTATGCTCTGGTAGAGGCGGACCTCCAGACAATTTTGCAGGAGTTCCCAGGCATTGACCAGGAAATGCCTTTGCCGCTCTCCAAGTCTGAGTTGGACGGATCCAAGACTGGGGTTCAAGAGCCATTTGACTTGGAGTCGGCTCGGCATGCACTTGGGATTCATAGAGTTTTTCGTTGCAGCATTTCCTTGTTCTGGGTTCAGATCCTGGCGTCGCCCACGCCGGGAATTCCGATGAGCCGGAGCAGAGTTCTCGACATGGGAGAGTTTTACTTCCCGAACGGAAAACCAGCTTTCATGACAGGCCGTATGGTGGAGCTTCTGGCCGACAAGTCGGCTCTGAGCGCCAAACCCCAGAACCTTCAGATGCTGTCGCCAGAAGAGATTGTGCATTCGCTGGTGGCTTCCTGCGCTCACGCTGTTCGGTGCCTTGTCTGAATTTAAAGACCTTGTTTAAAATTAGTTTGTCACATCCAGACCATATCACATTCAATAAAAAGCACAACTTCCACGGATCCATCAAGGCGCAAGGATGAGCTCTCCGAGGATCAATGGAAGGAATGGAAAGCACAGTGGCGTGCTGTGTTGCTGAGCGTGCCGGCTTCTTTTGTGGAGACACAGGACCCTTTGCAAGGCCACAATGTGTGGGTCGAGGCATTCAATCGGAGACAAGCGGTGAAGCAAGAGCATGAGTCCATGAGCAGGACAGCAATGCAGATTGCTGTGGAAATTGACCAGTTCAAGACTATGTGCGAAAGTTTGCCCAGCTGTAAATCAAAATTGCAGCCGGCGCAGCTGGTACAGGAGCTTCACACACTTGGCCTGCTGTCCGTGCAGGGCGGCCGCAAGGAGGATGACAGCGATGGCAAAATCACCGTCAACTTGGTGACGCAAGCTCTGGCCGTCAAAAAGGGCATTCTCAGCTCAGCGCGGGCAGTTGAACTTTTGCTGGAGCTGGAACAGTTATACGGGACGCGTTCTCCCTTCCACCAGATGAGTCGGCTTCACGTTCTTTCGACCAAGCCAAGCACAAATCAGATGCGAGACTGGGTGCTGGAGAGCTTGCATGATGGCCTGGCCTACGACGTCTTGCAAATCGGAGAAATTTCCAAGGGCAGTCTTTCCGGAGACAAGCACCATACTGGTCTCGTAGGTCTTTTTGAAATGAAAAAGAAGGCCGGGTCCACAGAATATGGTGCACTTTTTTTCTTGCATTTTCCCGATTGTAATTATGTTTCCATGTTTTTTGCCAGGTCTTGGACCACTTCTTCGAAGTGCTGCTTCCGAAGAGCGGTATGGCAGAGGGTGACAGGGCTTTGCTGAAGGAGAAGCTGTCTGCCCATGAGGTGTACCGGCAACATTCAGGCGACGGAGATTGTACCTGGATGGCGCGGCTTAAGAAGTCCGGCATTGACTGCTTTCACTTGCTGGAGGACAGGTTCTTTTGTTTGCAATGGTCCTGTGCTTTTTTAATCATTTCAAACATGACATAGCAATTTAATTGGCACCTATCATCGCAGGACCTGACTTACACCAAGAAGTATGACAACGGCCTGCGACAAGCCACGAGGTCCGGGGGAGCTCCAGAGGCAGTTCTGGAGCACGAACAGGTGAAAGAACAGGTGAACCAGTTCCTCGCCACCTTGAAGGACGAAGAAGTTGAAGTAAAAGCTTTGGCTGCAGGGGCAGCCGCAAACGCTGCAGGCCCGGACCATGCAGAGGACGAGCTTCAAGAGGTGCGAAAGCCGCCCAGCCAACACTCTGAAGGGTCTGAGAAATATTGGAAGGCGGTTGGCAACCAAACTGTTCGCACTTATTGCTCTCTCCATGTGCAGCCTAAGACCTTGGACGGCATCATCAGTTTGGTGAGCCAAAGTGGTTTGAAAGACTTCCAAGGAGAGGGAGGTGTCAGCTGCGTTCTGACTCATCTTGACTTAGACGCGCTGGGAGAATCCATGGGCCCAGGTCAGAGACCACTTCTCCGAAAGCGCTTTGTTCCCGACCAGTCCGCCCTCAGAATCTTGTTGCATGGTTCGATGATTGCAAGAAACGGCCAGCGCAAAGGGGACGAGTGCATGGTTCCGTCAGAGGGTGAACTGGTTTTCGTGCACTGTGGCATGGAACGTTCCAGCAAAGAAGCAGAAGCCTTGTTCCGACCGGCTGCAGCCAGAAAGGATCAAGCCATCGAAGCGGAAATGAAAGACGTTCTCCTGATCTTTTCTGACACCTCCATTCGGGACCGCAAGCAAAGGGTTCGAGGAGCTTACACCTCCAGGTCCACCGCTTGTCTCTTCTCCGGAGCTCCAGTGTCAACCATGGTCCCGGAGAAGCCATACACTGACTTCTCAGGGCACAACTTTGGAGATGTCTTTGGCACCATTTCCGCCATGCAGGCAGCGGACCTTTGGCATCTGACAAGGACCCCGGCAGAGTTTTTCTCACAATGAATAATGAATAATGAACCAAGCGCATGACATAATGAATCCTTGTCCCTGCAGGAAAGAAAAGGAGGAGGTGCTCACCACAGGCAGGTGCGTGTCGCCGACTGACGCCGCTATGAACAAAGCCAAGGAGGCCTCCAGCGAAAGCGTCTTCAGTGCAGCTTTGTTGCCCTGCTCTTTCTACAGAAGTTTTCTCAAAGCCCACTCTGTGAAAGCTGTGTGCCTGGGAAGCAATCTAACCACATCAACCCTAAAATATTGATCATCCCATGTATGGGTAAATAATAATGTTTCACGTTAATCGCCTGACGATTAAAAATAATATCCCGAATTATATCACATGATATCCTGAATCAGAATTCCTCGCGCATTTCATTTCAGGTTGGACCTCAGCACTTCTCAGGGAGAGTTGGCAAAGGCCTGTGTGGCCGAGCGTGTCAGCTACCTCGGGCTGACGCTGTCTGACTCACATTCCACTCAGGTGGAAATGATTCTGACCAACTTTGTCGTCACTCTGATGCAGACAGAGGGCTCCACTTTCTACCGCTCAGATACCGTGGCCCAAGGAAAGCAGCAAGAGCAGGTCACCAAGGGGAGCAAGCGCAAAAACGAAAATTCCAAAGAAGAACGCCCCAAGGCCAAGGCCAAGGGGAAGAAAGAGCAGACCAAAGACGACGACAAAGCTACGGCGCCTGACGCAGGAGACGACGACGACGCTGAGGACGGTTCGGACGCACTTCCGTGGTAGGTAGTCAAGTCAGGTCAGTTCGTCGCCGCTGAAAGTTTTGGTCCTTGGATGGCAGCAGTTGTTGTCAGACACACCTATAATAAATACCTAAATAAATAATAAAGACTATGAAATGATCTTTTAAAAGAGATTCTGGATTAAAAGAGATTCTGGTTTGGTGAGGGGTTCAGGTTGGATTGTATCAATGATCCAGAATTTGCTTTAAAAGATCATTTCATCATGTTGTCTTTGTTTTTGTCTTGCAAGGGGGAATTTTAGTTTATTATCACAATGTTTTTTATAGGGTAGTTTATTGAAGGGGTTAGTTTGGATGTTTTGTGTGATGTTGTTTCATGGTTTTGTTGTGATCGGAATATTCTATTATATCATGTTGTCTCATGATTTTGTGTTGTGAGGGGTCTAGTTTCTTGTCTCACATAATGTTGTCGAATGGGTTTGTTGTAATAGGGTTATCTTCTAATAATATAATCATCTTGTCTCATGGTAGCGTGTTGTGAGAGATCAATTCGCACTGTTTCACAGCATGTTGTTTCGTGGTTGTTGTGATGAGGTTATCTTATATCATGTTGTGTCATGGTGGCATTCAGGGGTTCGCGTTGCTTTGTGATTGGGTTTTAATACAGCAGCCATTTTTGTTTTCTCCAGCTGCTGCACTTGTAGCCATGGTGCGTGTCGTGCCTGCTCGCGCTGGGTTCCCAAACCCTAAGAGGCTCTGTGTGTTTCCTTATGTTTCCTTTACATGTTACATGTTGCCATGTCCACGTTTGTGTTTTTTCATGTTTCCTCCACGTTAGGTTTCATCATGAAAACATCCTTGCATGGTGAGGTGCAAGGCCCCACCACCGACCTTGAAGATCGTCCAGAACTCTATATCCCTTACTCTCAGGGAATTGGATGAGCTACCCCCAGTCCTTGATTGGACCAGCAGCCTGGGTTGGAAGTCCACTCATGTCATGTAATGTAATTTCATGCCATGCCATGTCATGTCATGCCAGGTGCGATGTCATGCCATGCCACACGTCATGCCATGCCATGATCATGCCATGTTGACTCGATGCCATACCACTTTGACTTCATGCCAGGTTCATGTGGTGAAATGTGAGGTTCCGTCGTTTCATGTAGTGTCATGCCACTTGATGTCATACATGTTAGGCGCCATGTATGAACAGTTTGAGGTGCAATGAAGAGTATTCAGCTGGGACGAAAGCTGCAAAGGTTGAGGCGTGAGGCTCTTTTGCTTGAGCTCAACTCCAAGCCGAAGCCGGAGGTTGCAGGGAAGGAGGAGGTGAAGGTGGATCCCAAGTTTGAACCCAAGCAGGAACTTGAATCTGTGGTTGATGAACCCATGGTTGACGAACCCATGTGGAAGGAGGAGGAGTGTGAGGAGGTTACGGAAGAGGCAGTGCCACCGAAGCAGTGGCAAGCCTCCTCCCGTGTGCTCATGAAGTTGTGGAAAATTAAGGCAGATCTGGAATTCAAGAAGAGGCAGGCAAGCATGTTGAGGTATTTGGTTCATGAATGGCATGTTGAGGTATTTGGTTCATGTTGAGTGTGAGATCAGTTTGGGTGCATTTGAAGTTTTGTGTTGGTTTGAGTTTGAGGTATTGACATTTGAATATGATGTAACACGTTATCGGATGAAATTTGAAAGTGTTGATTTGCCTACCATGCCATGGCCTTCATAATAGGCATGTCGCGGAAGGTCCAAGGCTTCCACTTGCAAGACTTCTTGGAGCAATGTCAGCAAAGTCAGCCACGAGTTGTCCTTGTCATGCCACCCAGGAATCTTTTCATTCCATGTCATGCCATGTTGATATATGTGTATCAAGCTTTTGTCACCAGCCGCAGCTTGAGGTTCCGCATGTGCCAGGAGGGGCAATGACTGTCTTGAGCTCAAAGGGTTGGGTCATTGGGGAGCATATCGTCTTAAATATCATAAAGACATCATGAATCGTCTTAATAGCCGCATGGAGCATACTTGTCAGGCCGGGCATCGAGCAGCAGCGCTGATTTACAAAGGGGTTCCTCAATGAGAATGGCAACCCTCGTTTTTGCCGTAGGATCAAGGAAGTTGGGTGATATGTGACAATTGGTTCATGTCACCCGCCTTCGGTTTTTGCGTCAGAGATCATCAATGGATCCCAGTTTTCAGTTTTCCCTTTTAATCAATGAGCTCGCAAATGCACTACTTGATCAGGATCCCAAAAAGGCATGCCAGCAAGCAAGACATGTTGCAACTTGTGTCATCCTGTTTGCCACCCCCATTCATGATTGGTGATGTTCATGCATGTTTGTCGTGGCATTGCATGTTAGCATGATGGCATGGCATGTTTTCATGATGGCATGCATGCTAGTGTCATGGCATAGCATGATGGTTTCAAGAGTCGTGTAAATAGGTTCGGCCCACCTTCATTCATTACACGTCTGCATGATATGGCATGTTAAGGTTGTCACTTGCATGACTTGCTGCATTTGAATGTTGCCAGCTGCCTTGGCCCTCGGCTTTGCTCAGTCGGCGACTGGCTCATCAGAACTTAGTCGTGATCGTGGTCTTCATCTAGCCCAAGGTGACTCCGACTGAATTGCTGCTGCTGCTGAGGGGCTGCGGGCTCATGCCTGTGTGAGCTGTAGACTGTCTGAGTTAGTATATCTGTGATGGTAGTTTCCATGGGGTTTGCCATGCTTTGATTGGTCCATGATCAACTTTTGTACCTCTGATTGCTTTGCAGATTGGGCTCTGTCTATAATTGTCATGACATCAATCAACTTCTGTATCTCTGACTATGTTTACCTAGCATTTTGGATTTGTTCGAGTATCATGTCATGACATCGATCCATCAACCAACATAGCGTGCAAAGTTTCCATGACATTTCATGCCTTGTCAAAGACACCTTGAAGCTGCTACCAGCCATGGCTCCCCGTCGATTGGTGGTTGCTGCCCTGGGAAAGAACTTTGACTACAGGCATCCTCGGTCCTTCAGAGCAGTCAAACATGTTGACCGAGACTGTTTTATTTATGCCCCTGGAAAGTTTCCTTTCATGTGTCTGGCAATTTTAGATGAACAGCTAGTAAGGCGGCCTGAGTTCCATGATGAGTACAAGTCACCGATCAAAGCTGCTGAATGGAAGAACCGCTGCTGGGCGTCAAAGCTGCCAAAGTTGAAATACCAAAAGCTTTAAAACTTCCTGCATAGATGTCTGATGGAAGAGCCCACCATGCACCCATGATTTGTTGAGGCTTCCACAAGCTTGAAATCCACTGCGACACGTTCATGAGTGACAGTCCGGCACTTGAATCGATAGTTGTAGATGTCATGTATCACCGGTCCATGTGGTGTGCCCTCCAAAATGCCTATTGTACTAAAATTCTCTTCATGTCATGTGCCCAGGCAGCATCAAGAAGCCAAGCCGCTGCAACGGATTTGACAAACACTGTCAAGAGTCAGTACTTGAATCGTTCCGTGTCAGCATTCTAAAGGGCTTGGTCTTCGGCTCTTGCAAAGGTCACTGTGAATGTTCAGACTTGTCTTATACATATTTGCATGTCTGTGTGCTGCAGTTGCCCCAACTTAGTTGTGCCAACTTCATGGAGTTCCTGTTGCAGTTCTGCTTGATGATCGAAGTGATGGTCGCCGCCAAGAACACCCTGGTGTTGGTGTGGTGTTCAGCTGGGTGCCATCGAAGTGTGACTTTTGCATGCCCCTTGGCACAGGAAGGTGTTCATCCACGGCTGAGGTTATAGCTGAAAGTGAGTAATTCATAGTAAGTAGTAAGGGTGTTGCTTGCTGTTCTGGCTCGCTTTTGTGAGGTGGGGTGAGCACCTGGTTTAGGATCAAGGGCTCGGTGGAGGTGGAGCTGTATTGCCCCAGCGTGGCCACTCTCACGAAACTTGGCAGCATAGGGCAGCTTGCATTTTCGACACCAGCTTCAGGCTTCAGGCTTCAGGTGTGATCTTGGCAATCCTTTTTCTTCCCTGTACAACCTGCAGGAGGGAATCTAATCTCTGGCGTCGTCCCTTGACTTGATATCGCCGGACTTGTCACTGTTGTAAGCTCTATGGTCATGAATCGGAAGTTGACTTGCAAGAGCATTTCAGCTACCTTGCGGCTAAAATTGAGGCTATGAAGACACTCCCCAGATGGATCTGCCAGTGGTGGCCAACGTGAATGACTATTTGGTGGGCTCAAAGGTGGGATGTAGTACGCTGCTTTCATGGATCCAGTTTGTTGCCTCAAAACATTACGCTGCTCGCCAGCTAGTTCCAGCTGCTGATACGACCAGGCCTTGGAAATCAAAGAGGAGCAGACAGACGATGCGCAGGAACGGACTTCGCAACATCTCACGTCATGTCACGTCATGTCACGTCATGTCGCATCATGTCATGTCATGTCATGTCACGTCATGTCATGTCACATCATGTCATGTCACATCATGTCATGTCATCTTAATAATAAAAATCTCAGGAAGAACAAAACCATGTCATGTGATGTCATTTGATGAGCCGAGCCATCATGTTAAATCTCAACATGGTTCGATTCATGTTTGCGGGTCATGCTGTAAGGTTTCCTCTTCCTGATATCATGGAACTGGGTGGCTTGCTTGTGTTTTCTTTGCTCTGGAGGCCGCTGAGGCCGTTGACATTGATGACGATGATGACGATGATGAAAATGAAGAGGACGCTGGCTCCATGCCATTGTCTTGTAGAACCCCGATCATACCATGCCATGCCATGTCTTAGCACATGTTGGGTGATCCATGATGGCAAGTTGCAACATGTCGCATGCTTGGTTTCCCTTCAAGGAAAGGCCTCGTGAGATCCGCGCCCCTCCTTGGAGAGTTGCTACACCGCCTGCTCCACCAGCTTTTCCTCCCCCCCCACCTGCCATCTTGCCGCCGCCACCAGCAGTTCCGCGAGCTCCAGCAATTCCGCCAGCTCCATCAGTTCCCATGCGAGTGGCCACAGAATTCCCCTTCCAATTGCCGCCCCCAGCATTCCAAGTTGTGCCACCTGTGCCAACTGTGCAAGTGCCAGCGGATGTGTATGCCAGACTGGCACAGCTGGAGATGAGCTTGCATCACAGGTTTCGACCGTATTGAGGGATAAAAAGGGCAGCCATGTGTGTGGAATTTGCATGTGGGCATGTGGTTGTTCATTTGGCTTCTTGGTGAGCAATCTGAGCTGCAGCAAAGCTGAGACATATTTACAAATGAGTCTGGAAATTTACTGTCTTTATTTCCGTTTGCACTCGCAACAACGCTGTGCCAGGCCACTTGTTGCGACCACCGCCGGAAGTGAGCCATTGGGTGGGGGCAATTTTGCTAACTGAAAGTTATCACTGTTTAGTATCATCTGTTCCTTTTGTTTACACAACTTGTTCGATTCAAACATGGTTGTGTGTGACTCCTGTTAGGCATGATTCCCATGTATGTCACATGGCATGACTACCATGCATGTCACATGATGTGATCTCAATGTATGTCAATGTCACAGGGCAGAGCTTCAGCAAAAAAAACCTGTCTTGTCGCACCAGGTACCTGGGCCAAGCTGTTGCAGTCTGGCGCTCACAGTGCCCCCCTCTTCGCATTGCAGTCTGGCTCCTGCAGATTGCTGTTGATGTTGGGGAGGTTTAATGGGTTTGGGCATCTTGGGGATGATGTTGTGTTCCACACGACATGGATCAGCATGACATGACATGACATGACATGACATGACATGACATGACATGACATGACATGACATGATGTCCATGACATGACATGACATGACATGACATGACATGACATGACATGATGTCCATGACATGACATGACATGACATGACATGACATGACATGATGTCCATGACATGGTGTCCATGACATGATGTCCATGACATGATATGACATGACATGACATGACATGATGTCCATGCCATGACATGCCATGACATGACATGACACGACATGGCATGACTTACCTTCCTGTTTGCCCATGATGATCATGAGTGCCCATGAACATGTTAAGTTGTTTGTGCAGCAGTATCCAGGTTCAAAGTCACCCGAAACACTTTGAAGGAACTAGCTGCTTGTGGCATTTGTGTTGACAATGCCCGTGATGCGACGACCTGCTGCTTCCACCTCTTCTTCGAAGGCACCAGCCAAGCGACCAGCATCGGCCAAGCGTTCTGCTGTGAAGCCGCCAGCGGGGAAGAAGATTGGGTCTATGGGTGGGCCCGCAGATAGGAAAAGGAACAAGCATGACAAGGACAGGATACCAGTCATGGTAATGTCAGGATTCCTCCAAGGCCTCTTATGGGTTATTTATTGTCATTTATTGGTTATAATAAACTTATAACTGGTTATAAAATCATGCAGCAATTTTAGGAATGGGGTTATCATTACTTCTTGCTGGTAAAGGGCCAAAACTGTATTTTCCGTTCTCAAACTTCTACAGACAGCCCTCAAAATCGTCATACGCAGCTAGGATCGCAAAGATGATGATGACTTCATCCATGAAGCTAACCAACCAGACTGGGCAGCAATGTTGCTTGAATTTATTAATATCCAGTGATGACAAGCAGTGCCACCAAAACAAACTAGCAATACCAGTTGTCACGACATACTGCTGAGGTTGGCAAAGCACATCATGGATGTCTCTCCCGAGATTTCCGGCCGAATCTCTTGCGAGCTGACACTCATGAGCGATTGCGCAGGAATGAGCAGTGAAACATGGGCCATTACGTATCTTGAAGGGTTTGGTTTTCATCAGCTGATTCGACACAGGTGATGTAGCTATAGGTTGATTCCTGATGTTTTCCATTTCTTGGCAGCAATGTTTCGCTTGAGATCCAAGGCAGGTCTTTGAGCAATTGCGCAAGATCTCTGAGGGGAACTTGTACTTCCGCGCAAAGCTTGAAAGTGCATGTGAGACCTAGCTCTAAGTTTTCAAACCACTTGTCAGGTTCATATTATAAATATTTTATACTTTTCTCGGCATACCAACAGAGACACCTAAAGCCACCTTAGGACAGGGACTCAAAATGCCAAGAGTTTCTGCAGAAGCTGAAGCCAAAGGTGATTAGTGCTGATGTGACCCAGCGGGTCCTCACCGACGATGGTGAACTCAAGGATCTGAACATCTTGACGAACATGTGGGAAAAGCCTTCCAGACATTGACCTGTATGGCGCTGGATTCCCTTGCACTCCATGGTCAAGGCGCTGTAGGTTCAGTCCATATGGCTTGTCATGTCAGGTTTGTCATGCCATGCCATGCCATGATGTCACATTCATGTGGTACCACACAAAGGCTCAAGTTTTGGAACCAATGTTTCCTTCATCTTTGGAAAGGCAGCTATTGCACATGAATTTTCCAAAGTGCCACCTTAATTTCTGGCATAGGGAAGTCCAATCCTGAGGGGGTGGAAAAGGGGTTGGGTACCCCAGTTCTTTGGTTTTTGGATGTCGCGGCAGCCAAAAAAAAATCATGCACGTGATTTGGAAAACCAAGTCAGGGGTTTCTGCCTTCAAGGAGGGCAAACATGTCTGCCCCACTGGGGTTTAAATCATAAGGCTCATAAATCATAAGGCATAGGCATGAGCTCCGGCTTATAGGAGAGGAAAGGGCAAAGGCTTTGACGATGAGAACTCAAATCCGTTCTTTTCATCTGTTCACACCATTGCTGTGAAGAAACCCAAATGCTTTGTCTTGGAGTGCGTCGACACTATGGCTGTGAAAAGCACCAACGAGCTCGGGGAGTCGAACGACCTGAAATTTCTGGAGTCCTTCCTCACAGAAAAGCTTGAGGGGTACACCTTTGTTACTTTGCAGCACCGCTCGCCAGTGAACTTCGGCTTCCCCATGCTTCGACCTCGTTTTTATGTTGTGGGTGCCCACGACTGTCAGGTCCCAAAGGACAAAATCTTGCAGGAGCTGAACCGGGCATGTGCCGCACTGGCAGCTGACGTGATGCCAGACTTTCTGACATTCTTGAACTTGAGGACTCAGATTCTTGATGGACATGCATGCCAATTTAATATTTGGGTTGGTCCCCCGAAAAAGACAGGAAAAAATGTGACCTGTGGGGGGCTTTTTGTGAGCCAACCTAAATGGAATTTGCCAGACATGTAAAAAGTATAAACAGCTAGGGCTTCCTTTTTTGGTTGCTAGTATGGAATACGGACATTACTGCTTTTCCTTGTCAGATCCAGTATATATGTTCCACCTTCAAGACCAAGGATTGATTGGTCCCGCCTGTATCTTGGATTGGCTGCTGTGCAGTCCTGCATTCGTGCATGTGCGTTTATATGCATAGCTTTGCCTTGCACATGTAAAGAACTTAAGACTACATTGCCTTGCCCTGGTCTTTAGGCATGCTTTCGCAACCTTGGGTGAGATCCAGCAAGTTCGTTGCAATTGCCAGCTCTCTCCTTGGAGCAAGTGCCAGCACCACCCATGCAAGTGCAATAAGTGCAAAGGGGGTGAGGACCAATGCACATGGAGAGTGCTCCATGACCCTTAGCTACAAGAATCCAAACATGATGACAAGATCGGGCCTGTATAAAAACATGTGAATCTCCATCATGTCACCACCAAGGATGAGTACTTGAAAAAAACGTTGCCAAACTTGAATGTCAAAGATGAGCTGGACCGTCTGTGCAACCTTTCAGCACTTGGAGTGACTGGCCACGTTTTGGTTTTCGCATGTTTGTGCATTAGCTTTTTGAGTGACTGCTATTTTGTTACTAAGCTTACATCGAATGCCTGGAGCTGCACGGCATCTTGGGCCCTATGTCATGCCGCGAGCGCAAAATGATGAACATCATGTCCTATGTGGTGACCCAAAAATCGAGCATGTCAGCAAGCTTCGCAATTCTGGACAAAAGCCAGAGCATTGATCGCACCCAGTTTCGGGATGATGGGGTGGTGCCAACTGTTTGCACAACATCCTCGTTGTGGGTCTTTGCTCTTGGCCGTGAGCTGAAAGCTGCTGAGTTTGCTTGCCTTTTCGGCCACAAGGGCACACCTTTCGGTGGGCAGACCGAAGCAGGTCTGAAGTACCTCTTGGGCAATTCCATGCACCTGGCCGAGGCACGTGTGTATGTTCGTTTTTGTTCCTGTATAAGGCACTTGATCAACTTTTGCACAGGTGGGCACGCTGCTGTCTACCATCACTTTTCTTCGCATGGGTCTGATTGGCCGCTGATGCTTGACAGCTGATTTTAGCATGTCAGTTTTGGATGATGATCTGGAAACTTGCGATGGGAAGCAAGAAAAAGGAAAACAGGTGCCGCCTCACTTGACACACTTGCACATGCTCTTCATGTCATGCCACGCGTTGACTCACGTCCGATGACACTCCATGCATGTTGGACCATGCCATGCCATGCACACTGAAGTCAAACACCTACCCTGGCCTTTCTTATAATTTTGCACAGCCGAACCTGGGATTGATGGATGGTCAACTTTTGAATGTGTCATGCCCTTTGCACAGCCAAACCTGGGTTCGAATGATGGTCAAGTTTGCACTTTACAAGTGTTTGGGCAGGATCATGCTGTGCAAAGGATATGACGTTTTGTCATATCCCATGTAAGGCCGAACCTGCGTTCGAACGATGGTCAACCTTTCGGGGTGACATACCCTTTGTACGGCCGAACCTGCGTTCGAACGATGGTCAACCTTTGGGGGTGACATACCCTTTGTACGGCCGAACCTGCGTTCGAACGATGGTCAACCTTTCAGGGTGACATACCCTTTGTACGGCCGAACCTGCGTTCGAACGATGGTCAACCTTTGGGGGTGACATACCCTTTGTACGGCCGAACCTGCGTTCGAACGATGGTCAACCTTTGGGGGTGACATACCCTTTGTACAGCCGAACCTGCGTTCGAACGATGGTCAACTTTGGAGGTTACAATGACTCGGGGGGATTCTGATGTACAAAGGGTATGTCGCTGCGTCATACCCTATGTACGGCCGAACCCAGGTTCGGGTGTACAAACATACCTCCCCTGGGTATGTCACCCACCCCGGACATAGAGATGTCATACCACAAAGGTATAGGCTTGTACGGCCGAACCCAGGTTCGGCTGTACAAGTGATATGTCGCTGCGTCATATCCCTGGCACGTGGGAATCCCAGGTATTCATTGCAGCAGCATTTTGATCTCAAATTTTCCAGACTTTGACTCTCGTCCTTGCCTTTAGAAACAGCATGGCAGAGTGGGCCCAAGCAAGAAGAGATGCCAAGACTTCACCAGTACAACTTGATGTCAAGAGCCTGTTGAAAGATGCTATGAAAGATGGTTTCGATCATCACATGGCAGGTGCTTTTGCTCCTTGCCTTCAGGTTTTTTCTGTAGAACAGGCTGGGTTTCCCACCTTTCACATCCATTTGCCACTGACTTCAGGCTTGGGCCATGGCTGCCATGCCTGATGACGTCCCAGGCATCAAGTCACCTGTGCGGACCCCTGACGACATCAAGGCCGCGCTGGGTAACAGTCTCCGAATCCAATCAGGTGGTTCTTTGAAACAGCTTGCTTTGTCCACCAGGGCCTTGAAACTTGGAATGATTTTTCCTTGCTGCATGTAGCTTGCATGCTTGCACAAATACTTATTGCATGTGTTAGTATTTACATGGTCGACTCAATTCCTAGGAATGTGTGGCAGACTTGCCGCATTGAAGGTGTCTTGGAGTCTTGGAATGGAAATCCTAGCACTGTTGGGGCACTGGTCCCAACGATTCAGATCAACAGTGACCTGTGGACCAGCGAGAATGCTGAAGGGCTTGTGCGCCTCAATGGCGATTCGGAGTCCTACGCTTAGCTTACACCACTTTGCCATTTGTCTCAAAATTTATTAGCCGTCACCCCCAAATCAACGGTGTTCTTCAGGATTGCAGCTGTTGTGCTGCTTGCCTACTGGACCAAAGAGCAAGAGCATGTCAACTACTGGGTGGTCAAAGCGTTGACTGACGTGGTCTTTGAGTTTGTATCTTGTGGAACCGGTTCCAGCTTCGACCTTGCCAAATTTGGCTACTTAATTGTCAAACCAAGCTTTTTTTGGGTCTTCTGATGCTTTGTCGGGCCGAAAATCTTGATTTCAACGCCCCACAGAGCTTTATTGTTGGCATGTTGGGGCGCCGTCAGGCATTGTTGAGAAGGAAGAGCGGGATCGCAAGGTAATTGGCTTGAGCGCTGCCAACAAGTGCATCATTTTGTCAGAAATGGTGGGTGGCATGGCCACTGAAATGGGTAATGCTGACAACGAAGAAGCTGCCATTGTCAAGTTGCTAGAGAAAGGGGGTGAATCCCACATGAAGGGGTGGAACCTTGACTTGATTACTTGTGGATGCCATTCTGATTCCATCTCAGATGTAGGGTGCTGCGTGATATGCTGCATGTCCAGGAACAAGGACACAACCACTCGATACAGCCAACTTGGGAAGAAGCTGAAGAACATGCCGGACCTCAGGGATGCCATGGATCCTGGCCTCATCTTGTTTATATCATGTACATTTTTGCATTTCTATCCTGATTTTTCTGACACGCGTGTGTCCAAGGACCTGATGGAGCATCGCTTTGGAAGGGAGTCAGTGTTGGATGGGATCACTTCGCTGAGAAGCCTCATGAGCAAATTGCTTGCATGTGCACATGCACCTGCACCTCTTTTTCAGATTTTCAATTTCTTGGGGTACTTAATTAATTGGGATGGACCGCCAAAAAGTCTCTGAGGTCTGAATGTGCCTGCCTGCGACCTTGTCTACATCGTCCGAATTCTTCTTCTTGAAAAAGCTGTTGGCTTGCGAAAGGCATTGACACAACACAGGACCGGAGTCCAAAGGTATGACCTCGGCACCTGCCTTAATTGACCTTTTGGACCTAAGTTTGCAATTTCTTGTCAGACCTTTGTCTGGGCCGTCTCTCAGGCAAGGTGCTCAAGGCGATCTTGGTGAGACGAGACTACATCACACACTTGAAGGGAATTTTTCCAAAAATGTCTGACTACTTGACGGACTATGGCACTTTTGCTTGGTTCACTACGACATACAGTGTGGATGAGTTTGGCAACAGCTTGGGCAACAAGGCCCCCATGGACGACGATGAGGATGAAGATGCAGCCGAGAAAGCTCCTCACGGTGAAGAGCCTGTTGCATCTAGCTACAGTTGCTTGAAGCCACTGACACAGCTATGCGTGCCTAGAATGAATGTGTCGGGTACCAAAAGTTCAACCTTCTAGAAACCAATGTAACTAATGCATTTTTTGATGAGTGGCTTTTTTCAAGGAGAAACTGATGCGCAATGGCTATGAGGGCGCTTTGTGCCGACTTGCCAGCGACGCAATCATCGGAAAATCGTTGAATCTTGCGATTCAGGCCATAAGTGGTGTGTTTCTGCTTTCATTTCCCGTGGTTCTTGATGTTCTTGATTCTTGTTTGTTTGTTTGCCTGCTTCTTTGGCAGGATGAACAGCTCAAGACCATTTTGGCCGAGATCACAGGGAAATATGAAAAAGATTTCCCACAGCCAACAGAGAGCACTGATGTCCACAAGACCACTCACCAAGACTTGGAAGTCATCAGAACGGCCCGTGTCGCCGACCGGTCTGAATACGACATGGAATTGGCCAACTACCTCAAAAAGCTTGAGGAAAACGAACTGGACCAAGTGAAGGAATATATCCTTCATCGGGTGGCTTTTGTGGTCAGCGAGCTGGACAATGACCTGCCGGCCAAAATCTGCAAGCAGAATTTGGCCAGGGAAGCAAAGCGCAAGCTTTGCGTCTACAATGTTGAGTGTGATGGGTGCACTTCATGGTCCCAAGTGAAACAGCGGCGGCTCAACCCCTTTGGTGGAGTTGGCCCTGGTGTTTCAAAGAGTCGGCTTGAGACTGTCGTCCACACATACGAGGCTAGGTGTTGTGTTGTTTTTCAATCATGCATCCTGCAGTACTGATGGCCAGGAGATCCGTACCCGCGAAGGAGACCAAGACCTGAAAGACCGATCAATGCTGATTGTGACATGCAAGGCTTAGCTTGGTGGAACGTTATGTCATGTCATGTCCACTCAGATTGTGTCATGTAAAGTTAACACATGCCATGTCATGTCATGCCATGCCATGTCATCATGTGTCAACTCAGATCATGTCATGTCAATTCAAGCTACTTCCACAGCAGTTCATGTCATGTCACGCCACATCATGTCCCCACCTCTTGTCATGTCAATTCTCTCCACGAGACCATGTAACGACATGCATGAAGCTGTCATGCTGGATTTGCACCGTAGAGGTGGATGCTTTGAAGGTCCGGTCGGCTTTGGACGTGGTGAAGCAAGAGTTGACCAAGCTCACCGGCGCCAAGAAGCACACCATGGTTGTTGGCCAGATCGAGCCAAGTGCATCGGATAGCTTGCAGCGCTTCAAGAGGGGCCGCAAAGCTTTTGGCTCTCGCGTTGAAAGCAGGTTCGTTGCAACGTCGGTCCAGGGTATTGCCAACGCCAAGTGTGGGGCGATGACATACCTGGAAGGCGACACGTTTTTCAATCGCTGGCCGGTCAAGTTGATTCCAGTGAGCGACCTGAAACAGCTCGAAGAGCAAGCGTATGAAAAAATGTGGGAATCAGTGCCTTGGGTTGCATTTAAAGAAGATTTTCCGTACTTTTTGTGGCTTACCCTTCTCCAACAAGCGCATGCAGGACGTTACGGCTGACCGTGAGATGGCCGAAGATGGAGCGGATGATGGTGGAATGGGCATTTCGATTGATGAGAGCAAGGTAATTCCCTACCCGCACGAACATCACTGGACGTTGTGCCAAGAGTTCCTCGAGGTGTTCGGAGGGGCCAGTGGGACTACTTTGATCGACCTGTCGGTGGGCTCTGGGGCCAAGCTTCTTGGCGTTCTCCTTTCCAACGGTCGCGCGGTTGGAGTTGTGAGGTCCCAGAACCACCGCAAATGGGTGATGCAGAACCTGGTTGACTGGGTCAAGCAAAAGCGGCTGGTGAACGTTACATCGCTGCCCAAACCTCAGGTGTCTTGGATGCATGGTAGGTGGTTCTCCGAATTGCTGATCAAATTTGTCATGTTGCTCATGGTGTTGTAGGTTTTGCTTGACTTTGAGAAGACCCATGGTGTCAGCCCGGCTCCAAAGCCCGTGGCAAAGCCGAAGCCTGCTCCGAGCCCAACTCAGAATCTTACACGCATTTGATTTTTGCATGTGTGCATGTAGCTTTCCGTACCAAAGTTACGACTGAAGTTTATTTGCATGCAGGTCCCCGCCGATTCCATCACCGGCCTCGTCAGCATCAGAGACTCCGGCTGGCACGGCCTCGCCAGCACCACCTGTGAGTGGCAAGAACCTCTTGGCCGCCTTTGGAAAGGCTTCGGGATGAGAGTTATGACTCTTAGAACATGGTGCAGCTTGGAGGCGGCAATGGTTGATTGCCTTGACACTCTTACACGCCAAGTCAAGTGGCCTCTGGCGTTTTGGCGCCATGGAAACACACGCAGTGGCATCTATAGAGATGCACTCAGGACGCGCAGACCTTGAAAAATGACTGTTTTTTTTTGCACATGAATGTTGGTTTCATGGTTGTGTTTTCCACTCACAGCTCATGCTTGATCCATTGCTTGCATGCATGGAAAGCACATTGATGGTTCAACATGTTCTCATGAATGAATTACAAGTTGACATGCATACCATTCCAAGCTGCTTAACTTCCACAGGAAGCAAGCCATGCTACACCTAAACATCATGCCAATGAGATTCAATGTTCCCACTTCAGCATGCTCATCTCTAAAGCCTGTGTTGACTTTTGCGCCAATGGAAAAAGGATTGCAGCCCCTTTTCTGCCCTCAATGGGCCGAGAAGTATCAGCCAGAGAAACGTCAAAAAATTGGGATCCAGTGCCCCGCGTGGATTCAAGATCAGGCCTGGCTTTGAATGCTAGAATGTACTGACTACTAGCCCTCTTTGCTTTGTAATATACCAGGCCGCTGAAAATGACATGGAGGTTGTGAACACCGTTTCTGATGGTGACTGCTTGCTGGATGCCTTCATCACGTCCTCTTTTTCAAACAAAAAGATAGCGTCAGGGGCTTTGTGAACTTGTTTTTGGTTGGCTTGTAGCTTTTCACTGTTCTGCAAGTCAGCTTGTTCCCGGCCAAGGTCACTGCGGAGAGCTCCATGGACTACAATCCGGCAATCCAAAACCAAAGAAGAGAAGATCAGGGCGTGTCGCAAAGTGGGCGTGGATTGGGTAGACCCTTGGCTTCATACACTATTTGAATATTACTTTGATGATCAAACATTGACAGGCTAATTTTCTTGCCTTCTTCATCTTAGGTCAGCAATTCATCCAAAGAGATGTGGGAATCCTTCACCGTTGGTGATCTGGTTCGTGTTGTGTCAGGGGAGACTGTAGCAAAGCGGGGTCCTCGGTTTTGGCTTCGGATGTGAGTGCTGCAGCTTGTGTATATACACCAGCTGCTTTTTGCTTGGAAAGGTGGTCTACGCGCATGAAAGTCGCACATGTATGGGGAGATACCGCATTGTTGCATGGAATTGCGTGCGCTTTCAAAGTGGATGTGGCTGTCCTCATGAACGGGTCAATGGCGTTGGTTGGACAAAGTCTTATGGATGATGCAGTGGATGACTGCGAGTTCCTCGGCATGAAACTTTGAGGCTTGGATCTCGGTTCCTTTTCTCTTCTTTCGGCTCAGGTTGATCCCTGTGGCTTTAGTAAATGACCACCACTTCTGGGCCTTGAAACCTGACGAAGCTGAAAGCAAAGAGGATGACCACGCAGGTCTTGCCGAGTACCCAACAAGTGCAGGCATCGACCCTTGGCTTGAACATGGAGCAGCCCAGGAGATGCAACTCATTGAGTGCCTTTCATCTTGGAAGCCTTTTGATGAACCAACGCATGATTTGGTTGAAGTCTTCACTGCGCTGTGTGATGCTGGCGCAGCCGCAAGCTCTGACGCAGCACGCGCCCGGCAAATGGCTTTAGCTGAGCTGTCAAAACAAGATGAAGCCTACCTTGTTCCTTGGTCTGAGCTTTCTTAAAGTACTCATGCTATGTTTGGGGTTGAAGTTCTCGATGCATTCTTTGTGAGGCTCTCCCCCAAGAGAAGAAATACCAGCGCGCGGAGCGGGCACTTCGCGCCTGCAAAACAATCCTTGGTTCTGATTGTCCCATGTTGTTCAACCAAAGCCGTGCAGCTCGCATGAGACACTCTTTGCGATTCCAAGCCTATTGTGACTTAGCAAATATCAGCAAGGCAATCAGCGAAGAATGTTCCAAAGGCAAAGCCTCCCACGAATGTCTCTGTCTTTTCAGGCAGACACCGCAGCTTGTGAGAAATTTTCGGTTGCTTTGGGCCAGCTTGCCAAAGCCTGAACGTTTTGAGAAACTCATCAAGTTCATGAAGGACACAGAAGGTCACACAAGCACATTTCGTTTCTTGGGAGTGTCTGCGTGCCAGAAAGCATTCCAACTGTTGACGGGCGTCTCTTCCAAAGTGCTGCAGAACGCTCGGGAAGCAATCCAAAAGAAACAAGTTACTGCCCTCAACAGGGCTGAACTTGGACAATGGTTAGAGATCCGGAATGCTCCCCGGGCACCCAGGTACTTGGATCCTTGGCATGGAAAAGTATTTTTGCAATTCCTTTTTATTTTTGTCTCCCATTTGGCTTCTCATGTGCCTGGTCACCAAGGACGCACGAGCCTGGTTGGAGAAGCACGCTGAGCTGTATGGCGAGCAATCACCAATGACAGGATGCACATATCTTCCATGGGGTCGCAGAAGTGAATACTATGCCCTCTACCTTTTTGAGCGATCCCTAGATGGGGACTTGGCCCATCTGGATGGCCAGGCGGCCGACCAGAAGACTTTCATGGCAGCATGGCGGTGTGAGGCATTCCATGTGCAGATCGCTTCTCGCACCAGCATGTTTGTAGCTTGTGCTGCCTGCAAGTTCTTGCAAGGTTTGATAGCAGGAACTGGTCGTGAGCAGGATGCTTTGCTTCAAGCTCTTCGGTATCGGCTGGGCAGACATTACTCCTTCCAAGCTAGCCAAAGGCTGGCAGATGAGAAACTCACGGAAGGGGCAAGGAGGTCGAACAACACAGAATGGCAACATGGCAATCATGATCAATCATGCTATTGCATGAGTATAATGTGCAAACATGCACAACATGGCAAACATGAACAGCATGGTAGCGGAACAGCATGGCAGTCATGATTTAGCTTTCATGTCGTGTGTAGTGGGTGGCTAAGGCATGTGCAGGTTGATAAGATGGATCAATCGAAGACCAATCTGCCCTGTGTGCACAGCATGTTTCTTGGCCGCGCAAGGCAATCTACCTCAGTGCTGCTTTGATTTGCTAAATCTAAGGCGGTCAATTCCGCTTATGAAAACTGGGCACGTCATGGTCATCGGGCTGGTGGCATCCATTTGGTCTGGCACTGGTGGCCATGACGACTTGACTTTCACAACTACCTGGGAAGATAGCAAACATGGTGGGAATATGCAGTCGAGCCTGCTTTTCATGAACCTACATTCCAAGTGTGTTCAGACCAACAGCGTCCCTGAGAGTGTGATCTTGAGCGCCGACAACACAGTGAAAGAGACAAAAAACGGGATCACCTTTTGTTTTATGACATGGCTACTTGCAGTTTTGCAGCATACTCGCCTATGGCGGGTTCGCACCGTGTATAAGCTTGTCGGTCATACCCATTCGCACTGCGACAGGGCATTTTCACGTGTGAAGGCTGCACTGCTTGGCAAGAGTTATTTGTCAGAACCTGCTGCTTGGTTTGCAAGTGAAGTCACCTTTTGACAATAATCCTCGAGTTTCTGTTTGTTTTTTTTTGCGTGCCGGATAGCACCTGGAACCACAAGCAAGGACATGGCCAAGATCATCATGGACTCTCTACCAAGCTACAACATTCGTTGGAATCACTTGGCGGCATCTCTCAACTTTGAAGGTCTTCGGTCACTGCTGGGCATAGATTGCCACAACCTGAGAAACGTTCATGACCTTGAGCTCTTCAGGTCGGAGGGTGGAATTTTCTGCAGATGGAAGCAGTACATGAGTGATGATGTTTGGTCGAAGCCTCGGTTGCTAGTACGTCCAGAGCACATCCATGTTGTGGCAAAGGCTGTGCCAGACCCAATCCAACACTCTTTCTCTGATACTCAAAAAGCGAAGTTCGAAGACTTCTTGAACAAATTTGAGATGCTGATGGCTTCAACCAACATGCTGGGAGAGAAAGAGAAGGAAGGCATGAAGTGGCTGAAAAAACACACATCCACCGACATGGGTTATGTGATGCCGCTGAAGCAAATGATCTCCGAAATTGAGATGGCAAACCGTGGAACTGCGTGCAGAACTATGGTGGACACTCTCCACGAAGTGCCTGCTGACATTCTGTACGCCAACTGCCCAGGACTCCTTCCTTGCGTTGTCACGTTGTCACCATGCTATCTTGTAGTTTAAAACCCCCATCTGCGTCAGGAGCTGACATTCCAGGTCTTCCATTGGAAAGCTTGATGACGGTGGAGACCACCCATGGATCAGAGAATGTTATGCCAGCTCTTGACCTGTGCTGTGTCAACATGGACTTCGTGATTGTGAAGCATAAGCACGGGAAGCTCAAGTTCGTTCTCGGCCAAGTGATCGACATAGACCATGAAGAGCAGTCTGCAATTGTCGAATGGTGGCATCCTGAGATGGCTAAGGAGGCCAGCATGCGTCAAGGAAGGAAACGCCAAATACTGGACGTTTTTGGACCCTGGGTCCCCAGCGAGCAAGTGGTCGTGCAAAACCTGGAGCCATTGCCCCCATCGGTGATCAGCTCGGAAAAAGTCCTCTTGTGGGGGTTTGAGCTTGAAGAAGAGAACAAACTTCCCTTTTCCGTCTTTGATCGCCTCATGGAAGATGGCATTGATGTCACTGGTTTGACCATTTCCAACACGTCCCGGGGAAATTTGTACAGAGCCCACCGGCTGATGAAGCATTGATTTGGCATGGCATGGAAAACGACCGCAGCATGTTCCTCACAGTTGCAAGTTGCATGCTTGTGTTTGTAGCATGTCCCATATTTTGTTGCATGTCCCATATAGTTTTGAAATGTTGCGCATGTCCAACATAGTTGTGCATGTCCCACTTGCATGCCCCCTCGCAGGTTGCAATGGATGATGAGATAGCCAGCAGAGAGGAAGAGAAGATCGAAAAGAAAAAGAATAGGAAGGAGAAGGAGAAAGATAAGAGGGAAAAGAAAGAAAAGAAGGCGAAAGGAGCGGAGAAAGAGAAGAAGGTAAAGAAAGATACGGAAGAGAAGAAAGAGAAGAAAGAGAAGAAAGAGAAGAAGGAGAAGGAAGACAAGGAAGAGAAAACAGAGAAGAAAGATGCAGCAGAGGACATGGACAGGGACTTTGCGGTTGGTAATGCATGGTAGCAAACAAGTCAGCTCAGTTACATGACAAACATGGCATGCATGGCAAACATGTCAGCTTGGTTACATGGTAAAAATGGCATACATGGCAAGCATGCACAGCATGGACACGGAAAAGCATGGCAATCATGACTGTACCTGTCAACTCATGTCAGGACATGAAAATGGTGAAGGTCTGTGTGACCGACATCTTGAATGAGGATGACAACATGAAGCTGGGGGATCTGAGGCAGCAGGTTCAGCTGAAGTTGTTTGGCAAGTTCAGCTGTGACATCAGAACCCTCAACGCTTATGTTGATTCAACGGTTGCCCACTTAAAAAGGAAACAGGCTGCCTCGGATTCCCCAAGCAAACGTGCCTCACCGAAGCCAATTTTCATGAGGAGGTGAAAAAGTAGACGTGTGTGTGTGTGGGGCAGGGGCAGTGTTGGCACCCTATATTATAACTTAGGACCCGTTCCCACCCAAAACAAACCAGAATCTCTTTTGATCCAGAATCTCTTTTAAAAGATCATTTCATACTGTTTTTTTTCCAACGGCTTCCCTCCAATTTTGGAGAACAATCGGCAAACCCACTGAGTGAAACTCAAACAAGGCAGGGGTGTAAAAAAGAAGCATTGTCAAATTGTGCTTGCAAGTGTCTCACATGATTTGACACGGCAGTCTCGCTCAGATGTTGACACTGAGTGACACACTGAAACATTTCATTTTTATTATTGGTTGCCCAGGGTGCTCTGGCTCAAGTTAACTGAGACTGTGGCTGCGACCCCGCTGCTCGGAGGAGCCCGCTGAGACCAAGTAGGCGAGGGTGAAAGTTGCATACCCAATTTAAAAAAATATAAATTAATATTAATCGCGAATCTTCCTAAACCCACCAAAAAAAAATATGTATATGATATGTACGGTACACAGTTATTAAATATATTAAACCCAATCGTCCTCCCCCACTGCTGCCAGGCTGATGACCACTGAACGTTCTCGTCGTCGTGGCGACCGCCGTGACCGTGGTGATCGCCAAAAAGACGAGGAGAAACGGGGTCGAAGCCGTGACAGACGGGAAAAAAAGAAACGGGAAAAAAAGAAAGGCCGTAGCCGAGACAGAGGGCGGCGTAGGGAGACTGACAAGTCTCACGGCAGCAAGCCTCTCCTAGTCCCAGCTGAAACTGCTCCGCCTCCTGCTCCGTCTGCGGACGCTGCAGCTCCTAAGGCGTCGCACGACGACGAAGAAGGTGAGGAGGAGTCGGTTCTTGCTGAGGACCCACCCGTACAGCCACCTGCAAAGCGCGCCGCGCCAGAGTCCCCGACCAGGGAGGCTGCCAAGGCAGCCCGTCCAGGTCCAGCCAAGGCTGAGGCGGTGGCGCGTCGCGAAGGTGACCAGCCGCCTCACCAAGGTGAGACGTCTGAGCGTGACCAAGGTCACAAACCTGATGAGGAACACAAATCTCACCAAGCTTGGTGTGATGACAAGCGTCACCAAGGTGGGAACGACGACAAGACTCGTCGGTATGACTGCAGCATCTGCGGCCGCAAAGTCGGAGGTGGAGTTGCCGGCTCGTGGCAACATCGCCGGTCAGCTCACCATTTGGCTTCTTATGTCTACTGGAACAACAAAGAGACCCTTCCCTGGAAGAATTGTCTCCAGGAAGGGCAACGCTGGAGCATGCACCTCTGGGCGACGAACCAAACAGGTCCGGAGGATGACGCATTGCCCAACAAGCCTAAGAAAAAGCAAAGGTCTCCAGTTCCAGTGAGATGCGACCCGGAACGTTCCCGCCGTGACAAAGACCACCAAGACCCTGACCCGGACACAGGATCAGGGTCCTCCGGTAGCAACTTGCTGCTGCAAATGTGGCAAACCACACTGAAAGAGCTGCGGTAGAAGGGTTTTTAGGAGACGGCCGGTACAGTCTTCCCACCAAGCCTGACGAGAAGAAGAAAAAAGACGCATCGCCCAACCAATAAACATACTTCTGTTGATTAAAATGGACTGCGGCCCAACCAGTAAACATACTTCTGTGAGAATAATAATGAATCATTGTTTAATCAATTATCATGCGATGGAAATGCAAGGGTTGAACAAGAATCCAATTCAGACTCAAAAATTAAATTGCACATCAGGACATGTTGCAGGAACCAGCACTTACTTTTGACAGTCAACTTGTCACGTCATTTTCCAAGGTGTTTGGCTCAGTCAATGGTTAGCGTCTGCGACCCGCGCAGCCTGCTGTGTGTAGCCGCGGCGGCCCTGCAGAAGGCAGGGCCATCTTCACAGTGTAAACCCAACAGCAATTCACTTCTTATTTCCTATTAAATAAATTAAGAATTGAATCCAGGACCAAGGATCAATTGTCACTTGGAAGTGACTGAAAGAATCTAAGTCTACGGACGACATTCAACTCAGTCTACGGACTCCAATCTAAAGTCTACGGACTGTCCAACTCTACGGAGTTTATTTTAAAAAGTCTACGGACTACTGGGTCTACGGACTCGAGGGAAAGTCTACGGACTAGAGTCTACGGACTCCTTATTTTCAAGCAAATGACAATTGATCTGCATGGTCCTGGCAATGATATCAAACTCTTATAATATACTCTTAATTTTAGTTAAAACCACAATTGTCTGCTCGCGTCCTGTCAGGTCGTGATGGCGGAGAAGAACCAGAAGAAAGACCGCGGTGACGACAAAGATCGGTCTCATAAGAAGGACCGCCACTCAGACCGCGGGTCTGACCGCCGTGGAGACGACTCAAGTCGTCGTGGTCGCAGTCGTGCACGGCGCACTGAGACAAAGAGTCGTTCAAGGGACCGTCGTCGCAGAAGCGTCGAGGCTCCGGGCAAGGCCGTGCTGAGGCCTGCATCGGCAGAAGCGGCGACGACAGCTGGCGGCGCTGAAAAGCGGCCAGAGGCTATGGCCTCAGAGCCGGCGCCTCCGGGCAAGTCGGCGCCAGTCGTCGAGCCTGATGACGACGACGACGACGAGGAATCCGCCGAGGAAGAAGCACCTCGGGCTGAAGACGCTGAGGTCGAGGACGGACCACGGTCCACAGTGCCAAAAGCAGTGACAGTCGACTCAGACGAAAATGAGTGCACTGCCTCTACTGCTAAGGCAGCGACGACTGAGGGCCCTGCTGGTTTGAAAAAAACCAGTCAGGGATCAGAAAGACCCCCAGAGCCTGCCAATTGCCCACGCTCCGGACCTGGCGACCCTACTAAGGTGTCAGGTTTTTACTTGTATCTAGTTATAAGTAGTAGATAAAAAAATCTAAAATTTAGAGCTTAACTTTTGTAAGTTTCTTGGGGTGTTTTTTTTTGCGCATTTCATTTTGTTGTTTTTTGTTGTCATAAATGGCTAAAAATGGCATTCCCCGTTTTCAATCCTTTTGTTCAACAAGAAAGCAGTCATTTCTACGAAAAAAACAAAGTTTGATTTGCGTTTATAAACGCTCACGCGTGCGTGCGCACATGATAGGGAATAAATAGGGGAAATTGCGTATATTGATTGAAAAACAGCGTTTGTTTTTTAAAAGTCATTGTGGTGGTGAGCAATATCTAGTTTCTGCATATGAGGCGTCTGTGCAGAACCTAGTCCAAAAAGGTGTGCACAGCATTGAGAGGAGCATGTTCAGCCCGTTTGATTCCTATATGGATCTGGCAGGTAAAGACATATATATATATATGGACTGCAAACAGTAACAATCAGAAACATTTCATCAGAAACACAGTTCATCAGAAACACTTCGAAAGTTTCAGAACAGCACATTTTGCCAGTGAGACGGTAATGACCGTGGACAAACTAAAAAGATGGGATAGGTGGGCAGCACTTTACATTCTTACTGTCTTTCACAAGTGTCCTAAAATGCTTTGAAATGTCGCTCCAGAGGACATTGCAGGACACTTGTGTCAAAAATGTTGAGATATGAAATTGTATCCTGGTTTGATATCTAGTTATGATCTTGTATTGTTTTTTGGGTTCTCACTTCTGGTCAGGTGATCAATTTGTTTCCCATCACGCAGGGGTAAATGGACATTGAAGAGTATATGAAAGATTGGACCATATACATGTGGGTACCCCCCCTTAAATAGCATATCGTGCACTAAAGGCCCAACAAGTGTATAGCCACTACATGACCCAACCTCCGATCCAATCAAAACAAGTGCAACATCATTGCAGTGGCTTTGGTATATATATATTATATATATATATATAGTTGGTATATGCACGGTATACACTGGTATACGCGCGGTATACGCTGGTATACGCTGGTATACGCTGGTGTGCGCTGGTATACGCGTGGTATACGCGCAGTATACGCGAGGCTTTTGTGGTATACGCGCGGTATACGCGTGGTATACGCGAGGCTTTTGTGGTATACGGTGGTATACGCGCGGTATACGCTTGGTATTTGCGTGGTATACGCGTGGTATACGCTGGTATACGCTCATGACCCCCCCAGCCCCAAAACGGTGAGAACCGCCAGCGGGGATGACCGCCTGCGGTAAAGACCGCCAGCGGTGATGACCGCCTGCGGTGACGACCGCCAGCGGTGATGACCGCTTCCTACATAGCGCTTCTTTTTTCCATCCATGATCTCAAGCTGTCTCTTGCCTTTAAAATGGAGGGTGGTAAGTTCACAAACCACAGAAAGCTAAATATGAATTAGCATTTCACTGCAATAAAGGTCTGGCTGCCTGCTCATCAGCGCACATCTCCACAACGGTTTCCCAAACCTCTTTGTAGCTTTCATCACTCAGCCCCCAAATCTTCGTGAAGAAATGCAACGGTTGCCTGGGCTGCAAAAATCATTCGATTAGAGGTATAAAGTCAAGACTCAGCAATACTGAAAAGTGGGAAACAAAAAATGCCACGTTTCATATACAGGCACTCCTTGTAGTTTCCATCCATGTAAACGCAACGGTAGTATGGAACACCGTTGTGAAGCACCCAATGCGTCTTAAAGAGGACATGTTGTATGCCTCTGGCATGCTCTGTCCTCACAATGCCACTCATTTGAAAAAGGCTTGAAAAAGTTGCCAAACTCTACATGCTACTGTTGTGGACGTTTACAAAATAGATAAAAATTGTCAAGAGGATCCAAGTTTCCTTTCAATCGGAAGTGAAAGATCTTCCCAAGTTACTTGGGACATGGCTCATGGACAGATGCAGCGAAGTTTTTGAACTAAACATTGAACCATATATCAACGGTGATAACCGATGAGAGATGATAAACTCACGTGGAACATGATAGAAAAGTTTCGCCGGTGAAAACCGCAGGTAATGTTAAACAAAGTATGTTTTTTTTGCTATATGTCACCGCGTTTTTCAACATACCTAGCTTGTACGAAAAAATGAAGAAAAAACCTAGTTTTGTAAGTTTTCCTAAGTCCGAGCTAAGTACTTTTTTTACTTACATAACTTTTGTAACTAGTGCTTATAAGGAGATATAAGTAAAAACCTGACACCTTAGTAAGACTGGGTCGTACAAGTGCACCGTCTGCGGACGCAACGTGGGCGGGGGCCTGCAGGGAAATTTTTCCCATCGCCGGTCTCCGTTCCACTTGGCATCGTGGATTTATTATTCCACAAGTGAAAAAAAAGCTTGGGGTCAGTGCATGGCCGACGCTAAGCGTTGGAGCCAGATGCTCTGGGAAGAGAACAAAACAGGGCCAGGAGACGATGAAACGAACGTGAAGATCCCTGAGCCTGTGGGTCAGCAGAAAGGCAAGGGCAAGAAACCCAGGTCACCGCCACCTGACCGAACCGACCCTGAGCGAAAGCGGCGCAAAGACGACAGGGACGATCCTGACCCCGGGTCAGGAGGAGCTGACTCATCCAGGCCCAGCAGTAAAAAGGACCTGTTGGTCGAGATGTGGCAAGCCACACTGCGCGAGCTTCGCTGACTTTTAAGTCAAGAGTCGGCATTGAAAAGTCAGTGGCATTGACAAGTCAGTGGCAAGAGTCCGCACTGACACGGGGTCAAGCAGCCCAGGCGCTTTAGAAATTAGGCTTAGCTTAGTCTCGTCGACGGAGTAAGCTAGTTTTTGACCTAAACCTGAGACAGCACAAAAAAATGCTTGACTGGCAGCGCGCTGGAAATGGCAGGGTTAAGTTTAAGTTGATAATAATATAAGTCAAGGGGTGGGGTTCAATGCCTGTGAATCAAAGATGATAACCATATTAATTAATTTAATAATAATATATAATAATATCCCATTTGCAATCATTCATGTCTTGGGATTGCTCTGGAGTCTGTCATAATAATAAGCCACCACACATAGATCTCCTGGTTTCCTTGGTCTGGCAACTCACCAAGCAACTGGACATCTCTTATAGGTTCCAGCCTGGCAACTGTAAAAGACTGTCAGAACCACCCAAGAGCTACCAAGCAACAGCTAAACAACACCAAGGAGATGTCACCAACTATGAGCCAGGAGATCTAGTGTATGTGTGGAGAAAGCAAGTGAGCGGCCAAGCAGCCATTAAAGGTGGCTCGTTTGTGGGGCCAGCCCGCATCCTGGCGGTGGAGCAACATCGCTCTCCCGACGGGACCCACAAGCAGGGCAGCTCAATTTGGTGCGTCAGAGGGAGAAGACTTCTCAAGTGCTCCCCAGAGCAACTACGTCGAGCCTCCGAGCGGGAGGTCCTCTTAGAAGAACTACATGCCAAACAATATGATGACTGGGACTTTGATAGAGTAGCTCAACAACTTGGGGGGAACGAGTTTCTGGATGTGTCCACCGAAGTACCCTCCTATGCAGAATGGATACGAGCTCAAGATCCAGTCCAAGAATGGCAACCAATGAGACGATGTGCAAGAAAACGAGGCCCCATGGTAGATGAGATGAGTGGCATGGGACCGGCTCCTCCAACATCCAGGCCAACAGGGCGATCCAGGAGTCCAACTTCCAGGCCTACGCCTTCTACATCTTCAGGAGCACCCGTGTCACAGAGGCCTCGAATGAGTGCCCAACAAGGCATGGCTGCTGCCCCACCATGGTGGAACCAGTCAAGTGTCCAGGAAGTGTTTGCAGTCACCGAGTGCACCTTCTGGATGGATGAGACCGCGGCCGTGGCCGTGGAGGTTCCCATGCCAGACACACGTGCTGGATCTGAACGAGCTCTTCGAGATCTCCCTTCTTACTTTGCCAGTAGCTTGAAGAAACGGTCAGCAGTTGAAGTCTGTGAGCGTCACCTATCTGAGGAAGAGCGACAACAGTTCCGATCTGCAAAGGCCGTGGAAGTGAGTAACTTCATAGCTGCCAAGGCTTTTGAAGCCCTTCCAGAGAAACTTCGCCCAGCACGCGAACAAGCAGTGAAGATGCGTTGGATACTGACTTGGAAGCAGCAGGAGGATGGCAGCCGAAAGGCGAAAGCCAGAGCCGTTCTTTTAGGATACCAAGATCCCTGCTATGAACAGAGAGCAACGACTTCTCCAACCACGACTCGCCAGACCAGGCAACTGCAGATGCAATTAGCCGCTTCATGTCGCCACAAGATGCGAAAAGGTGATGTGACAGGTGCTTTCTTGCAAAGCAGGCCATACCCTGATGACCTTTTTTGTATACCATGCCCAGAGATCTGTGAAAAGATGGGACTCCCAGCAGAGTCAATCACCAAAGTGAAGAAAGCCTGCTATGGCTTAGTTGATGCGCCACTGGAATGGTATCGTTCCATTTCCGATTTCTTTGCAAAACTCGGATTGCAAAAATGCTGGAGTGACGCATGCTGCTGGGTTTATGTGGTTGATGGGGTTACAAAGGGATTATTTCTGGTCATGTTGATGATTTCCTTTTTAGTGGGGATGAAACGCATGAGGGTTGGTGTACTGTTCTCAAGAGTATCCAAACGGAATATAAATGGGGAGATTGGGAAGAGAAAAGGTTTACCCAATGCGGAGTTCAAGTGGAACAACATGAAGATTTTTCTTTTTCGTTGTCACAATCGAAGTATGTTGAAGACTTGAAATACATTAACCTGAGAGCCTTTAGAAAGAAAGACCGAAATGCACCCACTGAGGAGTCTGAGAAAACACAGCTTCGGGCCTTGCTGGGAGGGGTCTCATGGCATGCACAACAAGTTGCGCCCCACTTCAGTGCTGAAGTCGGCTTGCTGTTGTCAGAGGTTAACAAGAGTACTATAGAGACCATTTACAAGGCTAACAGGTTACTTGATAAGGTCAAAGATATGAAAGAACACTGCATGAAGGTACATGCCATAGAACCACACATGCTGTCACTGTTTGCATGGGTAGATGCCGCCTCTCAGAACCGCGTAGATGGCTCAAGCACACAAGGCATTATAGTTGGAATTTCATCTCACCGGTTACGTCATGGCAGTTGTGAGCCAGTCACCTTTGTCGCCTGGCATTCGCAGAAGATTGGCAGGATCTGCCGCAGCCCCGGAGCAGCAGAAGCAGCAGCAGCAAACAACGGAGAAGATCTCCTCTTTTTTGCGAGATTCCAACTGGCAGAAATGATGGGAGCTCAAGTCAATGTGAGAGACATCAACAGTGTCGTCAACCAGATCAGTGGATGCCTGGTTACTGACTCCAGGAATGTGTACGACAAGTTAGAGACCGAGGTCTTGTCCGTGAAGGGCGCTGAGAAGAGAACAGACCTGGAGTTACTCTCCTTGAAATCTGCCCAGATTCGCAATGCTGTGGAGATTAGGTGGGTTCATAGTGAAGCTCAGCTATCAAACGGGCTGACCAAGAGCAACGAGCACAAGCAACTGCACCTGTTCTACCGCATGGGCCACAAGTGGCGCATAGTCGAAGATGAAGAAAGAGCGTCAGCTCGGAAAAGGAAACTGCTAGGCCTGGAGCCTCTTGAAAACAGAAAGAGTCAAGGGCCAGAAATCAAGCCTGAGACACCATGGAAACCCACGGAATGATTTTTCGTCTTGTTTGGTTTTTGTTCTTTGTCTTGGTTTTGGTTTTTGGAGAAAATGTTCAAGGGGTAGCATCACCATCTCATAAGGAGAAAGAAGATGCGGGGGGCATGCTGTTTTTACCACAGCACTCATAGGCGTTGACATGCCTATTCCGTGAAGTATTGGCTGAAAAGAGCCGCGGAGCGAGATTCATGAGGCGTTGATCACCCCTCCTTGTCCAATCGATTCCAGTGACTCTTCATATTCTACTTGAGCACTTCTACCGCTTGCAGTGGGGATATAGTGGGGACATAGTGGGGACGGACATAGTGGGGACATAGTGGGGATATAGTGGGGATATAGTGGGGACATAGTGGGGATATAGTGGGGATATAGTGGGGACATAGTGGGGACATAGTGGGGATATAGTGGGGACATAGTGGGGATATAGTGGGGATATAGTGGGGACATAGTGGGGACATAGTGGGGATATAGTGGGGATATAGTGGGGGCATAGTGGGGGTATAGTGGGGATATAGTGGGGATATAGTGGGGATATAGTGGGGACATAGTGGGGATATAGTGGGGGTATAGTGGGGACATAGTGGGGGTATAGTGGGGACATAGTGGGGGTATAGTGGGATATAGTGGGGATATAGTTGGGACATAGTGGGGACATAGTGGGTATATAGTGGGTATATAGTGGGTATACAGTGGGGATATAGTGGGGATATAGTGGGGATATAGTGGGGATATAGTGGGGACATAGTGGGGATATAGTGGGTTGGGATATATGTGGGGATATAGTGGGGACATAGTGGGGATATAGTGGGGATATAGTGGGGACATAGTGGGGACATAGTGGGGATATAGTGGAACTATAGTGGGGATATAGTGGGGGTATAGTGGGGGTATAGTGGGGATATAGTGGGGATATAGTTGGGACATAGTGGGGACATAGTGGGGATATAGTGGGGATATAGTGGGTATACAGTGGGGATATAGTGGGGATATAGTGGAAATATAGTGGGGATATAGTGGGGACATAGTGGGGATATAGTGGGTATACAGTGGGGATATAGTGGGGATATAGTGGGGGTATAGTGGGGACATAGTGGGGATATAGTGGGGATATAGTGGAACTATAGTGGGGATATAGTGGAAATATAGTGGGGATATAGTGGGGACATAGTGGGGATATAGTGGAACTATAGTGGGGATACAGTGGGGATATAGTGGGGATATAGTGGGGATATAGTGGGGATATAGTGGGGATATAGTGGGGGTATAGTGGGGATATAGGGGGGATATAGTGGGGATATAGTGGGGATATAGTGGGGATATAGTGGGGACATAGTGGGTATATAGTGGGGGTATAGTGGGGATATAGTGGGGATATAGTGGGGATATAGTGGGGATATAGTGGAAATATGTCTTGGCTATATATGACACGGGACTTTGACTGAACCAACTGTTTCTGGTCGTTTCTTAAGGAAAATCTCGGGACAAATAAGGTAATTTTTCATGAAATCTGCGGGGTATCCTATTGGACAAACCATGACCAAGCTACTTAGTTTATAGACATGTTTCGACGGCCTAGGCCCCCGACTAGCTTTGCAACTCGTGTAAACATGTGTAAACCATACGTATATATATATATAGATATAGATAAGAGTGGTGAGAACATTTTGGGTATGTACAATCAATTGGACAGTATGTGCACTTGGGAAAAATGAGTAAAACATAATAGGTAAGTTCGTCAAGAACATTCTGTTTGCCATTCCAGACTTGTGAAAGCTATATCTGGAAAAATATGGCTAAGGACGCTGAATAGCTTCCACATGTCTGGGTTATCGTTTATTGTTGGGCTTGCCACATTATACAATCTTTTAAGTTTTGGAGCGGAACCCCAAGGGATTGCCGAGCCATCACGAGTATGATCCCATTGTATAATCTCTTACTGTACACGTCGGGGTGGGTGTAAGATCCAGATTCGATATGTATATATATATAATATATATATATAATACATTATATATATACATATAATTATTATATATATACACATATAATTATTATATATATACATATAATTATTATATATATATACATAAAATTATATCTATATATATATATAAATTTATATATAATACATATATATATATATATATACATAGTTAATTATATATGATTATATATATATAATTATATATATGTATACATATTATTACATACATTTTATTACGTACATTTTATTACATACATCTTATTACATACATACATATATATATATACACGTACAAATATTACAGTTGGATGGGTCACTCAACCCTGAACCATGGACCATGAATTTCCAATGACTTATCACTTGGGGCTTTGAAGAAAGCTATGGAACCGGGATCAAAAAAAAAATATATAAATATATCCTACCCTCTTTTCACATGGAATCACCCAACAAATTACAAGGAAAGTTGAGCCTCAAAGTACGCTTCATTTCCATTTTAAAGAGCTGCCAGATTCTCTGTTCATTGGGTATGGCATCTCGACATCTCAAAATATGGACTACAAATCAAAATCACAAAACAAAAGGTACACCCACAATAAAACGCATATCATAAATGGGCCGTATCAACGATCCCCAAGTGATAGGTTTATTACTGGGTTTACCTCATTACATTACAGCACGAAAGCAGAAAAAATGGCATGCCTCGAAAGTGAAATACTTCTTCAAGTTCTTGATGATCATCACCTGAACATGCGGAATCTTGAAAGAGAGATCATGCAAAAAGTAGCCCATGCTGGATAGTAGCATTGCTGATCTCAATGCGAAGATCAAGAACCAGAAGCCCCCTTTAAAGGGAGTTTGTGAAGTCCAACCACCAAAAAATGGAATTGATGTCTACAATTGATGAGTTAATATGAGTTAACAACCCTCTAGACAGCCGTATCAGCTTCATGATGGCAACGATCATGTTTCCACTCTTGCGGAATTTTGGGACACCAAAATCATTGTAATGTTTTTTTGGTTCACCTTCAAAATAAACATAAATCACAGATTCCGAACATTAAAAAAAAACAGAAATAAAACATAACTGGGTTCCCTAACATCAAGAACATGTTCCGAACATAAATAGTTCTTCCCTAAACATCACCATGTTTGGGTGGTTTTAACCGCGAGATTTCATCACCATTTCAAGTGACCAAGTCTAACCCCAAAAACGGCCAGGCAACGGGCGACTTTCCCCGTGCCAACTGTATCTTATGGGAACATCAGTTGGAGCTCCTATTGCAACTACCTGGGCAGGACTCCAGTTGTAAGTGGATATACAACTGGTTGGTGGTTGACCTACCCCACTGAAGAATATGAGTTCGTCAGTTGGGGCTACTATTCCCAATATATGGAAAGTCATAAAAATCATGTTCCAAACCACCAACCAAATAACCACATAGTTTTTTGATGTTTTTTCCCGACTTTTGGAGCTAAACATTACAACCAGAACATCTGAAAAAAAAACATATGGAAAACATAAAAAGCCATAGCCATTTGAGAAAAAATCTAACCTCAACTGCATCCACATAAATATGATCCCATTCGCGAAAAATGTTTTTTGCCCCCAATGATGTTTGTTGGTTGATAACACCCATTAACTAGTTCGATATATCAACAATTAAAACTATGAAACTCAATTGTTGTTAGCGACCAACTTAGCGATTCCAACCTGGCACCACCACACACAGGTTCCTGCATCTGTCAAAGCCATGTGGCGAGGAAGGGGAGCTTGATCCCAAGAGTCCTGGAAGGATCTGCTGGGCACGTGATGTAGGTGGTGCTCACGTTGGTTCCCATGATTTCCTGAAAGAGCGTTGCGACATCTACCCTCCCCAAAATTAACCTATAGACACATAGACCCTAAAAATAGCAAAGTTTTAGTGGAAACTCATCTTTCAAGCCCCAAACTCATGGATCTCATGGCAGTGTCTATGTTCATTGGACGACAAGGAACACGGGATGAGGAATGATGAATTTCTGCGAGGTCAAACCAGCAAATTCCCAAGGCTCGAGCATCCGACTCAGAATCGACTGGCGTTTCTTACCAAGGCTCAAGGACGCTGGACTGGATATCGGAATCGGTGAGACGTTTGATGTGGCCATTGCGCACCTGCTTCCAGGGGAAGAAAGTCACCGTTCCCAGGGATCGGTGAAGGGTTTTTTTCCTGCCAGTAAATTGGCCTTTGACAAGTGGATGAAATGGGATGAAATGGGATGAAATGGGATGAAATGGGATGGAATAAATCTTGTAACTATATGATATTATATGTAACTAAGGTGATGAACACACACAGCTGAGCTTTTAAGCCAGTTACAGCTGTGTTAAGAGCGTGATCGAACTGCGGTGATCGAATGTCCCCTGTGGCCCAGTTCAGATCCCTGCATCCTAGTGGAACCCTTGAGTCGTGACTACTGCAATTGGGGATGCGATATGATGCGATATAAATGTGTATATCAACCAGCAAAAGAATGCAAAAGAGTGGTATAAACAATTTTAAACATAGGGATATCATGGTGATATGTTGTTAACAATATAACTGTGTTTTTTTATTGCAGTTGGGTTTGTCTGAAAATAGATACCCATTTTAAATGGCCCCGAGGAGCTGGTTTTTTGTGGATATCGGGGAAGGTTTGCCTCAACATGGGGAAGGTTAGCCCTGGGACAATGAGAATTCTTTATGGGGATGGTTGATATATGGTTATTTTATTGTTGAGATTTATATCAACCGCAATTCGGTGACCCCCCCATCAACTGATTCACTATCCACGTTTTGGGGCTTTCCAGTTTGAAACAAACCCTTGTTTAATCCCTTCTTTCTATTACTAAAACTCACCCAAATAAAAATTACTTTACTTCGTGTGATCCCCACCATGACATTTACAAATTTATACATTTTCTTACTGGCAAATCTTCTGGCATTCTATCTGACATATCTTCTGACATTCTATTTGGCATTCTATCTGGCATATCTTCTGGCATATGTTCTGGCAAATCTTCTGGCATTCTATCCGGCATATCTTCTGGCATTCTATCTGACATATCTTCTGGCATTCTATCTGGCATTCTATCTGGCATATCTTCTGGCATATATTCTGACATATCTTTTGGCATTCTATCTGGCATATCTTCTGGCATTCTATCTGGCATATCTTCTGGCATATCTATCTGGCATATCTCCTGGCATATTTTCTGGCATTCTATCTGGCAAATCTTCTGGCATTCTATCTGGCATATCTTCTGGCATATTATCTGGCAAATCTTCTGGCATTCTGTCTGACATATCTTCTGACATTCTATTTGGCATTCTATCTGGCATTCTATCTGGCATATCTTCTGGCATATCTTCTGGCATTCTATCCGGCAAATCTTCTGGCATTCTATCTTTGTAACTTTCTTCTGCACATTCTTTGTCCCATATCTTCCTACATGAGGTCCGGCAGGGAACACTTGGCGTGGATACTCGCGGTTGAGGTCCGGCAGGGAACACTGGCACGGATGGTCGTGGTTGAGGTCCGGCAGGGAACACTGGGCGGGGATGGTCGTGGTTGAGGTCCGGCAGGGAACACTGGGCGTGGATGGTCGTGGTTGAGGTCCGGCAGGGAACACTGGGCGGAGATACCCGCGGTGGAGGTCCGGCAGGGAACACTGAGCATGGATGGTCGTGGTTGAAGTCCGGCAGGGAGCAGGAGGAGAGGAGACGAGGAGAGGAGACGAGGAGAGGAGACGAGGAGAGGAGAGGAGAAGAGAGGAGAGGAGGAGGAGGAGGAGAAGGAGGAGGACGAGGACGAGGAGGACGAGGAGGAAGCAACTGACATAAAATCTAACAACCCTCACCTGGCAGGTGGGGAACAAATGGATTGGTGTGGCACTTCCGTTTTTTTTTTGGTTGGGCACAATTGGATTCTTTATTGTGGTAGTTGAGGATCAATAGGAGAACAGGATGGTGAAACAATGGGTTCAACAACCGCCAAGTAATAAAAATGGATTGCCACCTGCAGTTTTCTTATTAGGGTCCCATCTCACAAGTTTGATTTATTATTCTTAATTAATTAATTATTAAGGTTATCATTGGTATATTAGGGGAAAGTTTCGAAATCCAGTTTTTGGCAATATGTTATATAGATTTTATTAAGGGATTGAATCAAAATTGAAATCGAGTTCTTTTATTTTCATTATTAAGGTGTTCATTGGAATATTAGGGGAAAGCTTCGAAATCTAGTTTTTTGCAATATTTCATATGTAGATTTTAATAAGGGATTTCAACAAGTTTGAAATCGAGTTCTTTCATTTTTATTATTAGGGTTTTTCATTGACATATTAGGCGAAAGCTTCGAAATCCAGTTTTTGGCAATATTATATATATATATTTTTTTTAATGGTGGATTTAATCAAATTTGAAATATTTTTTTAATTCTTATTATTAAGGTTTTTCATCGGGATATTAGGGGCAACCGAATACACAATACCCCCTAATAATAAACATAGATCACTGATCACTGTGTTTACCATGGGGGGGAGTGTTTTAGTAATAGGGAGAGAGGATTATCAAAGGCAACAGCCTGCTGCTAGAGGGGGTATTGCCATCCAAATTTCATGGGTGTCTGACGTGTCTTACTGGATTTACCAAGCAGTACGTCTTCGATTCAAAAAGTGCAGGGCCGGAACAATGGAGCAAACTGCAAACACAACTACTCAGCGGCACTGGTGGGACATTGGGAAATAGAAAACAATTCCCTATAACAAAACTGGCTTCCAGAATCCGTCTTCAGTCAAACACAGTGAATGTTTCTTTCCTCGGGGCGTTCATAAAAAGGGGGGACCCGGAAATCATCCAAGCATTCCGCGCTATTGGTTCCGTTTCATCGGGAAAGCACTGGTTTTGTGGTCAATCTGGGCCACAGATCCAAGATGATCGAAGTAATTATATTCCTGCGCTAAACACACAGAAAGATGTGAAAAAGCCTTGGGAAGCTCCTTAAAGGAACGTTATCTACATTCATGGTGGGGAAAACCATGATGTTTACAGGACCTCAGGAGGGTCATCAAAGTGTCAGGTCCCATTTTTTCCCTTGGACCTTCTTGTCCCAAATCTGCAGGGGCTTGCTACCGATGGAGTAGAGGATGGACAAGAAGCCCGACTGATACGTATTCTTGAACCTAGCGCTGAAGCAACCCAAACTTCAACGAGAGCAAACGATATGTTGGACATTTTTGGACTATAGCCTATAGCCTCTACAGGGTGACAAAGCACTTGTATCACGTGGTCTGTTTTGATCAATTGCACGACGCAGCAAGTAGTTCATTTTACACAAAGATATATATATATATATATGATAATAGTTAAGTATATATATATATATATCCTTATCACCTCTTCTTCCAGCACCATTTTTACGCCGCTCCCTGCTTTCGCAACTGAGCGCCGGGCATTTTCTGTCGGAGTTGGGAACTGCTCAGCCCAGCCGAACGTTCCGCGTGCCCGGGAAGCGACCAAAATTCAGGCTGCAGATGGCCGGATGGAGATGCAACCATACAGAAGGGCATTGAAATTATTGGGGGGGTAGCTGATCAATGGCCATTCCAGGATCCTAAATTGGAGGTACCTACCATAAGGCCTAAACTTCAAGGAATATCCCCACAATTCATATGACCCAAAATATGGTACAGTACCTCCATTTTAGGATCCTGGAATTCCCATTGAGCTGATGTACTTTTTCATCTACGAAACCAGCTACGGAGGGCATAGTGAACCACTGGTGGTTGAGCCATCCCTTTCACAGGACAGTCTCATCCTTCGCACTTTTGGCGATGGACACACGGAAAATCACATCAAAACAATGACATCGTTTCGCCAGCTGGAGCTTACGTGTTTCAAGTGTTTCAACTGACAAACACATATATTTGTGTGTTTTCCAATTTTTGACTGGAAAACTATAGGCAGAATCCAACCGCAACACCACACGTGTTTAAGAGCCTTGCAGACTGTAGGATGATTCTGGAATGTTTCCGCTAGTTGAAAGGGATGTGTCCCAACTCTGAGTGGCTCCAGCCATTTCCAGCACAGATGTGACACTCCAGCCATTTGCTTCGTCCCATATTTTTCTGCACCTCGGGTGACCGATGAAAATCATGTAGCATATCAAAGCACCACATCAACCATCCACTTTTCAGCTCCTCTAAACGCTGTTGGAGCTCTGAAATCTCCGGACCTGGGGCTCGGCTTCAGAATCATTTCGGCCATCGTCGATACATGGAGGTTTTTTTGGCTCGGAAATTGTTTTCGATCGATATGATCAATGGCTGGTGGAAACAAACATCTGGAACTCACTGGAGAATTTTCACTTGCCATGTTTGATTCCTTGCTGGAAAATCTCACCCGGATTTCCGGGTGGTTGTTGATACCTAAATCTCATGGGTTTCGTGACCATTTTCCCTTCATAAGAACCTTGATGATCTCGGTGGAACGTCGGCATATCTCAACCATAGGTATAGATTCAATTCCAACAAATAAGACACATATGTTTAAGATTGTTTATACAGTAAGTAAACTAACGCAAAAAAATAGGAAACATATGCAAACGACTGACTCAAGAAACAGGAAACCCAAATGTAAATAGAAACACATGTACAACTGACCGTGATGTGAAATTTTATTTTACACAAATTGGAATTCTGCATGTTTTTTCTTGGTTGCGACTACTATAGGCAGAAGTGTTCCCATCTTTTGCCCTGGAAGGGAAAACTCTGCCAACCCCAAGTTTCTAGTATAAACATGTATTTGGTTGGGGGTTTCAGTCCTCTGAAACATATGAAAGTCAGTTGGGATGATTAATTATTCCCAACTGAATGGAAAGTCATAAAATTCATGTTCCAAACCACCAAGCAGTGTCTTTGCTTCCTATACCCATATCGGGCCATATCGCCAACAGATCCATGGCATTTCCCAAAGTTTTCAGGATCTCGGCACTAAGGATTGAACCCTCCGCATCGAACTTGAGCTGTTTCAGAACCTTTCGATATGGGAAATGATGGGCGTAGATTGTGGATATTTTATAGGGATAGAATGGGTAGAATGGGAATCTTATGACATGGGGATACAATCAGATGGGGATAAAAAACAAAAAAATGATTTGGGGATGACCAATCAGAGGGGAAAAAACGGATTCCGATGGCTTTTCATCATGTTATGTTCTTCATTCAGAACATGTAATTTCAGGGGTGTAGCCTATTTTCGGACAAACCACGTCGTTCCCTCAAGATGCCGCAAAACAATGCCAGTTGACATGTGCCCAGCACAGTGACAACCAAAAACAAGGTCTGGGAGATACTGGATGTAGGTGGATGTAGGTGGTAACCGATAGTAACCATCTATGGCGACAAACATGACGTTGTACTGAAGCCTAAGCCTACCCTTAAGAAAAAGCTTGAGGATAATCAAACATAGCGAGCTGGAGAATCCACGTGTCGCACTTTCCGACATGATGAAACCGTCCTGACTTTGAGTTCGGGGATTTTCCAGCCATGTCTTGATGACACCGGAGGGTATCATTGCTTACAGCATATACACCCCTTATATCCTATTTAAGATGGTCATTTCCTCCCTCAAATCTGGCTGAATTGGAAAATGACGGTCACCATCTTGGCCGAAAACTTGGAGTGATTGGCCGTAAACCCAATGCCAACAAGTTCCCAACTTTGGAGGGTTTAATACTCTACTGCTTGGTGGTTGAGCCCTACCCCTCTGAAAAATATGAGTGAACGTCAGTTGGGATGATTAATTATTCCCAACTGAATGGAAAGTCATAAAATTCATGTTCCAAACCGCCCACCAGTTTATAGAACCCATTTCTGTAGTATGGCATTGGTTTTAAATGGTTTTAATTACCACATTATTCCCCGACTACATAATCACCATGAATCCCCATAATGTGAAAACTTATAATTTAAAAACAACACATTATATAATCATTCCCATTGCCCTAATACAAAAACAAACCCTATTTCCATGTGGTTATTTAACATAGTTTCGGAAGCCATGGCCCATTCAGTTCCACCGTTCAATAAAATTTACCGTTTTCAACACTAATTTTGTTCCATATCTATGCAGCGAAATCCAAAAGGATAATAAACAATAGTCATTATTCATACTTGTTTTTTGTCTGTTGTTTTTCCCTATCAATTCCCATCAGTAAATGATTGATTAAACTATTAGTTAAAAACAATTCGCTTTGTCGAAATTCCGGGAGAATTTCCGCCGACGCTGAAAATCCTCTGGTTCATCCATGATGGCTACATATTTTTACAATGTTGGTAAAACATCAGTCATCAGCATTTTTATGTGGTACACATATATATAATATATAATACATATATATATATACATATGATACATATGTATATATATATAATTATACACCCCATTCCCTATACACCATTCCCAGTCACGAGTGGTTTATGACATTGTTTTACCCACATTAACCAACAACGCTTGCTTGGGGGGTTACTATTCCTGATTTTGATATGTGATAGCTATCGGATGCTATTGGTAACCCAATAAGAAAGCAAAGTCTCAGTAATAAACCAAAATCCGTTCCCCAGTCATCGCCATTTTTTAATAGGTGGTATGTTTACCATTCCCAGTCATGGGTGGATTATCATTCCCAGTCATGGGTGGTGGCATTGCTGTTCCCACACGGTCCCTGTAAGTTGGGAGCCAGGTCACAGGCGAGGTGTCCAGAGACGATCGGCCTTGGTTTTTTCGAAGCAGCTAACGTTGAACCAAATATCTCCAGAGCTGAGAATACCTAGCCATACCTAGCCATACCTAGCCATACCTAGCCATACCTAGCCATACCTAGCCTAGATATCTTCAACTTCTTTAATCTTTTGTTGGTGTGTAGTTGTTTGTGCTTGTGTAGCCGGTGGATGTCTCACCGTTCACCCAGATTTTCACAGCAGGGCTTCATCTTTTTTCCAGCGCTTCGGTCTGAGAAAGGGAGCTATGTGTTCCATAGCTCTCTACATTGAGGCCCCCGAACGATAGCTCAGTTGGTTTATAACTCCAATAACTATGGTTTATGGTATTTATAACTATAGTTACTGGGGCTTATAAACCAACTTATAACTGGGGGGCCTCACATTGTAGATCCATTCACTCTCAAGTTTTCCTGAAGTGACCACAAAATCACAATGTGTTCTTTCCAGCTCGGGGCAAAATGCAGTCTGTAGAGTCTGCAGCTGACACTTGGGGCATGGAAACTGAAGGATTCCTTTCTCCTGACGATAAGTTTTCTCCTTTTCCAGCAGGCAGTAGGTATGCACCACACCACAGCATGGCAGCTGGCGACATGGATCCTCTGACGTGACATCTTCCAAACAAATGACACAAACCTCTGGTTTTCCGGTGGTCAGATCGTCATCTTGGCCCTCCGGACCACAGCGGAAAGGTATTGCCGAACGAAGTAGTGCGAAGCAGGTGAAAATAATCGCCAGTAGTAAGATTGTCACCCAGTCCATGGCATGGTTTTGGCCTGGTTTGGGGATGAGGTTTTCCACTCCTGGTGGAGCCTATTGAAAAGGATCAACAAATCATCTGAAGTAAACTGTATACAAAGGATCAACATGACATGCCCGATCTATGACATACCAAGTGCAGAAAGAAACAGTACTTAATTTCTTTGCCGCCTTTCCATTCAGCAGGCTTCCCGCGAGTCAAACCTTTCGCCCGAGCCGCCCAACGGCTGCAGCAGCCATGGAATCCATGAAATCCCATTGAATCATACTACCCTCTGGTAATTTGTCAAAATAGCTATTGAAAATGGCCCAGTCGAAATAGTGGATTTACCCATTGATAGCATGGTGATTTTCCATAGTTGTGTAAACGTTTACCAGAGGGTAAATCCAGATGTGTTGACCAGTCAAATCCCATTCAACAAATTCCAGAGACTGCAGATTGGGTTGCTCTTAACCCGAGCCTGGACCTCAAAAAAATGTGTTTTTATGTTTGGCATGCAAATTGGCTAAAAATCATATGGTCATCCATCCTATGCCATGGGAATCCCAACATCAGGGGTATATAAATGCCGCCTAAATATATATATATATAAATATATATACAATGTGAGGCCCCCAAGATAGCTAAGTTGGTTTATAACTCCAATAACTATGGTTTATGGTACTTATAACTATAGTTACTGGGGCTTGTAAACCAACTTATAACTGGGGGGCCTCACATTGTATATATATATATATAGAAATTACTTTTTCTAAATGGGTTGATGATCATCCCCCCAATATGGGTTAATCCAGTCCAACTTTGCCGCAGGTCCATTGCCATCTCCAATGACTTCCTTGTTGCCGATTGCCCCGGTGCTATCGATTTCACGATAAGCCCACGTTTGCCGAAGCCTGTATACCACGTTTTTTGTCTGCTAGAGTGCTAGAGAACTTACCAACCAACATTGATACTATCGCAAAAAAGTGGAAAACTTCCCTGAGCCCCTCCCGGCGTCAACATTTTTGACTCAGAACCATGGTCTTTCCTGATGTCATAGAATTTCCCATAGAGCTTTGTCTGAAAGTTGGGAATTTTCCATGGAATTTTCGATCTGCATCCTTGCCTCGGTAACATTCTGGAAGCTGGTCCCCTCTGGTCATGTGGGTTTATACCCTCATATAACTATAGTATACCATAGGTATACTCATGTATACGATATATGCAGCATAAACCCAACAATTATGGAATATAGAGGTATCGTCTTTCCCAATTTCTCAACTTCACAGAGATCAACTGGTTGGTGGTATACCTACCCCTCTGAAAAATGATGGAGTTCGTCAGTTGGGATGATTTTTCCATTCCCAATATGATGGAAAGTCATCCAAAATTCCATGGTTCCAGTCACCACCAGTCAAGTATAGATCCTATAGATCCTTGATGAAATCATCATTTTCCTTGATGGAATCCCAAGTGCCCAGGGGCCCTGTTCCCCCTCTGTTTGGATGGCGCGGCAGCAAGGGCCTTTTTGTTCTTTCCTCGCTCAACGAAACTCCACCGGGACCTGGCGGAAAACTGGAGCCTGGCACCCCCAGGAGATCCCGACCTACCTCAATCTCAGGTCGGAAGTCGGACATTGTTACAGGAGATAGTCATCTAGTATTCATAGTGTCAAAATATCTACCCTCTGGTTATGACTAACATAGCCATGGAAAATGAATGAACATGGACCATAGAAATAGATGGTTTACCCATTAATAGCATGGTGATTTTCCATGGCTATGTTAGTCATAACCAGATGGTAACATCACCAGCGAGTATGGGGCTGACCGTATTCCCCATTGCTTGTCATCTCTAAGGCCCTACGTAGTATCGCGCCACTGCGAGAATGGCTTGAAACTGCCGTTGGCAGGTCACAGACAGGTGACAACCCCCCTGTAATAACGATATTTTGGTGGCTGCTCATGAGAAACAACAGCTCAGGTCATAACATGATGACGCCCATCAAGAAAAAAAACAATGAACCCCAACATGGCAAGCCGGTTAGCTTGATCATTGGGTCAACCATTGCCTCAGCATTTCGTCCCCTTCCAAAAATGTCAGCCTCTCCTAGGAACAAACATCACATGAGCTGTAGGCAGCCTGAAGTCATACCACTGAAATGGCCAATTTTTGATTTATGTTGACATGTTCAATAGATCTATACATCAGAAACCCACTTACAGAATCATAGAGAGTGTACACCCATGTACACCCATCTATCAATGCCATAAGCGCTCTTCTTGGACCTGGTCCAATCATTGGGGTAATAAAAAGGATACAACTTGGGATTCCGGATTTCAAAACATATATTTGCACATGTTGGAATTCACAAATCCAAAAAAACACCACCGAAATCGAACATCTACAGTATACCCCCCTACGGCCATCTCCAAGTCAAATCATCTGAGCCATTAAACATACCACTATCCCATCTCATGAAATACCAGTTGGTTGAAAACGGTTTCCCAATCCTATGGCCTATCATCATCCCCAGTAAATTCTGTATAGTGCAAGTCCCTAGTTCGTATCCAATCAAAAAGGCTCTAACTTTCATTGCTCATCTTCCCCCCAAATGGATGTTTCCGAAGTCATGGGGGTAGCCCGACTTATCATTCATTTGATTTTCGGATTTAAGGAAATCAACCGTCCAGCTATTGGAACCCCCCCAATGATTATCTGGTTGGTGGTATACCTACCCCTCTGAAAAATATATTCGTTCGTCAGTTGGGATGAACATTCCCAACAATCAATATATGGAAAGTTATGAAATTCATGTTCCAAACCACCAACCAGTTATGGAACTCCCCAAACCCGTCAGCCCGTGGCACCACCTCCTCCTTCTTCGCTTCCGACGGCTCCTTCTTCGGCCGCAATTTCTCCACCACCGGCAGCAGCTGCGGAAAACGTTCGCAGTACGGCGCCAGCAGGGCACCTTGCGGTCCAGCGGAAACGAAAAAAGGGTGAAGTTTGGGAAAAAAACATGGATTGGATGGTGGTTGACCTACCCCTCTGAAAAATATGAGTTCGTCAGTGGGGATGATGACTTTCCCAATATATGGAAAATCATAAAAAAATGTTCCAAACCACCAATCAGCATGGATTGGAGTTTCCAGAAAATGGAACTGGTGAGTCAATCAATGGGAAATTGCTATAGTTGATTAAAATTTGATTGAAGTTCGATGTAAGTTTCTTGAGACAAAGCCTAGAAAAACACCTGAGAGCAACGTGCACCATGATTCTTGCTTGGTCACTCCGCCTTTGTTTGTGGCTTCCTGTCCTTGACCCTTGCCAATGTTTCTCCAGCATGCGAAAACATTGAACATCAAATTCAATAAAACGAACATCGTAAGTAGATAGAATAGACAAGAATATAGAACAACAACTACCTTGACCCTAAATGTACCCCAAACAATGCAACATAATGCACACATCTATAAATGTCATTAGGTGGTCAAATACCCATGTGAACAAGTAAATTGAGGATCTAGATACGAGGATCTTGACCAAGAAATCCGGGAATTCAAGATACTTCAGAGCTTCGGGGTAAGGCATCATGTCACACTGCTACATTGCTACATACTTTTGAGCGTGGTACACACCCGTTTTTACCTCCTGCAAACACCCCAAAAATGAACAGCCCACTTGGGATCTTGACCAGCCCAATTCAAGTCTAGAATGTTGAGGTAAAACCAACAACATTTTTTGTACAACACTTCTGTCTCTTAGCATCATTTGGTGCTCCCCCCAACAAAACGTGTTATCGGAGATCGTCATGCCAAATGTTGGAATGGACAATAAAACAAGGATTTGAAATCAGCAAATCTCCCAAGTTTTCAGATAAAATCCCCATTTCGCTGGGTTAATCTTCCCAAGCGTTCCCTTGTCTTCTGGCACTTGGGTTTGCCAAAAACTATACCGCACAATTTCATGTTTCAACAATGTTCATCATCATTTTCCGCATTGCCATTGATTATGATGATGAAATGAACATTGCCATTTCATCAAAATTTTCCGCATCATTTATATATCATCATTTAAATGCTCATCATTGGTTTATCATAATTTTCACTATCACAATTGCATCAAAGGGTAGAGGGATCAAAACACAAATATTATTGGGATCAAAAAAACGATTCCCCATTTTTTTTTCCGGCCATGGTCGCTAAAGCGTCCGTGGGCCGGCACTGCGACAGCTTAAAATTGTCGTGCGAGAGCCGTTTGGTGGATTCGCCTGTTTTGCTCGTCCGTGTTTAAATAGTCCGTCCATCCGTTTGTAAGTTTGTTCCAAATATGTTTATGGGTGAAGTGGCGCCATTGTTGCCTAGGCGCTCCTACCCTCCTTTTACCAATCGGAAATGCGTTTGCTGATTGAGGAGAATAAACTACTTGTCTCGTTGGGTCCGAGTCTGTTGCTCTCAAAAGGTGTCCAGATAGTTTAACTCGTTTGTCCAAAAGAAGTTCGGAGAAAAGTTTCACTTCGTGCCCAGCTTTTTCGGAAGCCATTCTGAGTACAAATTCGTTGGTGTTTCTTCTGTTAACAAATGTGGGCTCTAGATTTAAAATAGATCTAAGCCCCCGAAGTTGAAACGCGCTAATCTTGTTTAGCATTGCCTGTGTCGAGTGCACGGTTTCAAGACCATAAATCAGTTTCAATATTTTTTTAATGCTAATATATATATATACAGTATTTGATGCAAATGCCCATCAATTGAGGGAATGCCGGTATGTCCATCGTCAGACACACCCAAGTATCACTTTGAAGTTTGGTAACATGAAAGGTAGTATCACGAATTTTCCGCCTTTGTGCCAATCTGTTTTCTTTGGTTTGGTTGCAACTCTGATTTTGGGTTGGAACATTGGAAGATACTATCAAGTACGATTCCATTCTGGTTGGTGCAGTATCCCCGTTATGGTCCTTGACCTATGTAGCAACCCCGAAATAGATAGAAAAGTCTACTGCTCACAGAATCGAGGTAATTCACAACTTCACAAATCAGAAATTGGCAATTCTTGAATTAACCTTCAACCATCCGTTTATTTACCAGTTTGCTATCGAAAACTGCCTATTTATCATTTATTGATCGAACATGATAAGTTGAATATATTTGAATGGTAGTTGGATGGTTTACCTACTAAGTACCGGTGATTTCCCGTGATTTTTCATGGCGCAATCTGCAACCCTTTGGGGCCCCGTTGTCAACGGAGAACCAGGACACCAGTCTTCTCGTTCAGCGTAAAGGGCGACCCCACGTAGTACATCCCCACCTAGGAACCCACGGACATAAAACGAGGGATTTCTATGGGAAGTTTCTAGAACATTTCTATCTTTAGTGGGGATTTCTATGGTTCCAACCACTCTCCCCACCAATATAATGGTAAAATTTCTAGGGATTTCTATCAGCACAATAAGTGTTTTTTAAGTGGTTTTGACCTCAACATGAAAAATCCCATGTTCTGAATGGCATCTGACAATGTCGGCGAGATAATTTGTTGTGCACAAAACATAAATGTGCCTGGGTCACACTTAGGTCAACAACAGCGTTTCAACAAATTCCGAAAACGTTTAGTTCGATCAGTAAATACATCACTATAATGGTAAATACCACGTACGTACATAGCCTCCGCTCTTCAAAACAGCTGGAAAATCGAGAGATCGAACCATTCATCCAGGTCGCACAAAGGAGTGAGCCCAACAAGGACCAGTAGGCAGGAAATTGCCACTTGACCTCGACCAAAATCACATCTTTTGACAGTTCAATACTGTTCAGTTACAATACCACCACCAGCCAGTCTGACTTGCAGTTTTCAGATTCGATTTGTATAATTTGTATATTTCAGTTACATCACCTTTTTGGTGATATTGAACATTGAACTTATGGAAATTGTTGTGGGGTCACTGGCAAGTCAAAGGGGTTGCCGTAGATGTTGTACAATGGGGTAGAATGTACTGTTGCATACGGCAATGGATCAAAACACTGGTTCGTTGTTTTTTTTGGCATCTCCCAGATCCGAGATCATAGATTTTGAAACACGTGTGCATCCAGTGCTTTAGATAATGTGTCAACCGGTAATGCACATATTGTTGTATGAACATGATGTATGTATGTGTGTATGTATGTATGTATGTATGTATGTATGTATGTATGTATGTATGCATGTATGCATGCATGCATGCATGAATGTATGTATATGTATGTATATGTATGTATATGTATGTATATGTATGTATATGTATGTATATGTATGTATATGTATGTATATGTATGTATATGTATATGTATGTATATGTATGTATATGTATGTATATGTATATATGTATGTATGTATGTATGTATATGTTATGTATATGTATGTATATGTATGTATATGTATGTATATGTATGTATGTATGTATGTTAATGTATGTATATGTATGTATGTATATATGTATGTATGTGTATGTATGTATGTATGTATGTATGTATGTATGTATGTATGTATTATGTATGTGTGTAATATCATTATTTTTAAATATGTAAATGATAACATACATTTTTGAAAAAATATATATTTATATATATATACATAATTACATGTTGAGTATATTTATATATCTAATATCTAGCCATTATACATCATAAATGGTACTGAATGGATCAAGAACGTCCTACTCAGGCTATCCAAACCCAGGAAGGTCGGCGACTCACTTGCGCACACAAGATTGACTCTCTTGTACACACAACCTTGAGGGGTGGGGTGGGGCTAGGGAAGAAGAGGGTAGGATCACCATAGGGACACAACCGCTACTAGACTTCCTTCACTTCCTTCGACTTACCATCACACTTCAACTTTCCGGAGAGGGACAGAAATCTACATGGAAAGCGAAACATCCTTGCCATCATGGATCTAAACATCACCATCATTGTCGTTCTCCTCATCACCATTATCATTCTTCATCTTCATCTTCGTCAAACGCATCCTCACCATCCTCACCATCATCATCAAATCATCAAATCATCAAATCATCAAATCATCAAATCATCATGACATGATCATGATCATGATCATGATCATCATCACCATCACCGTCACCGTCGTCACCGTCATCATCATAATCATCATCATCATCATCACCACCGCCATCATCACCATCATCACCATCATCGCCATCATCACCATCATCACCATCATCACCATCATCACCATCATCGCCATCATCACCATCATCGCCATCATCGCCATCATCATCATCATCATCATCATCATCATCATCACCATCAGCAGCAGCAGCCGCGTGCACAACTGAGTTGTTTATCTTACTCAAATTGCTTTTAGTGGCATTCAAAGGCAACTGGCTCAATGAGCTGTTCATAATCCCTAAATATCCCTATCCATAGGGCCTTGGCTGCTGATATCATGGTTGCTGGTTTCAACATGTGGCAGCCATCCCCTAGAATTCCTAGCCATTTGGACAACAACTCATCCCACAGACCGCATGACTCTGCCATGGCACATACAGAAAGACCTGCCGATCGATGTTGTTTGGATTGTACTGAGCCCCCCGGGTTCGCGCCATGTACCAGCAAGCCTCCCGGGGCGAAATGGAGCATCCTGGTTGCTCATTGGTAGGCACAAATTCTCAAGCTCTTGAAGAGAGAGCTCGGAGAATCTGCCAGGGTTTATATATGATCACTAATTTGCGCTGGATTTAGCAACCATGGGGTGCTGCAACTGCAATTGCAACCAATTGCCAATCTTTGCATCAACAATGCCCCCACCTGAGAAAATCTAAACAACCCTCCGCCGAAGTAGAGCCAATTCTCATCCAGCTTCATTTTTCGCGTGCGGGGAAAGCGGTAGGCTTTGGCAGCTGCGGAACTTTCCTCCATGGCGCCAAGCCTTTTGAGGTGTTCCTGCTTCAGTTTTTCATGGCTCAAAGGAACAAGATCTTGTTTGTGAAAATAACCCAATCCTGACCCATACAGTGTTGGTTTCTACAAGTTTTCCTGCTCTCGAAGCTATGGCTTGGAGGTGTATGTGACCACGTGGACGTGGTTGAAAATTCCATCTCAGGACTTTGTCTCAAATTGGGGAGGTACCCGTTTTTGGTCATCTTGAAATATGTACATCAGGAAGAACAACTACCCCTGGGAAATCTAACATACATAGCCATTGCTGTTTGGGAAATCACTGCGTTTGATAGAGAAATCCTCTGTTTTCAGGGGCCATCTTTTACTATAACTGAACCAATGCCAGAGGGTAACCCCTTGAACAAGGTGGCCAAAATCGACGACAACCTGGCTCAGTGGCAAAACCCTAGCGGAAAAAAATCGTTGGTAAAATCCTATAGTGCAATTGTTGTAAGCTGAACCTCGGAAAGCATCCTTTGTTTAGGGGAGACTTATAGTTGCATATGTTTCTGCAGCGCTAGTGAACATGACACTTTGCGCATTCCGAACGTACGCAGCATCAAAGCAATTTGATAGCCACCACAAAGGGTTCCCTCCGCCTATTGCTTATCGTAAGGTAGCTGGAAAATTGGTTGAATCAAAATCCCCTAAAATATGAATTCCCAAGACACCCATATGCAGGTTTCCTAAAATAGGGGGTACCCCTAAATCATCAATTTTAATGGGGTTTTCCATTATAAACAATCCATTTTGGATACAGTGAAACCACTGTTCAGGAACCTACTTTAAGAAGAACTTCTGGGCCTGGTTGCCGGATTCAACCCTTTCTGTCAGCTAATTGAAATAAGAAGGCTAGGGTACCCTGGAATTCTAGCCATAAGCTCTTATTGTTCTTATTCCCCTTTAATGGTACAAATATATCAAACATGATCAAAAATTGACTATTTCTTTTTAAGCCTGGTTGGGCGGATGCTTTTCTTCTTCCCCTTAGCATGAGCGGGAACATCCAACTCATGTACGGCAGGTAAAGAAAACTCAAGGAAAGCTGACGCTGAAATCATGCATGTTCCACATAGTGCAAGACGCCCTCTGGCAATTGATCTCCCAACCTCCCGCATGCTCGGCTGACGCTCTACCAAAAGAGCTATTGACTCTCTGGCCTTGGAGTCCGCCAACCTTTTATCTAACCTTTTGACCTATTTTTTCTACGGCTGCACAGCAACAAATCCCTTTCTGCATGTGTTGGCGCCTGTGCTTTTCAGCCCATGCTGCCTCTGTTTTGGATGGCTGCTCTGTTTTGGATTCGCTGCTTGCAGAGCTGTCTCTGGAGACCACAAAAGTCTAAATTGGCTAAGAATTTGCAAAACCTTCATCATATGAACCCCTTAAGAACTAACCCCTTGAGAACTTGAGGGTACCCTCGGTCATAATTTCCATATTTTCCACCTATAGCACTTGAGAACCCCAGGGTAGGCTGGAAAATTACTTGAGGCCGGGGGTAGATGACGAAAGCTAGCGGGGTAGGAGAAAGAAGGAAGGGAAGAGGTGAGTTGCGGAGGGACTGTCATCATCGTGTCGCGGCATTGTTCGTCCCAACGAGGATGCAACAATGATATATTGATATATGATATATAACAATGATATATATGGGGGAGGGGGCAGGGGGGGACACTTCCGCGGGAAAAATCACGTAATGTCCTGGGGAGCCCCGGAATACGTGCTAAAGCAAGAAGACTCTAGCGAGCTGACGCTAGCTTTCGTGATAATGACAATAATTTCCAATAATGATGAAATGTAATTGAATAACGATGATGATGATGATGATGATGATGATGATGATGATGATGAATGATGAATGATGAATGATGAATGACGAATGACGAATGACGAATGAGGAATGATGAATGATGAATGAATGATAAATGATGGATGATGAATGATGAATGACGAATGAGGAATGATGAATGATGAATGATGAATGATGAATGATGAATGATGAATGATGAATGATGAATGATGAATGATGATGATGATGATTATGATGATGATGATGATGATGATGATGATGATGATGATGACGAGGACGCGGACGAGGACGAGGACGAGGAAGAGGATGCTGACGATGATGATGACGATGATGATGACGATGATGATGACGATGATGATGATGATGGATAGATAGATAGATAGATAGATAGATAGATAGATAGATAGATAGATAGATAGATAGATAGATAGATAGATAGATAGATAGATAGATAGATAGATAGATAGATAGATAGATAGATAGATAGATAGATAGATAGATAGATAGATAGATAGATAGATAGATAGATAGATAGATAGATAGATAGATAGATAGATAGATAGATAGATAGATAGATAGATAGATAATGATGATGATGACGAGGATGCTGATGATGATGATGATGATGATGATGACGATGACGATGACGATGACGAGGACGATGACGAGGACGACGATGATGATGATGATGATGATGATGACGAGGACGCGGACGAGGACGAGGACGATGGAGAGGACGATGACGATGATGATGACGATGATGATGACGATGATGATGACGATGATGATGACGATGATGATGATGATGATGATGGTGGTGATGGTGGTGGTGGTGGTGGGGGAGGGGGGGGGCCCTTTCGCGTGAAAAATCACGTGATGTCCTTGAGCAGCCCCCCCAATACTTGCTAAAGCAAGAAGACTCCAGCTAGCTGACGCTAGCTTTCGTGATTAGTCGGTTCTTATCTAACGGTTCCGCCAAAAAAAAACATTTATGGAAACCCCCGTCATATGCACATTCGCTTGTGCTTTCTTCTCCATCCATTTTTCTGCCCTCAGTGGCAGCCCACTTTCTGATCCAAGTCTCCTTCACTCTCAGAACTCTCAGGCGCCTGGTGCACCATGCTGCCAGGGTGGCCAGAAAATCATGCTGGCAAAGTCATCAGGGTAGGTAAAAGAAATCGTGTTGTGATCATTCCATGTCATTTCTACATAAGTGCTAAGTAAATCATGTTTACCCCCGATCGGAGTGCAGAGTCGTTCATACACAATTGAAAACAAACAGGGAAAAGGAACCCCAGAATATGAGATTGGAAGACGTTTCCTGCTAGAAATTGCAATTTCGGGGTTTCCATGTTGGTTGAGGGTAGAAGGTGAAAGTAAGAAACACTAAGAAATGACCAAGCAAAATCCTCACAAATCATTTTGTGACCATGCTTGGGCTGTCGTGTCACCATTTCAAGGGCAAATCGTGATCTCAACTTCAGGGCTAGTGGCTAGAACCCCCCGACAATGACAATGGGTGATCAGTGATCAGCGATTGCCCCGCCAATGATGGGGGATTACAATTACAAGCAAAAATTCTGGTGACCATCTTATTATGTTTTTTTTGATGGTGTGCTAGATAAGGAGCCCATTCTGAGTCGGGCTTCTAAATTCCCACAACTCATTCTGTTTCTATGTTGGTATCCCAAATTGTGCCGACCTCTGTTGACTGATATTTTCCCCACAGATTCAAAAAAACTTGAAGTGAAGCAACAGCACAGCCTTTCAGTTTTCATGTGGCCAAGGGTCGAGATATGAAGAGCGGCCCTGTTTGAAAGTGGCCAGGGCCCCAAGGGGCATCTCAGAGTTGATACAATGGCCATAACTTGGAAAACAATCTCTTCATTAAAAAAAACAAGATACAACCCTGGGCTAGTACTCTCTATTTTAAAGACCACGATGGGGGTTATATAAAATTTTGTATATTAGAGTTGTGTTTCTTCTCCCCAAAAAACAAGTGTCAAAAACGCGGCCATTGGTCTCCGGCGCCTGCCAGCCCAAGTGTTCTGTCAAAGCCTTGCTGAACCAGCAACAAAGCCAGCAAAGAAGGCTAAAGACTGGGCAATCAACAAACAACATGTAATATTAAAGCCATGTGTATGATATATATATATATATTATGTATATATGTAGATGCTATATCAAATGATTGGACTATACTATATTATAATGTAACATAATGTAACTATATCTATTTTAACTATCTATATGTGATAGTATTGTCGTCCTAAATGATGAAACTATTTATACAGCACAACTGCTCCCTGTATGCGGCCCCCACATGTATGGATCTACCACAAAAGTAGTTGTTTCTCACACCTGCCCTTCTTGAACGAGAAAGGACATGTCTCTTTAAAAAAGCCAAGCTATGGAGATGGATATGTACTGATGTACTCATCAAACATGAAGATTTAGATTGATAGTAACATACTAAAATAATAAGATATTGTACTTTCTTCTATTGTACCCATTAAACAGTAAAATATTGAACACACAACAATCACTCAAGTGGTTTAGAGGAAAGCAGGAAACATGGCACACGCCATCCGATCGGACAACAGCCAACAGAAATGGACATTATCTAGTTTCACAGAAAACTAGATGATTTAGAACTATACTAAGCCTGAAATAGAAAGGAGAACTGGACACCTAGAGACTATTTTGTCAACATCTTCTATGACACCCTGAAAAAATGGATAAACTAACAAAAATAACGATCTTTTCGAGGACACCTATATATTCCATATGAATGTGACTGAAAATGGATACCACCCAAAAGAACTGTTTAATTAAATAAATGATCTAAGGGGAAAACACGATGATTAATCAGATAATATTGCGAAACCTTCTTGTCAGACAAACCAATATAACTATATTTATGTAATATTGTTGACTATATCATGTGTATCTGTATATCCCATTACATACCTACGATTACCCATTTATAGATGATTTCCCCATATACTTGCCATACCCAAATCATTCAAAACCCGGACAACGTCCATGCGTTGCAAACCAGATAGCCTCTGGTTATTCATCAGTTCGCTATGGACAATGGCTCATTAAAAGAGATTATTTATCATCATACGTACCGGTTAAAGAAACAAATGCTGGCGTTCCAGTTCGCTACGTTTTTCAGAACCAGAGGGCATATCCTCATCCGCCCATGATATCAGCATGAGCCCGCCTGCAGGTGAGCCTCTCCTGCGAAGATTTCCATGAAAAAAACATGATGCTCATCATCCTGTGTATGTATATATATAATGTATATGTAAAATATATATGTATATGTACGTATGATTATGTATGCTTATGTATGTATAAATCTTGAATGTTATTTGAAGAGTTGAACGTCATTTTGAACATGATTGAAACATGTTTGCTGTTTTTTTCATCCAATTCAGACCTGAGGGAATGAGTGACAACTATTGGTGCAAGTCATGAATTGTGAATCCAACCAGTGGCAAAAAATCAGGAAACACATGGGAACCCCAATGAGACTAGCTATGGTTGCTTCCTATACTAGGGGTTCTCATGGGACTTGTACTTAGACCCTCCAAGTAGCCATAAGAATGGTTCAAAGTCGTTGAACTACCGTTTTCTTGCAAAATCTCCATTGCCATGTTCCGTGGTTATAGCCCTTAACAGTTGTAACTGGTTTATAACCTCATTCAAATGATATACACATATATAACCTTACGCACAGACCCCGTGGTTTGCCCGGACTGCAACATTGAGGATTCCCTGTCGTCGAACATGAGAAGAGCAATTGCAGAACGTACTGCGTATACGCAGTGTTTCGGATTCAGAGTTTTCAGGGTTTTAGGGTTTAGGGTCTTAGGGTTTTAGGATTTTAGGGTTTGAGGGTTTTGGGTTCGTCGTCTGGTAAATACCAAAACACTGGCCCTGCGCAGGTTTTTGAGCATGTCGAAGGATAATATTTGAATTCCATTCTAACCTTGCGGGCACACCATAGGGTCTTGCCGTATGGTTCTCTGCGGTTATCTATGGTTATATTCCCCAGAAATCGTGGTTATCCATCTGGGTAAAGTATCGAAACTATAACGACCTCACTGGAATCATGGTTTTCATAAGGGCCATGTAAAAATAACTCTGAAGAGGGCCATAACTATCCAGAAAACTGCATGGTTAAAGCCACCATTTCCCCGCGCCACATCACCAGGATCACGGTCACGGTCCTTCCAACAAGCGAGCCCCGTGGTTGGCCAAGACGCTGTGGAGTGCATCAAGGCGACCCGAGATCTGTGACCTCAAGGACCCTGTTTCCAGAAAGGCTACGAGTCAAGTTTGAAGTTGGTTAACTAGAAAGTTCACTCCATTCAACCAGGTAGGAGCTAGACAATATACCATAATATACCCTCCAGTAAATTAACAGTTCGACCCTGGCAGTCATCGGGGTTGGAAGATTAGTTTCCATTAAAAAGTGGTGATGTTCAGGGTCGAACTGTTAATTTACTGGAGGGTAACTTATAACCCCGGTTAAGTTGGTTGACTGGTGCACTTCATTCAACAACCAATAGGTAGGAGGTAGACAATATACCCTCTGGCAATTTGTTACGTAGCTATTGAAAATGGCCATAGAAATAGTGGATGTACCCATGAAAAATTGTGATTTTCCATAGCTGTGTTAATTTACCGGAGGGTAACTTATAACCCCATTTATGGAATAATCATGAAGAATCTCAAAGGAATAACCAGTTTTCAAAACAATTTATAATTACTATCCGCCATAACTGCAAGATCAAAGAAATATGTGGGGAATCAACTGAACCAACAACAGTGGTTTAATATTTAACAAGTTAACATGGTTTATACCATTTATAACATGGTTTAACCAATGAATAGTGGATATTGGTTGATATGAACATATATTGGATATTGCAGGGTTACCCAAAGCATTTTGTTCATGGGGATATTTCATGGGATATATAATCAATATGATGTCTATAAATTATATACTATATATATACATAAAAACTAGTATACTCCCAATTAATGGCAAATGTTCAGACATATCCACATGGAAGGATATCCTAACGAACTAAACATGTTCAAAACCATGTGTTGTCTTCTTTGGATAGCCTATTTTCAAATAAGACCATATGATGAATTTCGGGCTGGTTCTCCCGGAGGCTACTTTTAAGGGGAAATCATAGAACCATATCTTTGAGAATATGATGGGGATATAAGGGTAATATTTCACCAATAATATTGGGATCCCCATCATATTCCCCAAAATATTGGGATAATGTTTGATGGTAATATTGGGATATATTGGGATATTCGCCCTTCAAACATAATTTGCAAAGAGGAGAGAGATGAAAATGATGAAAACAGCAAACGATGCAAACGTAAGTAGCAATCCATTGAAACAAAATGCGAATGAACCACAATGACGTTTGTCTGCGTGATTGCGTGAACTGCCTGATTGAAGGACCTTGATGCTTGATTTGTACTCAAGAACAGCAGCCTTGAGCCAGTGAGTTTTTCTTTTCAAAGCACAACGATTTCCTCAGTGATTTCCATGCAAAGATCGTGCTGCGGCTCTCTGTGTATGTTTGGCTCTCAGCATGTCACCTTCAGAACTACAATGGACAGCTAGCACTCACAAAATTCCTGGTGGTTTTGTGCACCCCCGCATGGATTAAATGCTATTTTTTCTTTTCGGGCATGTCCAAATATGTCCAAATAACTAATTATCTTCAGGAAGGAGTTGATCCAATCCACCGCGATGAGGTCGTATCCAACAAAAACTTTCTGGCCCTTTTGGTGTCCTTTTTGGAAAAGGAAGTGGCTGGTTCTGTAATTTATTACAATTACCCTATGGTAAATTAACAGTTCGACCCTGAACATCACCACTTTTTAATGGAAACTAATCTTCCAACCCTTATCTAGCAGGGTCTACGTTAATTTACTGGAGGGTATATTGTCTACCTCCTACCTATTAGTTGTTGGATGGAGTGAACTTTCCACTAGTCAACCAACCAATGCGAAAGGGACATTCATGCTGGCCACATCTCGCAGGAACACATCGCCCTCGCTGGCATAACATCCAACGACCAGCCCACGGCGGCCCACGGCGCCACGGCGCGCGCAGCGACGTTGTGGCGATGGACAGATCTGTACAACCCCGGAGGTTGTTTTGCTCCGGGTGCCCACTTTGATGAACCACTGGCATGGGAAAGCAGCTCTGAATTGTACGAAGATCTGAAGAATTCTGTCGTTGAAAGTTGAGATGGTCTGAAAATAGGAAGCCCCGAAATCTATCCAGTGGTGAATCATCATTTTCCCTCCCTCTGGTAAACGTTTACATAACTATGGAAAATCACCATGCTATCAATGGGTAAATCCACTATTTCGACTGGGCCATTTTCAATCGCTTTTTGTATGTTTACCGGAGTGTAAACATGGCTAAAGTCCATGCACAAATCATGTAAGTAAAAACGGCATCCGATCTGGTCACATTCCGGCCAGTGAGATCACCCCACCTATTGGGGTGGCATTTGCGACATTTGGACTCACCCCAAGAACTGAGGTTTAATGGATATGAATGGTGGTTCATTTTATGGTTATTGAGTTACCCTCCGGTAAACTAACATAGCTATGGGAAATGGCCCATTTATAGATGGTTTACCTATTAAAAATGGTGATTTTCCATGGCTATGTTAGTTTACCAGAGGGTATTTATTGTGATGTTTTAGAACATGTTTTATCCATAAGGCAGGCATTGAGAATTGTTGGTTACCCACAGATTTCCATGACATTGGATTCAACGATCTCAGCACAGTTTTGTTACTTGAGATACCAAGCCCTCGACACCAAAATCTCACTGCCAATTGCATCAGTTGTATTATATGCAATAGCGCCTATGTAGGCAAACTAAAAATTCTAAGCCTTCAAATATCAAATTGATCTTGTTTTACAGTCCCTTTTGATCGTTTTATGTTCAACTGCGAAGCCGGGTAAAGTCATCCACCAACGCAGCTTTAAAGAGCCCCAAGCTCCACTCACTTGTAATGAATTGTAAGGATAAGGATTGTTGTCTCCCATAGTGGCCCATAGTTACTCAATTTTCAGTCAGTCGACACTTCAGTTTTGAGGTTATTAAGCCCAGAACTAGCAGTTGGCCGGGCTCCAGCTCTACGCCAAGACCCATTCCGGTGGCACCCGAACCCCCGCAGCCGCAAGGGCGAAACTCCTCTCAGCGAAAACGGATGCACTGGCCTTGGGTCACGGGATGCTTAATGATGGGAACATATTTATGAGTTATATATTCTTCATTGGTGTTTAAATGTCTTTACGGGATCAACTATGACTAACTACCTATATAAATTTATTTCTATAAAACTATTAGTCAAATCATAGTTACCATACACATGTAATTATAATACATCTACAAGTGCATAAACATGTCTTCTGTCTGTCTATCTATCTATCTATCTTTCTATCTATCTATCTTTCTATCTATCTATCCTAATCAAATCCAATCCAATCCAATCGAATCCAATCTAATCTAATCTAATCTATCTATCTACGAGTATCTATCGTATCACCTTGTAAATGAAGCGCTAGCTACGAAGCTCAACGCTTCCCTGGCGACACTTGCTGAGAAGTCACGTACTGTTCAGCCGCGCGCCTTGGATTTTCGAGCTTCTGCTGAGGAACTTTGGGCCATTTTGAAATGGGATACCCTCTGTTCTTTTTCAACACCGCCAAGGAAAATCACTATTTTTAGCAGGTAAATCATCCTCAAATTTCCATAGTGAACTGCTGCATAACTCACCTACGATCCGCGGGGTGATCCTCCACGTATTCATTGATTCAGAAGTGTCCACGGGGGGAAGATAATCCCATTTAGTAAGTGGCTAGTAAATGGGCTTAGATCACTCACTTACAAATGTGATAACCTACTGAAGGGGGACTTAGTAACCAGGGTTATTAACCACCTATTAGCTGGGACGACCCTCAAAGAAACGTCAACCAACATTCAGCAACATATAGAAAAGTCATTTATCATCATGTCAGCATTGGATTTCACATTGTTCTAGCTGTTTGTGGCTACAGTGTACTGCGAAAACTCCCGGAAATCAAAACGCTGAGGTCTCAAGTTGCCAAGTCCTTGGGTGATGTTCCGTATTTTTCTTGAAGTAGAATTGGCCAGTAGAACTGCACAACTAATCCTCAATACTCCGCCAAACAAAAAGTCAAAAAAACAGTAATACATAGTTCATCAAAAATGGCACGTGATATTTTTTGTAACTAACCAGGTCCAAAATATTGTATTAAATGGTACCTGCAAAATATCCCATGTGTTCAACCAAGCAGCTCGTCCTGCTGATAAGCCCAATAAACGATCTCGGGGTCCTCCTGCGATGGATACGTTAAATTGCACATCATCATACATCATCCCATAAAAAGTTACATGATATTCCACTTTACTACACTACATTGCATTACATTACATGACATTTCACCAATTTACATTACATACATATATACATTGTGTGTATAAACATATGTCTGTTATTAAGCAATATACATAGCATTATAATGCATTATACATAGATTGATCCATAGAAATCGCCATCCCAAAGGAACCTTCTCTTGGAGGTCCACCTTTTTGGGACGTGCCACATGTTTTTTTTATAACTGGGTCAACCAAAGTGATCCTGTTTTGTACCAAGAAAATGACCCTAGTAGCCACTTTGAAATGGTCATAAATTGGCTTATGTATCATTCCATGAATGAGGTTAAACCTAACTTATGACCGGCAAAGGGCCATAACTATAGGATCACATATCCAATCCACATCTTGGGTGAGAACACATGCTATATTTGAACTGTGTCAACCAGATCTTTAGTAGGAAATTCTCCAATGTTGGGATCGTAAACTGTTGACTCAAAGTTACCAGGCTGATAGCGAGAAAAAAACAGATCCCAAACATGTTGCTAGTCACTTGAAACAGCATTCATAAAACATATTGGGAACGTTTGGGAACAATCAACCCTCCATTGTTCTGCCCAGTTTCTCTTGTTAACTGCGGGCCGGTTTTGCTTGGCAATCCCATGTTTTTCTTCTTTGCACCATAGGCCACGCCCACAGTTTCAAGTTAATTTGCAAGCTCATCAACAGTTTCCCTGGCGATAACCCAACTTGCCTATCCGACGAATTACGGGGCCCTTCCGGTCAAAGTCATACACCAAGACTCACCCTATAGATTTCATCTTATTTCCCAAGACATTCTGGGTCAAAGTTATATCGTTGCGGCTTAAATTCCAAGCCATGTCTGAGTTCATCCCGGGGCCAGGTTGCGGCTAGATTTCCTATGATTTTTTTTACATGTGGAATTTCCCAGCTTTTCTGGGTGAAATCCCAAGTTTTTATGGTGAAATTTATCTGGGTAAATTATATTAAATTATCATATTTCACTAACCTGAATAGTTCGGCCATGAATGGGGATGATTCCCCCAACTTTCACCATGATTCATGGGTCAAAATCCAGAACCTTTCACCACTTTGGAACTTCGCCCTCCTTGAGCTCATCGGCCACCTTGGATCGTCCCGTAAAAAAGGCGTGGAAAAAACATGGCCCTGGGCCCCAGTGATGGGCCCACACGTTGGTGTAGTTTCACCATGACTATGGGATACTATAGGTTTTTTAGATGGTATAAGAATCAAACACCTTAAATATTGTTTATTATTGATAATTATTTGACTTATGTTCACCAACTTCGCGATATCGTTTGGCCCCACTTTGGAATCATGGGCCACTGTGATAAAATGTGACAATAACCACCCAACATGAACCAACATGCTTTCAGTGTCTTTTTCAGTGGATGATCTGTGAGAGTTGGGAACAGGTCTGGCTCAAAAAAGGAGTACCAACGGACCACTGCATTGGTCGTAGTGGGCATCCAACTACAATCTCGGTCGCTTGGGGGACAACGTGAGAAATCCAGGACAAAACTAAATGGCACTACTTTCATGATGTTTTCAGCTAACCATTATTGACTACCAAACGGTATAGAACAATTGAGAAGTTTTTTTTTCTAGATGATAATGATGACCACAACCATGACGAGCATGAGCGCATGAATCTCATGACGATCACACCGCACCGCGCAACCAAGGTGGGGACAAATTGGAGAGCCTGTGGATCTTGCCTCAGTCAAGTTGCTGGCGATTCCATGTCATTGCCTGCTTTCCCTGAAAAAATCACGACACCTTAAGGTCTTGGAGAAAATCTGTGAAAGGCTGAGATTTGCGTCCTTTCGAAGATGTATATGACAGTATATGATGTATATGCCTAGAATCCAAAAATACCATCCTGCGTCAACAAATATGCCGCTTCATGCCGTTTCCATTTTTCGGGACCATCTTGGACCTTCAAATCATTTAACCAAAAGAACAGAACAGAATCACCATCCCCAGGTTATGGCCCGAAATACCAGTTTCAAGTCAGTTATAACACGGAACGTGTTATATATCCATATATCCATATATATATATATAAATCATATATTCCCATAAAAATGGAATGATACATCCCCATCTAAACAACAATAACCTTGTATAACTGGTATTTTTCAAGGGCCTTAACTGTCAGCATCTGCGGACACATCGGGGCAGGGTGCTTGATCGCCACCCGTGCAATATCTCGATCTCCTCGACACTTCTCAGAGGCGTGCCTTGTTTGCCATCCCACTTGTCCAGAGGAAACCCATCTTTTTTCCAGGGGAAGCCATGGTACCCTCTGGTAAACTAACATAACTATGGAAAATCACCATTTTCAATGGGTAAATCCACTATAAATGGCCATTTTCAATAGCTATGTTAGTTTACCAGAGGGTAAATTCCAGTAAGTCTAGGGCTTTCCTATGGTTGAAGATTTGCCCCAAGTCACCAGTGGTTGAACCAAAAAAAATTCTTGGTGGCTTGGGAGAATGATAAAACCTACTATTGAACAAACACAAAAACATGCAAACAACTATACACACCGCATATTCTTTGGATATAGAAATTTTATGAAATTTCTTGGTTCATTTGATTCAGAAATTTCGAGCAGAACCTACGAGGAATTTTTCAGAACTGAGATTTCAACATCACAAATTGAGGGATGGACGGTGTTCACCACCGACCAAACTAGGGAATTCCAACCAACAAACACGGCGATCATGTTAAGAAACCATCGAAAAGGGAGGCATTTAACATGACTTACCAAGAAACATATAAATATGAGGATACATCCTGCAAGTACAATCACCTCCAAATGTGGTGGGAAATGGTGGGAATATGGATCTAGGCGATGTTATTCAATCATTGATGGAAGCTATAAAACGGAATATCAACCCACAAAAGAAGGGGGGTACGACGTAATAGACCGGAGTTTCCAAGAATTGCTAGGAATCCCAAAGCCACTCAAGCTGGGATACATCGAATTTCCAGTAGATTGCAACTCCCCCCCCTCAAAGCTCGCTCTGCACAAAGGGATCCCAAATGACAGGGATGGTTTACTACCCCAAAATTACAAAACTCCCTGGAATTCAGGCCTTCAATTTTGGTTCTTACCAGTTTATCAACGTATTGCAGTAAACATTCGGAGCTGCACCCCCCCAAACTTCACTGGATCCTACTCTCAGCGTTAGCATGGAATACAAAGACGAAGCAGTTCAGAGTCTCTGAGTGTTGGTTTCAATGATTCCTGCCTTGTAGACCTAGCCAGGCCCAAACAACACACTGAATGGCCTACTGTAGTTGTAGTAGTTGTAAACCTAAATAGATCCGGATATTTCAATGCGTACCAACCACAAAATAGACAAATAGGAAAGCTGGACACCACGAAATTAGTTATGAGGTCAACGTCATCCGTTCATCCTTTCAGACATCTGTTTTGGGATTCGATGACAACCTTACAGGGGCGCCTCAAGTCACGCCAATTCTTCGTGACCATCCCCAAGACGAAGTCGCGGTTGTTCCAAGAAGCCTTGCCATGAAACAACAATATGGCCATATCGAGTAGGAAATCATATGAATTCATTGTATTAAGTTCGTTTCTACGTCTCAACTGCATTTCTTAGGGCAAATGACAATGGCAATCTCTCTCTCTCTCTATATATATATAATATAAATATTCTATATATATATATATATAATACTATGTATATAATACTATATATATATATATATATCATACTATATATATATGTAATACTATATATATTATACATACAATGTGAGGCCCCCCAGTTATAAGTTGGTTTATAAGCCCCAGTAACTATAGTTATAAGTACCATAAACCATAGTTATTGGAGTTATACACCAATTTAGATATCTTGGGGGCCTCACATTGTGTATATATATATATATATTACATATATTGATATTAATCTATCCATCCATCCATCCATACATACATATATACATATATATATATACATACTGTACATATATGGGTAATTGTGGCGATTAAGAAACATGGATCCAAAATACTGGCATCATCACCACAAACTGCTAAGAAAATAACCTGACAGACTAGCTGAAAATATATTGCACCTAAAAGAAAAACACACACATTAAATTGATATGTTACTCCGCCACTTTTTGGTACTTTACTCATTTGTGTGATTACCAAAAAGGGTGAAGATCAGCGTCAGGCAACCCATCCGTTCTCAGCATAGAAACAGTTAAAAGTACCCACCCCAATGAACCTGACAGAAATCTATAAGGACTCTACATGACTCTCCTATCATCTCTTAAAATATCCGTCCGACCCTCCAACCTTACATCATCACACATATACAAATTTGAGAAACAAACGTGACACCGAAAAATCTGTCCAACCATCAAAATGATCCAACGCATGGAAATCTAAAATACCCAGCAAAAAAACAATCATCTGGTTTGTATATATCATGGAGTTGATACACTATGGACATGTCCAAAGCAAACAATCTACGAGAATGGGAATATCTTTGAAAATCCCATATTCTATGTACCTCAGGATGACTACATAATTATTCCCATCAAAATGGTATTCGGAAACTGTATTGAACTAGCCATCCAGTTCGTTTATCAAAGTTCATCATGTCTTCAGGTGGTCAACCCTCCAATCCTTCAGGATAGCCCCCTTCTTGATGGATCAATGCTGTTGGAAATCCTTCCTGATCCTCCGAGGAACATCACCCATCTGAGCCGCTTTGAAACGTCCGAATATGCGGATATGTCTTGGTGAAGTCCTCGTTTTTCTGGGTGTATCCCCTGGAACCATCTCCATTTCCGTAAAACATCGCCATCCTTCGTTTTCCATAGAACATCCCCTTGGTTTCATAGTGAAATCAAGGGAACTCCCCATCTTTACCCTCTGGTAAACTAACAGTTCGCGATTGAAAGTGGCCATTTATAGTGAGGTTTCCCATGAAAAATGGTGATGTTCCATACAATGTGAGGCCCCCCAGTTATAACTTGGTTTATAAGCCCCAGTAACTATAGTTATAAGTACCTTAAACCATAGTATTGGAGTTATACACCAACTTAGATATCTTGGGGGCCTCACATTGTAGTTATGTAAACGTTTACCAGAGGGTAATGCTGAAAAATCCCCAATCCTCGCCTTCCCAGCATGTCGGATGGCCCTTGGATCCTGCTTGGCAGCAGCCAAGATCACCTCGTGGTCCTGCATCGCAGCTGGAGCTACACATATGATACACATATGATGCAGTGTTATATAGCAGTGTAGCTCTATCTCTCTATCTATCTATCTATCTGTCTATCTGTCTATCTATCTATCTGTCTATCTGTCTATCTGTCTATCTGTCTATCTGTCTATCTGTCTATCTGTCTACCTATATCTATCTATCTATCGATCGATCGATCTATCTATCTATCGATCAATCTATCTATCTGTCTATCTATGCACGTAGGATTTGTATCATATATGTGTGTATATATATAGAGTGAGAGAGAGACAGAAATATACAGAATATGGATTCAACTTATCTGATATGGGAAGTCATAGGCATATCAAACAACAAAGGACTGGGACACCAAGAATCTGGTTGATCTGTTGCACCCCAAGGTGGTACCCCAGTTCGTTGGCGAAGTTGAATTATCCAATAACTTGGGTTCATGGTAGATATATCGTTATTGTAGTTACCCTCTGGTAAACGTTAACAAAAAACGATGGAAAATCACCATTTGTCATGGGAAAACTTACAATTTTCATGGGAAAATTACAATTTTCATGGGAAAATCATCATTTTTCATGGGAAAACTCACTATTTCTATGGCCATTTTCAATAGCTTTTTGTAGGTTTACCAGGCCGGGTCATGGGGGTTTTCTAAACCCACCTCGGGGGAGCATCTCCGCCTGGTGTTTGCCAAAGTGGCGTAATTGACCTCCAAAAACAGACGTGGTAACATGATGGATGTTAATTATGGATTTAAAAAAAATGATTCTCATAGTTATACACATATATTCATATATTACATATATATATATATACATATGATTGTATTCATATATTACATATATATACATATGATTGTATATGTGTGCGTGTGTGTGTATAGATGGACAAAAAACATATGCTGGTTTGTCGACGTTAAAAAACTACCGGCCCATCCAGGCATTGCTTCGAGCAATCACCGGCCCATCCAAGGTAAGGCAGACGTCTGTAAACCATATTTTTGTCATCAACTGGGATCAATGATCCCACAGTGTGAGGCCTTTGAGTGATGTTTGTTGGTTAACAAAAGCCCCAGTACTATAGTTATAAGTACCATAAACCATAGTTATTGGAGTTATAAACCAACTTAGCTATTTTGGGGGCCTCACATTGCATAAATGATCCCAAATAATCCCATATGGTCCAAATGATCCCATATTAATCACAAACCATCACAAAGCAAAATTTGTCCCTAAATGATCCTAAATGGGCTATGCCCCAAACCAGGCATTGAATTATGGGACAAGTGAGGTTTGACGTGTCTTGACATCTCTAGCCTTGTCATGAAAACATAAAACCCCCTATGGTTTTGGCCCTGAACAGTTTTAAATAAGTAAGGTTATATAATTATATATATATAACTTAAATGAGGTCATAAGCCACTTAAACATCCTTTTCGGGCTTCCGAAAAGTCGATGGTTTTGCCCTCTTGTCCTCCCACAGGGTGTGCCAGGCGTGGCGGATGGCATCTCCTTTGATCTGTACCACCTGACCAACGAGGCGACGGACGGAATGTGGAAAATGAAAGGTGGTGCCCCAGAGGTTACGATAGGATCTATGGTAGATATATAATATATGATGTATGATATATGATATGGGTGCTGGATTTTATGGCAGATATATGATACATATATTGATACATGGCTTTGTCTGAAAATCGCGTAGCCCATTCCATCCATTATATTCCATTATCATATATTATCATATGCGATCATCATGTTCTAATTAAACATAAACCACTTGGGGATCTCTCCCAGTTTCAGGGTTCTAGCGATCATCATGTTCTAATTAAACATAAACCACTTGGGGATCTCTCCCAGTTTCAGGGTTCTAGATCATCCCTTTTCCGTGGGAATCACATGTGGTTCGATGTCCTTGGGGATTCCAAGAAGTCCATCGATGTCCATCATGTTGGATTGCCCCCTGCGATTTTTCGAAATACCCGGCCTGGTAAACCTACAAAAAGCTATTGAACATGGCCATTTATAGTGGATTTTGCCATTAAAAATGGTGAATTTCCATAGTTATGTTAATTTACCAGGGGGTAACTCCACTTGCTTACCTCTGCACGGTTTTAGATCTTGACCACCCCCATTCTATGGTCCAAAAAAGATGTGTCAATGCCCTACTAAACCATGGTTTCTGGGGTGTGCTGAATATTATGAATATTATGGGGAAGGGATTCGTTCACTCCCTCATTTCAGAAAATTAATCAATAATATTCATTAATCACTAGAGCCCCATGACTTAGTGGTTGAACCACAAAATGATCCAAGACCATCCCCTTAAAAATTGCGGGATCTCCACAGGTTTTAAACAAGACCGTTGATTACTCGTTTGATGGGAAATTGATCATCATTTAAAGGGAGTTTCAACCATCAAATATATCTGGAATAATTAATGGCTGAATCATGGTTGGTTGATGTTGTCTGTGTTTTCCTTACCCAATCATTATGCATCCCACAAACTGCCGGTTGTTTTTTTCACTTAGACCGTATTCAAACCGTATGGATATGAGTCAAACTGCCGGTTAGACCCCAAGAATTCCATTCGGTGACGAAATCGACGAAAGTCTGACAGGTCCTGGGTCTTACATTTTGACCCGTCAACACGTTTTGACCCAGATCGGATCTTGGACCGGACCTACTCCCGGCCTTCAGAATGAAGTCCCTGTCTGCTCGGAGCTCATCTGAAGCATACCTGGGCAACGACTGGAGGTCAGATGGGTCAAGCATAGCTGTGCTAAACACCGAAGTTATAGCCATCTTCCTGGGGAACATGATGATGGATGGAATAGGGTAGCCTAGTTGCAAAGTTGAATGTGTCTGATGTGTGTGTGGTGTTTTCCTGACATGCACATATTCTAGACAATCTCTATAGATGGATGGTAGCTCACAGCCTGGGAGCTTAAGCATCTCCAATACCTTGACTAAACACGGCTGGAACATCCCCCGTTTAGTCGGATGATTTGTCTATGAAAACGTCCTGAACTAGTTCGGAAATTTCCCACTCAGCCATGTTTGCTGAAGAGTAGCCCATATTTTATGTCAGGAGAATCATGTCCTTCCTGCATTGCTGGAGTTGCCATATTTTAGGCCCTTTTTGTGTGCCAAGGTGCTGTAGCATATTCTCGTCCTTTTGAATCAAGGAGAACCTGAAGGGGGCTGCAAAATCTGCAGGTGGACTGCAAGAGATGCAGCCGACATGAGTGGAAAAAGTCCGCATGGGAGAGAAGTTAAAACAACAAAAACTGAATAGCCACTTGCCATGTTTGTTTACTGACGGCATATATATATATTATATATATATATATATTATATATATATTATATATATATTATAATTATATAATATATCGTATCGATAACACTACGGGCACATGCGGGTACAATTGTTGAGTGAACTGATGAACCAAAAGTCATCTGCCGTCCTTCTGCAAACAGATCTCAGTTGCAAGGCAATGCAAGAGGAATGACGAAGTATTGTTGAACGAGCAACTTTCCTGAGACTCGTGAATTTGCTTTGTGGCTGAAAGAATACTACCTAGCAGTAAACAAACATGATAAACATGGCAATCGGATGTGTCACTGGACTCTTTAGGGATTCTCCGGGCCAGGGTTTCACCGGTTACACCAGTGGCTCTGTTGACACCAACTGGTGACTTGGGGACCCACAGCGGACTGGTCATCTATCTGATTGACCCATCACCAAAAAACACCATTCTTACGTTCCAATCGTCATCAGAACCGGAAAAATGTACAGTACATAATAACTAAGCCTCTCAGCTTATGCATATTTAATATGTGTATGTATGTATGTATATATATATATATCTTTACACATAGAGAGAGAGAGATAGTCATGTATTTACACACCTTATCTACTGTTGTTGGTTATATCTATCCATTGTTGTTGGTTACTTTTATATCCATTTCCCAGTAGAATCCATTGTTATTACATGTTATTACTAGTTATTGCTGGTTATTATTGTTTATGATTCATTATATCATTATATACACACATGTCTATATCACGTGTACAATGTGTATATATTTGTATATATATATATATTATATGACTTGTGACTAATCTACTGATATAAAAACTATATAAGTATATATAGCCTAGCCATTGTTGCTGGTTACCCTCTAATAACTAACAAAGCAAATTATGAAAAATCACGATTTTGAATAAGTAAATCAACGGTAAAACCTGTGAATGAGCCATTTTTCAATAGCTATGTTAAATTACCAGAAGGTATCCACATTTGTATCTTGAATAATTTCCCATGACGGATCCATGGTGCTGCTATATATGGTGTGCCATGGATCCCATCAATATACCCCAGTCATGTTGGCTTGCATATACCAGCACCATGGATCCGTCATGGGTTTTGGATCGCCAAGGCACATGTAGTCCTTGTCGCTACGCAACTTGTCGGAGGCATGGCCCAAGACGCGTGGGGTCTTCGCCATCAATGGCTCCAGGAATGAACGGTCGCGGCGTAGGGATTCCTTTCAATGATGCGGTGAATGAAATGTTGGAAGATTGGGGATTGACCCAAGAAAAAAATGGATTTCACCAACAAAAATATGGACTTAACTGTGACTTACCTGTGACTTCACCAACAAAATATGGATTTAACCAGTGACTTAACCAACAAAAATATGGGGATCTAACCACTCCAAAAATAGGGATTAAACCAACAAAACATGGATTGAACATACTAAAAACATGAGATTACCCTCCGCCAATCAATTGTGGCTGGCTTGGAATCAAGTTTGTTGTGTTTCACGAGGATTTGACAGCAACCCCCAAAGAAATAGAACATGAATATATTGGGTCAGATAGATTTTGGGGTCAAACAAGGGTGAAATCCCAATTCATGGATATTCATGGCATTGATGATTTTGCATGATTTTGCGGTAAACTAGTTTGCAAATCCTGGGGTGATTCATATGATCATCCCAATCATGTATGTCTTTTTGTTGCCTTTCATGAACAAGATAGAAGACAAACTGGTTGGTGGTTGACCTACCCCTCTGAAAAATATGAGTTCGTCAGTTGGGATGATGAAATTCCCAATATATGGAAATAAACAATGTTCCAAACTACCAACCAGCAAACTACTCCGCAGGGGTGTAATTGAATTACTCTACTGACTGATGCTCCCTCAACACTCAGCACATAGAAAAACTGATTTACTGGTCGATACTTTGTGAGGGGCCTCTTTTCCATCTGATGTCTTTAGCAACCAATGTGCAAATTGGATCTTGCAGAACTCGTACTCAGGTGACTTGTACCCAATAACTATCCCAACCATATCCATCAAATCAACCCAATCATATCCCCTGAGTCTCCCAATCATGATGCCAACAATTATCCAACATGTGTCTTAAACATGTGCCTAGAAATTAGACTCTTCTCAGATGAGTTTTTGAGCCACCAGATGCCATGAATGGACCTCTGATTTGATGATACCCTGCAAATGGCATGTGTTGTTTTTCCTTTGGGCTAGTAACGGCTAGTACATATCCTACTTCTGCAGGATTTAATGAATGCGATCAACCCGATACCAGACCTCTTCTTGGGGATGATTTCACACATCTATTGGATGTTCAATGGGACATCAGCGCACCAAGCTTAATTCCAGACTTGGCAGAACGTTTCGGTTGTAGCTCTTTTGCCTTGCTACATGACCTGCAGTTATGGCCCGAAATGCCAGTTATGCATGGGATGATACAAATAATTCCTGCAACTAAGGTGAAGAAATGGCACTTAAATTATAGTTATACATAGTTTTAAACCAGTTATAACTTGCCAACTGTAATAACTATACATAGCATAACATGTTTCATAGTTATAGCATTACAACTGTTATACATTACTGTTATACATTACTGTTATACATTACTGTTATACATTACTGTTATACATTACTGTTATACATTACTGTTATACATTACTGTTATACATTACTGTTATACATTACTGTTATACATTACTGTTATACATTACTGTTATACATTACTGTTATACATTACTGTTATACATTTATACATTACTGTTTTACAATACTGTTATACATTACTGTTATACATTACTGTTATACATTACTATTATACATTACTGTTATACATTACTGTTATACATTACTGTTATACACTGTTATACATTACTGTTATACACTACTGTTATACATTACTGTTATACATTACTGTTATACATTACTGTTATACGTTACTGTTATACGTTACTGTTATACATTACTGTTATACATTACTGTTATAACATGCTATAACTTGGTTTCACAATGGCGTGAACCGCAGGGCCGAGTCTCAGCCGCAAAGTCCAGGGCCGTCACGTGGCGTTGCACGGCACAGGCCACCAGGGTCTTGTCCGCCTTCCTTGGGAGATCGGTTAGGATCGGTGACTGGAAACAGTTTGGATCCTAAAATGGAGGTACGTTAGTACCATATTTTGGGCCATATTCCAGGGGGATATCCCCTGAAATTTAGCCCTAAAAAATAGGCCTTATATATGGTAGGTACCTCCATTTTAGGATCCTGAAATTCCCATTGATTGGATAGGAATCTGACTGGAAAATACCCTCTGGTTATTTAACGTAGCGAACTGGAGAATCACCATGCTATTAATAGGTAAATCATCAAAAAACATCTATAAATGATCTATAAATGGTCCATTTTCCATGGCTATGTTAAATAACCAGAGGGTAGTTTGAGAATAGAAATCTGGGATATCTGATATCTGGAATTTGATATAGATAAATAGATCGATAGATAGATATAGGTAGACAGATAAATAGATAGATAGATAGATAGATAGATAAATAGATAGATAGATAGATAGATAGATAGATCAAACTATGTATGTATTTATATGTAAATATATATATATGTAAATATTTATCTAAATATTCATGTAAATATCTGTATATATTCATGTATATAAATATAGATATAGATACATAGATATTTCAATATATAAGTATATATATATATTATAAGTTTTTTTTTATTATTTATATAAGTATATATATATAGATACGTGTATATATATATATATAAACAAACAGATATAATATATATATATAGAAATATTTAGATATTTTGAGATATATAGAACTATAAAGAAAAATATAGATATGTAGATACGTAGATATGGGATGCAACACTCAGGGTGGAAATATTAATCTTTATACTTATGCCGCTTTTTCAGGAACAGTTGGATGGAAATGCAAAGAAACCACATGGAGATGTCAACGCACAACATTGGAAATTGGTTTCTGCAAATGCTCCGTGTAATTTTCTTGGAAGTCTGTTTTCAAGCAGCAACTGTTGGGGCAAAACAACAGAAAACAATCACCAACCTGAAATGATGCGATCTGGGGCTGGGGAAACCCACTACAAACGATCAGTATCATCGAGGTGAGGCTGTCCATTCCTCGCATCGTTTGGGATGGAACATCAATGGAATGAACACTTCCGTCGTGGTTCCCTGCTGGTTCCTCAATCCCCCAAACGATGATCCATGTCTAATCCATGAATCAACACACACGCACATATTAATCACATATATATATAAATATGTAAATATATATATATATGTATGTAATATAATATATATATACACATAAAATACACATAACAATAACAATATATATATATGGGGGATTTGGGAAGTCCCATGCCATTCCAAATAGTTGTCCAAACCGAGGGCGAGATCCGAGATGCAACTCGTCGGAGGCATATTGCAAGGCTTCGCCCGAGGAAGACACAGCGGCCTTTAAGACGTCGCCTCAGCGTGAAGCCGAAGAGATAAGGCAGCCGAAGTGGGCCAAGAATGATCCATACCCATAGGATCCATGTATGGTATATATGCTAACATTTGGGGGTATATTGATGGGATCCATGTTACCATATATAGCATACATGGATCCTATGGGATATGTGCGGCTGTCAAAACTCCATGATCCATATGTTCATGAAATGGACATCAACATCATTTGGAAAGGTCCCATCGCTAAGCACAGATTCGTAGCAATTATTAACTATTGAACTCAAGATGGGGTATCGCTATTTGGAAAGGTCCCATCGCTACCCTCAGTTTTTTGCATTTCTGACAACCTATGTCCAGCCAATACATATCTTAGTATCCGTGAGTTTTGACGGTTGCTCATATGGAGGTTGATGTATCTGGAGGCCATTGAATGATCAAAAATTTGGGGCTTATCATGGTTTACCCTTATTTAAAAGTACTATGGCATTATTCCAGAATCTCCTAGATGAACGTGAGGTCATAAAAGCGGGAAACATGACCTTTTTTTGGAGTGCCGCGATGAAATTTTCGTCTGTCTGACCCAAGGAACCTCTAAAACATGACCGCGTTTCGATTAGCGCTGAAGATTTTAATCGTTTCAAATTGGTTTCAATCAGCCAGCAGCCATCATATTGTGAGCCTGGAAGAATGGGGATCATATGTTTCAATCCCTGGAAGAATGGAATTGTCAAGGGGATCATCCCAAACATGGCCACAACTATTTAACCAACAACCAGTTGTGTCATTTTGGGGACACCTTATATCAGATAATTAATCACCACCAAGATTGCTGGTTGAGCCCCTCCATTGTAAGACATATATTTTATGAATTGGTCATTCGGCAACATGTCTAGGGCATCTGACGGAGACTCACCAGAAACATTCATCGGTTTGACTACAAGAAAACATTTACCGCACATGGACATATCTGGAAATCATGGTTATCCTTGGGATAGGTTTTATCTTTATCTTGAAGTCAAAGTGGGATCCAGATGGGAGTTTCCTAAGGGCCACCCCAGTCGGGCCGCGCGAACTTCGGACGCTCTCCGGGGCATAGTGCAACCTGAAGGCTGCCGTGGTGCTGAAAACATGCTGCGGCTGGACCGCCAAACATAGAGCGGTCCTGCATTTTTTCCAGAAAATACGGACTATATCATGTTATATAGGAATTAATATGTAACAGAAATGCATGGTGTGGACATGATATTCTAACATGCTTAGGTCCAAGCATGACTGGATCTTGCTTTCGGAAACACCTGTTACCATGTTGGTATGTGCCACTTCATGCCGCTGCCCTGCTCTTCACATGTGTTGGTGCAACACAGGGTGCGTAACGTCCATCGACAAAATATTAAAATATATGGGTAAATCATAGTGAACCCCCAAAAACAACACAAAATCATGGTAAATCATTGGTAATCATGGATAAATCATGGTAAATCACCAAAACCAGCACAAAATCATGGGTAAATCATGGGTAATTCATGGTAAATCACCAAAACAACACAAAATCATGGATAAATCATGGTAAATCACCAAAACCAACACAAAATCATGGGTAAATCATGGGTAAATCATGGGTAATTCATGGTAAATCACCAAACCAACACAAAATCATGGATAAATCATGGTAAATCACCAAAAACAACACAAAATCATGGGTAAATCATGGTAAATCACCATGGGTAAATCATGGGTAAATCATGGAAATCAAATCATGGGTAAATCATGGGTAATTCATGGTAAATCACCAAAAACAACACAAAATCATGGGTAAATCATGCGTAAATCATGGCAAATCACCCAAAACAACACAAAATCATGGATCAATCATGGTAAATCACCAAAACCAACACAAAATCATGGGTAAATCATGGGTAAATCATGGGTAATTCATGGTAAATCACCCAAAACAACACAAAAATCATGGATGAATCATGGTAAATCACCAAAACCAACATAAAATCATGGGTAATTCATGGGTAAATCATGGATAAATCATGGTAAATCACCAAAAACAACACAAAATCATGGATAAATCATGGTAAATCACCATGGGTAAATCATGGGTAAATCATGGGTAAATCATGGGTAAATCATGGGTAAATCATGGTAAATCACCAAAAACAACACAAAATCATGGGTAAATCATGGTAAATCACCATGGGTAAATCATGGGTAAATCATGGGTAATTCATGGTAAATCACCAAAACCAACACAAAATCATGGGTAAATCATGGGTAAATCATGGCAAATCACCCAAAACAACACAAAATCATGGATCAATCATGGTAAATCACCAAAACCAACACAAAATCATGGGTAAATCATGGGTAATTCATGGTAAATCACCCAAAACAACACAAAAATCATGGATGAATCATGGTAAATCACCAAAACCAACATAAAATCATGGGTAAATCATGGATAAATCATGGTAAATCACCAAAAACAACACAAAATCATGGATAAATCATGGTAAATCACCATGGGTAAATCATGGGTAAATCATGGGTAAATCATGGGTAAATCATTGGTAAATCATGGGTAAATCATGGGTAAATCATGGTAAATCACCAAAAACAACACTTTAAAGCTACCTTAAAATCCAATGGCTTGTCTTCTTGTTCCCCAGTAAACTGGAACAAGCCCCTGATCCCATTTCATGTGGGTAAAACAATGCCATGTTTACCACAAAAATGACTGGGAATGGCAAACATACCATCTATCAAAATGGTGATGACTGGGGGATGGTTAGTTTATTATTGTGTTACCCACATTATAGCAAAATACAACGCTACAAGCTATCCCAGAATCTAAGCCTCTGCTACAAAACGTCTGCAAAAAACACCAGAGCCGTGTTTCACCAGGTGGCAACATGCCGTTTACATCCAAGACGGAGCGCACAAAGCGAGGGTTCCTGGGGTGTGCAAGCCAGGAATTTGCACTGGAACGTGGTGAGAAAGAGTTTATATTAACTGTCTATCATACATGAAACATAATTGATGGAACAAACACTGTTCGCTTGATACAGTAGTTATTGTCCACCAAATCAATACTTGGAGAAGGTAAATTTGAACACTATGTTCGTTTGATTTGTACTTATTCTTTTGGTAGTTTGGTTAATATAATCATCTATCATTCATCACGGATTAATGATTGATTGCGGGAGAAATATACATAACAAATTGGTCGCCTCAATATGGGAATGGAACATAGATTGTTCGCCCTCAAAAACGAAGACGTACTTAGCATGACTGTCACAATAACGCTAAAATGCGATTGACACCAACAACTAAAGATGCCAACATGTGAATCACTTCCTCATCATTCAAAAGTCTGGATGAAGGGTTTTCTACCTTCTCAATGGTATGTGCCTGTCTCAACCCTCCTCCCTGTATCAAAGGTGCTTTCTTTTTCCCCTCCTCAAAGGTCCTGGTTTCCCAGCCGTATTCCTGGAAAACTTTCCCATATTCGAAGGATTTCTCAGGGCCAAGTGTTTTCCCACAGTGAAGGGTCGCGCTCAAGGCTGCAAAAAAAAAAGAAAAAATCTAAAATCCCGGAGACAAACCCATACCCCGGGGAAGAACACTTGCCACCGAACATTGCAAATATGCATAAAACATGCTATGTGTTTTTCTCAATGGTATGTGCCCGTCTTAATTTTTTATTTTATTTTATCTTATTTTTTTCTCCCCGGGAGGTCCCGGAGAGGAACCCTTGGAATTTCTTCCCCCGGAGGTCCCGTAGAGGAACCCTTGAAACCCTTTTGCTCGTTTTTTTCTCTTCGTCGTCTTTCGTCGTCCGTCGTGTTTCAATGGGGATACTTGAGACAGACACTTGACCTGAGCAAGACCACAAACGAGAAAGTACCTTGGCGCAGACCTTCGAATCATGAGTTCAATGCACCTAAACTGATCTAAACAACATCAATCACCCGGACAACTCATCTCACGCTTCTTGCTACTCAAGATTGACTCAAGACCTGGGAAGAATAGAAAGAGTTGCATTACAGCACTCTGTGGCTTTCAGACCATCATTGATGGTACAAATTTCCGAGCAAACGATCAACTGATTGGCCAACGAACAGCACCAAGATGCACCAAGTTAGTGAACAGTGGTCAAGTTGGTCAAGTCCGAAGATGTTTACTGCTTACGCCCTCCGGTCATTTGTTGCACTTCGCGTCCTGGAGGCGACCCATTTAGCCCGATGATTTGCCCATGACAAATTTTAGTGTTTCTTTCCATGGCAAACTGAAGATCAAATACGCTTGGGATTCACCTCTCATTGGTTGGAGCAACCCTCATATTTACGTTTCTTGGTTTGTAACCCCCATAAACTTCAATATCGATAGGTGTATCAACATATCAAGCACAAACCCTGATAATTACTTTTTGTTAAAAAAAAAAAACATCAATCATCATCCAGTTTATGCATTATTCTTGGATCGTCTCAGCATTGATCTTACAAGTCCAAGGGTCTTCCACAAGGACTCGTCAGCAAACCTTTGGAACACAGTCAGGGCTGGGTCAAGTTCTTCGCTCTAGCCCAAAGTGGCACTTATCATGGAAGATCATGGTAATGAGTCAAAGCCCTGTACCCACTGGTGAACATCAAAATAGCTGGGAAGTGGAAGTTCATCCACCTAAGAATTGTATTGATAGGTATGCCATATCAGTATTGATGTTAAACTATGTTAAACCCCTGGAATCTAAATTGATTTGGTTTGAAGCCTCTCATTTTTGGCGTGTATCCCAACTATTCTTACTCAAGTCCGTATATTTATGGGTTAAGTCTCCGTTTGTTTGACTTGCAAGTTCCCATGTTTATGGCTTCAACTCGCACAGTCAACTGGCTCAAGCCCAGCCCTTGTTCTGAACTTGTTCTGGCCAAATTCCTTATTTTACGCACTGCAAGCCCTTCTGGGGATCAAAACAAATTATACCATGGATTGAGAGAATCAACATCCAGCTATACTGCCTATTTTGCTGTGAACAGAAGGGGATTCCATGATTTTTGGCCCTCGTAACTCGTGGTTATCACCCTGGTTAAGTTCCCGATTTGCGGCTTATCCCAGCAAATGGGTAATTAATCTACTTGGAAGTCTAGTTTATGAGTGAACTACCCTCTGGTAAACTAACATAGCTATGGAAAATCACCATTTTTGATGGGTAAATCCACTATAAATGGCAATTTTCCACCAGAGGGTATATCTTAGCCACTAGGGCTTATATCATATCCCAACTTCGTCACTGAGGCTTAACATACCATGGCCATGGCCCCTCGAAGTGGCCAGGTCCGCCAGGTCACTGCAAAGCGTCACCATCGTTCACAACGGCTGTGAGGACCAAATCGGGATCTGCCCTTCACGTGGCCCGTTGGTTTCACCGTTGAAACAACCCCAATTTATATGCAAAGGTCATCAGCAAATTCACCCAAAAAAACCCGTTTCTATGGTTGAGCAGCCGGAAATATTTGACGTTGTTTGAACCCCCCAACCAGCAACATATACGGAGACTTCCGAGCCTAGAAACCATGACATTTCTGACATGTCCACAGGTTTTTTCTTCCGAAAAGTGGAGATGGAAAATCATGGAAACCATATGAACCCATGGAGATCGAGCAGAAGATGTCCCCTCGGCTCATGGACCTTAAAAAACCATTCAGTTTTTACCAACCTAGCAGCCTCCTGCAGCCGAAGATCGCAACTTGTTTCCGAAACTCATGGATTTCCCATGGGCTATTTGTTTGGAAGGTAACCTCATGAAATTGAGATTCATATATTAACATCCCAAAAACGTACGAATTAACCATGACCATTAACCATATGATTTTTTGATTCAATCGTGGTCATCATTGAGGAATTACGAGTCACATCATTCCCGGGATGTTGGAACATCACACCAGCAGCTACACAGAATGCAACCGAGCCACATGGGGGAGTGATACGTTAACTGAAACCAACTTGAGATGAATAGTTGAAAAACATGTTTGGAAAATTCACACCATGGATGAATAATCTAAACTGTAGTAACACACTCTTTTCTATAATCATGAAAACACTAATATTCAGGTGAGAACATTTGATAAACATAGAGAGAATATCCCAATGATTACAATCACCAATCCACTGGCCTCACTTCTTCGCTGGCCAAACGGAGCAGTTGACCCTGAGGCAAATGTTGGAAACGGTCGCTGGAATTGTATGGGTAAAAATCTGCGAATGTGGTCCCCTCAAAATATAGCATATTTGTTGAACAGGAAAGATGATGATAAACAATGAAACTTGTTGATTGAATAGAAAAATATGATAAACTATGGGGCAGTTTTTTCAATCAAACCCATATCCAGTCGAGGACAGTCAGAAGCAAGGTCAATTTCGCTCTTCGCCTTCAAAAGAACTGAAATAAGGGAGTCTTGGAATTCTTGTCCTTACTACCAATCATATAGTGCTTCAAACCCATATTAAACAACAATATTTCATGGTTAATATATGCTAATATTATCATCATAGTCCCTAGTCAAACAGATTAGTCATGGTACATGTCAACATTTTTTCCATATGGCAGTGTGTCAAAACCTTGTACCCCTGGTGAACATCAAAATAGCTGGTAAATGGATGTTCATCCCACTAAAAATGGTATTAATAGGTATTGATCCATAGCCATATGGTTCCTATTAAAATGGCCATTGGCACACCCCTTTCTCCACTCCTCAACGCCGTGGTAACCAGGGCCTGTCGCCCTAAGACTTGCTTCATAAGGTCCTTGTCAAGGCGCCTTGCGGATCTGGAAAGTTCTGACAGTGTTAAATGGCAGAAATTACATAGTTATTTTTATGAAAAGGTAAAACAGAAACATGGTAAACCACGGTAAAACATAGCAATATATATAACTATAATTATATATATATAAATAATATTTAATATATGATATCGAGAAGATTCTCCAAAAACGCTTTTGTAATTTGAAAGTTTGCTAACATCAGCATTTGTCATAGCTAAATCATCCAATCCCATCGCGTCAGTATGGGGGCTTCCTGTCTCCGAACACGGCCAGGTGCCGGCCTAAAAAAAGACCTATCCTAAGGAGATGTTTGGATCCCAAGGGTTGTCATCATCAATTCCATTGTAGGTTGATGAGGATAGTGGAATAAATAATCTATACTGTATATATATTTTTTGAATCATGTTTTTGCAATCCAACAAAGAACTCTTGGAGAAACAGGATGCTACTCTATGGGTTTCATTGATCATCAGGTGATTGCTGTGGGTTGCACGAATCACTGCAAGGATGTCTTAGCAACAGCAGATGGATTTTTTTTCGCAAAACACCACCAAAGTATCAAAGTAATGACATTTTATGTGCACCCACAGTTGTCTATAGTCTATATCACTTATATCAGTTACCATCTGGTTATTTAACATAGGCATGGAAAATCACCATGCTATTAATAGGTAAGCCATCTATAAATGGGCCATGGCTTCCATGGCTATGTTAGTCATGACCGGATGGTATATCCTCCAAAATCCAATGAGCCCTTTTTTTTGGACCAAACTGTGAGCTGGGGATCTTGGGGTAGTGCGGTTGTGTGTATTTCTGGCAGGCCATCCGGTAAATCTCTTGCTGCTTCTTTAAATTCGCAAGTGGATAACTTTGGATTATTCAAAACTTGAAATTCACCAAAGTTGAAATGAAAATCCACTGCTGAATCATCATGTCCGATTAAAATGGTCATAAATGGGGTATTTCCAGACAGACATGAAAAAACATGTTTCAACTGGACTGCCTGGGATTTTCCATAATCCTGTAGACACACCAACTGTATGGCCCCAGCCAGGGCCCGAATACTGAGGAAAGAACCACGCATCATTTTTTCCTCGGTACAATGGTTAGGCGCCGACCATAGCTCTCTAAGAGACATTTCTAACGGTGAGATTGGTTCGAACTGTGTATGTATCACTATGTACATACATGTCTACGTACAAAGTGAATATTTACATCCAGGTACACATGTATGGAATATCATATGTTCAAATAGTCCTATACCTACATCACATGGAACTATATACACTTATATGCATAATATGTCTATGCACAAGCCCGTACCTATCTCTCTATATATATATACATACAGCATCATACAGTATATGCACAAACATAGACATCAGTTGCAATCTATTCCAGGAAAGGTCACTTCAATGCGGGTGTGTTTCCAAATATCCATGATATCACTTTTTGCTTGGTAGTTATCAGTTATTGGGATGAACACATAAGACCAATCAAAGCTTTCAGTGGCTGATGATTGTACCTCCATGTCCAATATTGGCTGTAGTTCCATTTTCGTTACTTATATACAACCAGTCTTGGCTCAGCAAATCATTGTGCATTGCAACCACACATATAAATTATTATATTCTATCAATCCAAACAAATAATCGGGGCATCCTCATCCTCATCGTCGTCATTTTCTTCTTCATCATCATCATACTCATCATCATCATCTTCTTCTTCTTCATCATATTCATTGTCATCATCATCTTCATCCACTGCAAGTAACGAACATAAAGCACTTGAAGCCACCAAGCAAGTCTGTGTTCGTGGGTTCACAACAAATTGGGTGGCCCCATTTGCACGTTGATACGTAATATCCCAAATGGGATGGACATTTTTTTTACTCATCCATGATGATATAGACTAGCAGATCAACATGGAAAATCCATGAAAATGCAGCATTTTTGATACCCTCCGCTAATCCAACATGGATATTTTTCTACAAGACCCCCATTTAGTTCGATGATGTCCGAGCCATACATGTGAAGAAAAAAAGCGGAGGCTATGTAGATTGTTTCCCAGTGAAACCGTTGCAGCTTTTTTTGTTCATATAATATATATATATATAATTATATATACCCTCCAGTAAATTAACATAGACCCTGGCAGTCATCGGGGTTGGAAGACTAGCTTCCACTATAATTTGGTGGTTTTCAGGGTCGATCTGTTAATTTACCAGGGGGTATTACTCTGTGATCCAAGAGTCGGAGCAACTCTGGCTGCGCAAGAATGCGGTCAGCGGTGGTCATGTTGCCTGTTTCTTTTCGAGCTCGGGCAGAAGACAGTATCAACCCTAAAAGTGGATGGATTAATGCTATAGAGATGGTAGAATTCAATCCTATAGCAATGGTGGTATATTGATGTGAATGACTATTCTCAAGACCCCATTCGCAAACAATTCATAACCCAAAAGATGAACAATGCATCCATTTGAAGATGTAATTGGTTTTTCCCTACGATATACTGAACTATACTGACCAACACCAGCTTTCTGGGTCACTTAGTAACACCGTCCACACCAATGTTCACCACGGTTCGGTAAAAGACAACAACTGCTACAACAACAACAACAACAGCAACAGCAACAACAGCAACATAATCGACATCCCTTGTTGCTGGTTGATAGGGCTTCCAAAAATGCGTCATACGCTCCCCTACAAACCCCTAAAGAATCGATTAGCACTGCTTTTGGCTGCTGCACATGTTCATATTTCCATATTTCGGCGCACCATAGAGAGACCAAACGCACAGAAACACGAAAGTTTCATGCTTTCTATTTTCGGTGATGTTTCTCTTGTTGGACAGTTACTGATCCCTTTAAGCACATCACTGGACCCTTCGCGAGCGGCAAATCTCACCTGCGGTGTAGCCTGACATCTTAAACTTCAAAGCACGACCGCCGCACTAAAAGACTGGAGCCAAATACAGCACCCCTGGAGCGCAGGAATCTTCTGCGCAGGTCAAATCGGAAATCGGAAATCCGGCCCGATTTTGGAGTAAATGTGATTCTATAGGGACGTGTAGAGTCTAGAGTAGGGTTATATCAGAAAGAGGTTGAACAAAGCCCCAGCCGGTTTTGCAGTGCAAGAATCTAATGCATCCAGTCACTGAGTCACTTGCCTTCATTGTTTCCGGGGTTTCTGGTTGGTCAAGTTCAAACTTGGAATTGACAAAATAGGCAGCAAAAATCTTGAAACAAAAGAAAGATATATGAGTTGGCCTCATTGAACAAGCCTTCAACCCCTTTGAACGTTGGGAGTGAACATCTCATTCAAAACAAACGCAATACAGGGGTGCATTCCTGCCATCACGAAATCTCAGGCTCTTTCCCTCGTCCCTGCGTTTTTTCCTTGGCAAATTATTTATCACAAGCCATAACTGGTTGGTGGTATACCTACCCCTCTGAAAAATATGACTTCGTCGTCAGTTGGGATTATGAAAGTCCCAACTGAATGGAGAAAAAAACATGTTCCAAACCACCAACCAGATAAAAATGTCATTTTTGGAAAATCCTTTCCACTTTTGGCGAGGTTGATATGTCCAGGCCCCGATCAAGCCCCGATGAACTCCCATGGAGCCAGGGATGCTGCCATTCTGCCGATTCGGCTTGGCGCGGCACTAACGGCTCCTCCATTTTTGCAAGTCTGGACGTAGTGGGGATACTAGTGGATCTAGTGGGAAAATGAAGGGAATATCACACACAATATTTCAACATGGGGAAATTCATGGCTTCGCCCAATCTTGCTTTTCATTCAGGCTGAAAAATCACCATTTGGATCAATGATGCTCCCATATAAAACCCCGGTTTTTAACGCATTTTCCCATATTTTCCCATGGTTTTCCGATGATTTCCCCCCATGGTCGCAGCGAAAAAATGGGGCACTTCCCACGATGTTTGTCCGACTCTGGGTAAAACCATGCCATGTTTACCACCCATGTCTGGGAATGGATGGGAATGGTTTATATACCACCTATAAACATGCTAATTCTTTTACCAAGACTTCAATAAATCTCCTTGAGTTCAGGCCCGAAATACCAGTTCTGTATGGTCATAAATTGGGATGATATTTCCCAACTGAATGGAAAGTCATTCAACATTCCATGGTTCCAGTCACCACCAACCAGTTTCCATTCACAGGGCACAAGTAAAGAGTTTGAGTCCTTCCTATCTTGGATTGAATGGTCACCTCCCTGAGCCAAAGGGCCACAATGGAGTTCCAGTCATGGCTCCAGAAAAAGTGTCTTTTTTGTTAAAACATGGGAGAGTTCTAGCCCTTCTAACCTTTCGTTTATACTAATTTATACTCTTTTATACTATTTTATACTAGTCTTTTTAAGATAGGTTTTTAAGACTCAACATTTGTCGCTTAAGATTCTAGTTCGACATCATGTGACCTGTGACCTGCGGTTTGTGACCAGCTTCGTCCTCGGGACAGGTCGCCTCTAGACCTCGACCAGCTCAACCAGTGGATGAGTCGAAGGGAAAATTTGAATCTGGGGTCTTTTCCCTATGAAAAAATTATAAAATATAGAGGGCTTCAACGAGAAGCCATGTTGTTTTCTCAGAAAATAAGGGAGTTTGAATCAGTGAACATTGTCTCGTTGGGGGTTTCAACCCTCTGAAAAATATGACTTCGTCAGTTGGGAGCATGAAATTCCCAATTCCCAATATATGGAAAGTCAGAAAGTTCCATGGTTCCAGTCACCACCAACCAGTTTCCATTCACAGGGCACAAGTAAAGAGTTTGAGTCCTTCCTATCCTTGGACAGAATTGTGTCAAGTCCCAGAGGCGACCTGTGAACTTATCACCCAAAACAGACCACAGAACTTCCACATGTTCCTGTGATTCAAATTCAAGGCAAAGGCAACCTGGTTGGTGGTTGACTAATCATCTTGAAAAATGATGGAGTTCGTCAATGGGAAGGTTGACATCCCATATATAAAATGGAAAATAAAATTCATATTTGAAACCACCAAGCAGCAACTATGGAACCGGTTCATTTTTTCTTCTTCCGGGTGTATGGCATTGTTTTTCATCTTCCAGGGGCAAAAAAAATGGGATGTCCCCGCTCTCCAAATGATCATAATCAGAGGGGTCGGATGACCTTTGGTAATAAATGGTATCACGTGCACGATCATGTTTTGTTCTTCACGCAAATATGTACTTGAGGATCTAACTCTCCAACTATCTATCTATCTATCTAGCTAGCTAGCTAGCTAGCTATCTATCTATCTATCCAACTAGCTAGACGTTTAAAATGTGTTTGCGCAGGTATAAGACTTCAAAACATCCCAGAATCTACCTGCGCAAGGAGGGATGCAATGCGGCCACATGCACAGCAAATGCACAGGTCGTGCATAACGAGCGTATTGTTTTGTTGTGTGAAACAACATGTACAATTGGCCTAATGTTAACATAGTCAACTAGTCACTACCTTTTGTTTTTTGGAATATCGTTTATTTTATCAATATTCTTATCATTGAGGATATATAATGACGTGGCATGCTGGACCACTGTCTTCCCATATGTTTAAAAAAATGGGCACACGGCACACAGATCCATGTCATATCAATGAAAGGATGACCATCTCTGAACAGATTAGTGGTTTGTTTCAAGTGTGCCCCGGCTTTATGGTCATTAAAACCATAATAGGCAGAATGATGTTCAACAATCTGGATAAAACACATGATGCACCAACCGAAAACTTAACTGCTATTTTGGGAAAGTTCCCTCTTACATTAACTATCGTGTTCACAAACGTTGTAACAAAAAGTCGTTATGCAATTTATTCAATTGTCTTATGATTTATTGGTTGTTGTTTGCCCATTAAACAACATCAAACAACATTAAACAACGAATAATATAGGTCGAATGCTCATATATAGGTCGTCGTGGTGGTTACTTGATGGCTAATCTCAAAGATGTTGTTTGACCAACCGTAGTCTCATTGCTGTCAACAACAAATGGGATTTTCAGAGTGTCCCGAGAAAAAAATAATCTGTTTTTTTGTTTTACAAATATGTATCACAGACTTTTGTCAGCATTTTTGCTGACTCAATCCACATTTGTGTTGGTGAAATCACCATTCAATCACCATGGTCAGCACTGAATCACCATGTTCGTTGGTAAAATCGCCATCAACATTTTTAAATCACCATTAGATCACAGTAAGTTGGTGAAATCATCATTGAGATTTTTGCAGATCACCAAAAAGTCCACAGTAAACCACCACTAAAACCATGAAATAAAAGTTAAATCACATGAAATCACCATAAACTACCTTTTTGTCATGGTTAAATCATGTCAAATCACCATAAATCACCGATTTTCGATGCTTCAATCGGACTCGAATCACCGTTTTCTCGTCCAAGACACGCTGTGTCCGCAGCTCCAGGCGGCACAGCCGCAGCTCCAGGCTGTGCTCGGCGAACGCCCTGACCGCGGCGCAGATCGATATGCAGTGAATATTCTACAGAGATATATATGTATGGATCAAACATCAAATTATATATATATATATATACATATATATATGCATATATATATATACATACATATATATATATATACATATATTATTTTTATTTATACTATACATATACATATATATATATATAAAGAATCATCTGGAAGTGTATATATACTATACTTTACATCCCTTTGGAGAAACAGCAACATAGACCTATATCAATGCATAAGCACACACCATCATACGACAGTTTTATGGAGACATGCCATGGGATATTGAATATAGTTGGTGGATAGCGGATAGCAATGCTGCCAAGAATATGGGAGGTTTTTCCAAGAATTGTACAATATGACCAACAAATGGATCAGTATTGTCAATGGTCATTCCAGGATCCTAAAATGGAGGTACTGTACCATATTTTGGGCCATATTCTGGGGGTATATCCCCTAAAAAATAGGCCTTATATATGGGATTGGTACCTCCAATTTGGGTTCCTGAAATGACCATTGATATTGTGTTTGAATCAAATTCACATATCCATATATATATATATATATATATCCCAAAAACTGGGTCAATGATCCTCAATGCTGACCTTGGGGATCTAGGCACAGCAAAAAATCAACCACATGACTGGCCATGTCTAGTGAAACATGAAGGCAACCCACAAATGGAAAGTAATATAGGTATGACCCCAGGAGACAGCTTTTAACCACAATAAACATGGGATTCGAAAATACGGGAGTGACAATGGAACACGGCTATAGCCAGTGATTATGTGGCAAACGCAAAAATAGACAGTCCGCAAGTTTCACTGAAATGGGGGGATATTAGACACTGCCAAATGGAAGCTTGACAAGCTAAGATGGGACTGTTCCAGAGAACATCAGGATATGCTTGGCAATAATAAGGAGATTTTGCCTGGGAGAACCGGCAAAATAGAGATAGAATCAGTTTCAACAAAAATAAGCAAAGAAAAACACCAAGGATGGGGATATCTCGCCAACGGGGGAGCTTCAGCAGCCAAAACAGGGATTAATGAACGAACAAACATGAGGATCTAATCAACGAAACGTGGGAAATGAGTTTGCCAAGAATCAAGAGGTTTGAGCAGAGAGATTAGAAGTACCTAGCAACCAGAAGGATAATTCAAAAAAGAAACCGAGGTGAAATTCCAACAACGAGAGGGTTGAGCAGCAAATATTCCAACATGTTCCTGGCAAGAACTAGCAACCACAGGGATCTATCCAACAAACACAGCGATCTCAACATTAAGCCAGCAACATATTGGGATGTGTAGCAAACATGTGTCAACAAGCAACCACAACCACAACCACAACTCCAGCATCTCCAACTACAACAGCAACAACAACGTTGGATCATCCCTAACATCACACATGTGGACAACATGTGGCTATTTACCAAGAAAAGTTGGGGTTTGTAAGAACTCTCACTATGTCTTCGCGCCAGACATTCCCGCCCGAAAAGTGGCGTGGCGTGGCGTCGCGGCCGAAAATTCGATCCATTTGGCCCACAAGATTTCCCCTCTGGTAAACTAACAGTTTGCGAACTGGAAAATCACCATTTGGACTAGGTAAATCAACTATTTCGACTGGGCCATTTTCAATAGCTACTTTGACATCACCAGAGGGGTTTTTGCGGGACATGCTCAAATCCCTGCGTAAGCTTTGAGTGGTATTTACTGTACTTTCCAAAACAACAAACCCTAAAGCCACCCAAAAAAACCTAAAACCCCAAAACCTAAATTTAAACCCTAATTCCTGAAAACTTAGTCAAAATCACTGCGTGATCCGCCAGTGTTTTCATCCTCTGGTTGTTTGAGTGTGGGCGAACCCGGGGGCCTCGGCAGGGTCTCCATGGGCATCAAGACATCATCGATTGAGAGACCCGGCCACCAGGTGAGGTGAACAACAGTAAGACACTGGTTAGAATGGTTAGAACACTCATAAATTCAATGGCCATTTCAGGAACCTAAATTGGAGGTACCTACCATATATAAGGCCTATTTTTTAGGCCTATGTAATATCCCCACAAAATATGGCCTAAAAATAAGATTTTCAACAGCTACAACTATGGTTACGTAATCTTACGTATCAACTTTTCACTCGAACTGCAACCCCCAAAACGACTTTCCATTTTTTGGTTGGAGTTTACCTAGATTGGATGCCACATGATGCCACCATTTGCTTCTCTCGATCAATGGTGCACTTTGAAGCCAAACAGCCACAGAAAAACCTGGAAATGTGAGACAGCTTGGTGCTTTCAACCCATTCCGCACGAGTCATACGGGGATTATCATTTCAAGGAATAGGAGAAACTGCTGGCTAGCAATGATTCTATGATATTCTATGTAAATGTTCATTTTTGGTTCCACCGTCTAACATTGCATTACACTCGCCCGAAGTAGCTGTCCACTTTTTGGTGTGCACCAATGTGAGAGACCTGCGCAATTTTACGCAAGTCACAAGGGGCGCAGAAATGGTTCTTTCGGCCGGATGGTACCCTAAACTCCTAAACACAATGGGGAAAGGTACCATGTGACCAGCTTTCTTTTTGATGAAAGCCATCAACCTGGGATGATTGACATTCCGACACCCAAGGTGGCACCATTTCTGCCAAGTTCCAGCTGGTGCTGGCTTTGTACAAGCAAAAAAAAAGAGACTCAAATCTATCTGACAGCGTGTCTCAACATGTGCGTTGTCGCATTCCAATGTTTTGAAACTACCGTAATTTCCAAGATCTTGTCACTTTTTGGTCAAACTAAAAACCGCTATTTCTCCTGGAGGATTCTCCTGCCCTGTTGGATTGGTGGTCATCAAGGGACAGGGTTGTGGCTATTGGTCAAAAGTCTGCATTGGAAAACGATCCACAAAAAGACACTGATTTTGGAATCAACTTGAAAACTAAGCATCAATGTTTGTGATGGGTACCTACTAGATATAGATGGATCCAAAGCCTACTGCCAGCTCCGGATCGACATGTGTCTCCAAGGGTGGTTTCAACTTGTGGGCCGTCCAGTGCTATCAGTTGCTGGAAAAATGTTTACTTCTCCAACTGGAGCAATGTACCCAGCTCACCCGCACTTAGCCTATGCTTCAATTTTCAACCAACTTAATGTGGTAAACTCTGTGATTGACACTTCCCAACTGGAAATTGAACAATTGTATTTGTGAATAACTTCCAAAACAATAAGTCCAACTAAAACATTAAGTCATTGGGCTTTGGGTTTGCCTTTAAATTTTAGGGTTGATCAAGCGCCGGTGTTTCACGCTCGGTGGCACCAGTCTCAGTACACCTGGGTGGGGTGGCATGAAGGTCACCATCCCACTCGGATAGAAAGTAGGTGAAGCAAACTATTGGGATATATATATATATATAAAGTGGATAACTATAATGTCATCTATCTGGGGTGGCATGAATAACTATAAAAGTTGAACACCAACCAGATATCCTTCATACTGTTGGGCGATCTCGCCAGATGGTTCAAGTAACATGTGCCAACAGATGAATGGTTTTAAAGTTGCCAGTTCAATTTTCACAAGCCGCCAGACCTAAGATTGGCCTGTTAAGTTCACAAATTCTCAGACGAATTTTAGCCGACACTAGTTGCAAGTGTTCAATGAAGGCGCAAAATATCAAACAATATATTGAACCTCCACAAACTTGAGGTTTCGGTGGGATGATGTGATATAGGCTATGGGTGGCTATGGGCATAACAGATTGAGTGCTTCTGAGAAAATCATGGCCACCTAGCGGTCGGAATTATAGTGGATATATCTACATTTAGCTGGGTGAACACAAACCATATTCATAGAGTACTATCTGGCAACCCCAACATTTTTGTTCACGTATCATACAATATATATATATATACTTGTATTTATATATATGTATAACTATATATATATATATACATTATAACGACCTCACTGCGACCTCACTGGAATGATGGCTAGATTGCGGGGAATCATCCTCAAATGACCTTATTTGAGGTGATTGGGCTCAAAGCCTGAAAGCCAAACATGATGACATTGAACACGACATGACTGTTTTGCGATTGTTTTTTGAGCTTGCAATTGATCTTCAGAATGCACGTGCGCAGTGGGAAACTGCCAGATCGAGATGTGAAGATGTTCAAGTTCATGCTCATGTAAGCAACCGTGGAGAGATTTTGGAATTTCTGCGCAGTTGGGTACCTGAATATGGCCTTTCATGGGAACAATGTGATATCCATGGGCTGATGCGTTTTCTTGGGGACCTGATCTGGCCCAATGCATTCATCAAATCAGGGGATTCTCAGGCCATCCTTGCCGAAGGGTGGGAGATGGAATGTGTGGAGAGCGCGATGCCAAACACTCTATATCAAAAGAAGACACAAGGCTTTCAGCGAGGACATTTGGGATTTGAAATGTACATGTGTATATATATATATATATACATATATAAATAAAAATATATAAATCTATAAATAATGATGTGTATGTATATATATATATATATAAATATTATGAATTATTCGTTTGAAAAAAAACAAAAAACACTCACTCAAACGCTGGGGCAGCGATTTTGTTTGCTTTCTTGGGGATCTTGAGCTGTGAAAAGGCGCCATCTGAGGTTAGTGAAATATATTTCAAATATAATATATATATATATGATAAAATATACGATAATTAATAAAGATAGTATATTAATATAATATAATATAATATAAAATAATATAATATAATATAATGTGTATATATATAATAATGTATATATATATAATATGTCTACATGTGTCCATCTTTTTGCGGGGTTTGGCAAGCATCTGCCGGGCCTCAAGCGTTTGCACCGGATGGACGTGGTTTCGGAAACCGCGCGGGAGGTTCACCTGCGCCAGGTCTCCCTACGAAGGTGTAGGTGGGTTAGAATCCCAGTGATTTTCATGGGAGCAGGGTTAAACCACGAAAAAAACAGGGGGTGAACTAACATGTGAACTAACATGTGAACTAACATGTGAACTAAGCCACTTGAGTGGGATGAACCAGCATAAAACATGTATGTCCAATCATTCTAACATGATTTACAACAAATATGGTTTGCTATGATGTATGCCCCCAACACCCCATATACAAGGAGGGAAACTGGGTAGATAAAGACGTCAAATCACTGGCTATCACTTACCTACAACGGATTAGATACTGTAAATCCTGATATGATGTTGCTCTTAGATAGATATACTTTAATGTGTATTCTATATATATATATGTATCCCAAATGGAAAATATAGGAATATATTGAATAGTGAAGACCGTTAGCTGATTTTTGCCCACCTTAGGTCAACCCGTCCCCATGGGGTCAATCTGAAGATCCAATCAATATCTACACATTACATTTTGGGAATACGTTATTTATTAGGTACCCTCTGGTAGACTAACATAGCTATGGAAAATCATAACTTTAATAGGTAAATCAACTATAGATGGGCAATTTTCAATAGCGATGTTAGAGTACCAGAGGATAAGTTGTCCCAAATTATGGATGCACATAGCATATTTATGCATACTTCAAGCGGCCCCGCATCAGAATTTATTAAGGGCAAAATCACCATGTTACAGTTTGTGGGAATCGTTTACCTATAAATTCACGGGAGGAACCCACAGCAATAACCATTATAAGCCATAATGACCACAATACCCAGAATGACCATGATATGTCATGATAATATCCCGAACTTGATAGGGATCTACTATGATATGTACTGCTTACTTGGAAACAAATATGAAAATACCATCATAAGCGTGATATACCTATAGTATCCTATATTGTAGTAAACCCAACAAAAAATAATCCAAGAAAAAAAACATAAATTAAATGGGTGTGATTCCAACCATTCCGAAGTGGTAGGTTTATGGCATTGGCTTTACCCCTGACACAAATGTGGAGCCTGGACGCCTCCCTGCGAAGCTGCCAATGGTTCTGCGGAAGCTGTGTCAAGAAAAATGCTGGGAAGATAAGGAGATATCATTGCATATGGATATTATGCATATTATCGTGGTGATGGTGGTCTATCATGGATATTCGCATTACTGCCCATAAATTATGAATTATAACCAGTATTTATACCATTACATATTTATTACCATCATATGGTAGGGTATCAAGTGGTTTCAAAGTCCGCATATCATAAAGCTATCCAAATGACTCATAGACATATATCATGGATATATATATATATATACACACCATCATTTACTTTTACCATTATCGGTGAATACCAGGGATTGCTCTCATTACATATATATGTATAGTTATAAATACCATATGCCAAGCCATGATATAATCCAGATATTAATGCATATATATATATAAATAAATGCAACTCATTGCACTTCTTAATGCTAATCCACCTCCAGCCCTTTTCCCATATCTACTCATGATAAGGGGACCCAAACATTGAGCGTTTGAACATGTATTTAGTATGATCGGAATGGGATTACCAGTGATTGCTTGGATGTGCACTAGTTGGTATCTCAATGGTCGTGACTGAAAGAGGCATATGTCATTTTGAGATGTTCCCCAAGTGGGTTTGAACCACTTGAACCGACCGGGATATGCACATGAAGAGAGTAAATAAATAAATAATCAAATAAATTACTTTACTTCGCGTGATCCCCACCATGACATTTATACATTTTCTTACTGGCAAATCTTCTGGCATTCTATCTGACATATCTTCTGGCATATCTTCTGGCATTCCATCTGGCATATCTTCTGGCATATCTTCTGGCATATCTTCTGGCATTCTATCTGGCAAATCTTCTGCCATTCTATCTGGCATATCTTCTGGCACTCTATCTGACATATCTTCTGGCATTCAATCTGGCATTCTATCTGGCATATCTATCTGGCATATCTTCTGGCATATCTTTCTGGCATTCTATCTGGCAAATCTTCTGGCATTCTATCTGGCATTCTATCTGGCATATCTTCTGGCATATTATCTGGCAAATCTTCTGGGATTCTATCTGGCATATCTTGTGGCGGTCTATCTGATATTTTATCTGGCATTCTATTTGGCATACCTTCTCGCATTCTATCTGGCATATCTTCTGGCATTCTATCTGGTATATCTTCTGGCATTCTATCAGGCATATCTTCTGGCATTCTATTTGGCATATCTCATGGAATTTTATCTGGCATATCTTCTGACATTCTATCTGGCGAGGAGAAACTAGAGGGGGAGGAGGAGGAGGACGAGGAGGACAGCTAGCCGAGGAGGAGGAGGAGGAGGAGAACAGCTCTGATAAAATCTAACAACCCTCACCTGGCAGGTGGGGAATAAGTAATTACCCTCCGGTTATGACTAACGTAGCTATAGAAAATCACCATTTTTAATAGGTAAACCATCTATAAATGGGCCATCTATACCATGGCTATGTTAGTCATAACCAGAGGGTAATTTGTGATGTACTGTGGAGAAACCTGTTTTTTTTCGGTAAATCGGAGACGATTTCGTCTATTTCTATTGGCCATGTTCATCCTTTTTCCACAGTTAAACAGTGTTTTTTTTCGGGGTTGTTTTCATATACCCAAATCACCATAGTGTATGTATATGTTTCTTTTGATTTACCCTTGGTTATGACTAACATAGCCATGGTATAGATGGCCCATCTATAGATGGTTTACCTATTAAAAATTGTGATTTTCTATAGCTACGTTAGTCATAACCGGAGGGTAATACCCTTAAATTTGTGAAGTTCGCCAACTCTGCGTCTTTTCCGTGCCTCGGCGACCCACAGCGACCTGGCGCAAGCGCCAAGTTGTGGTCTCATCCTATTGCCATGTATCATGTGTCATGGTTTGTGCGCTGACGATCTTTTCTCATCCCTATGGATCCAGTCGTACCTTCTTAGGAAGTGGGACTGGGGTATCATTTACTGTAATTTTGAGGCTCAAGTATGTACCTTCTCAGACAGTGGCCATGGATCCACAGGGATTTTGTTGTTGGAAAATTCCGTGGTCTGCTGGTTCTGTGTCATTTCTGTCTCAGATCGTCCAGGGATGAGCTCAATTTTTTTGTTTCCCTGCAACTCTTCAGTCAGTTGTCTGTCTTTTTGTTCCTCGCTGTTTTGTCGTTGTTTGCTTGCTCTTGTTTTTTTGGTGCTTGTTTGCCATTGCTTTGTCATGTTTCTTTGGAGGCTGGTTTGTCTGCTAAGTATTGGGAGCCAAAAGAAACTTAAAATGACATTTTACAATGACATCAGAACACTGGAACCAAACCCAACAACGAAAACATGACCAACAAAAACGTCAAAGATACATTCAGAAGTCTTGTTTCCATAACGGTTAGTTGAGATTCAGCAGACAACCCGAAAACCCCACCCGGAGCATTGGGACGTCGCGACGCCTGGGACTGCCTAAGAAGGACCTTCTTAGCGGAGGGAAACCAGGCACATTTTATTGAACTTGAATAATGGGGATAATCCGTTCAATTGAAATTCATTTTTTCTGAATCATACTTAAGTGTTTTTCAGATTCATTGAGATTCAATTGGAATTACCATGAATTACCTTCATTGATCTTATCCAATTCTACAATTCTTAGCTGCAAATGGTGTACGACGTTACCATATCATGAGATGCTCCGAGGCATCTCAGCTACAAGACGGACACCACTCTACAACTGCCGGGGCATCGATCACCTGAACGTCATGGCTTTGTCTGAAGATATGGTGTTCCCAGAAACAAAAAATGGTGTTTCCAGCTGTGGAAATCATATCTTGGCAACATATTCATACATATTCTCCATTCAGCTAGCCACGGACACGGACGGTCCTTCAAGGTGGTGGTCTCGCGTGCTGTCTAAACGACGGACCTTGAAGCCTTGATATACAATGTGAGGCCCCCAAGATAGCTAAGTTGGTTTATAACTCCAATAACTATGGTTTATGGTACTTATAACTATAGTTACTGGGGCTTATAACCAACTTATAACTGGGGGGGCTCACATTGTAGGATAGATCTACCATAGACCCAAAAGTTTAATTTGAATTCGAAAGGCAAAAATCGCCTTAACGACCTGTGGCACCACCTGAAAAAGAATGCTTTATAGAATCAAATCGTGGTAAGGATTGGTAAGGGAAATGATCCCAACAATACAACATCATCTAACATCATGTAACTACGTATAAAATTAGTATTATCCCCAAAATCATCCATGATTCAGGTTGAATGAACTGTTGATCCAACATAAATCAACTCAATCTCCAACTTTTCTTGTTTCAATCACATTGAAATATATTGAAATCCCATTCAAATCCCAGCTCCGCCGGCTCTGGACCTTCTCGAGGCGCCAAGGTCGGCTCAGGCACTTCCTGATGCAAAGATGTGGATTTTCACGGTGATTTTTCAGCAACAAGTCGGCGATGCTTCACCGAAAAAAATCTACAACAAATGGAATGTCAATGGGATGAACGAACCAAACATGGTGATAAACATGGTGATCAATACCAAAGAAACTGGTGATTCAATCAACAACCTTCCGGACCAAAGGGATTAAATACAAAAAAACAATATGAATCGGATTAGCCAGCAGGGATTAGATCCCAGACTTTAATCATGGAAATTAGAACTGAACCACCTGTGGATGGAACAAAAAACAACAACATTCAGAAACACTCAAATGTTCATGGGATTTTCCATGGTATTTAACCACCAAATTGGATGGTGGTTAAACATGGCGAGTTACTGGGTCTTGAAACCTATCACCATCCCTAAATCCCAGTTCCATAGGAATATCATGGGAATACAATGGCTTTTTTGTATGAAATAGCCTATGTTCATGGGAATATACTGGATCTAATGGAATATCCACACATGCGTGTGTATATATATATACACATGTAGATATGTATGTAATATATGGATCTTCACTAACATCAGGACATTGATATATATATATATATACATATATATATAGATAGATTGGATATAATGGGAACATCATGGGACTATTACCTAGCAGTATGATAATTTGGATGTGTCTGAAAATGCACACTGTGTACCACCACTGAATCACTGAATACAGCGGGGAAAATGAATCATTGCAGTAACGTTAGAAAAACTCTCCGAGTTGCTGCATGTTCAGAGAAACCCTCTGAGTTCAAACTTCGTGACTTCTTGGTGTTGGCTTACTTTCATTATATCATCAAATCCACAAAAAGAACCTGCTGCAAATTTCATCTCTCCGAAAGTTCCCCAAAACAATGCCCCAACAAAAACAAGAAAAAAAATCGGACCGATGTTGTCCCCGCCTTGCCCGAGAGTTGGTACAGCAACAAGGAGACCTCGGACAAGGCCGCGCAGCTGCTTCGGCTCTTGGTTTCCTCCAAGGCCTCACAGACAATCTGGGGTGGAAAGGGCATGTTTCAACCACAGCTAAGGTTAAACCATACAATATATTGATGTATAGGTAAATCATCCTACAATGAGAAAAAACATCATGATACACGGCTTAGAAATTGATACAACCAATCAAAATGAAAGTTTTTATTTCGTTGTTTTCGATCTGTATATGTAAAATATAAGCCTACTCACATTGCAATTTTCAGGGGAACGTACGGGCCAGGTGGTAGCACTTGTTGTAAAGGGGTCATGGACGGGTTATGGATGAAGCCAATCATGAGATGGAGGGAATAGATTTCATCAGCCAAGGGAACGTAAAAACACCCACGTTTCAATGTCTAATTGGTGGTTTCAACCCCTTGGAAACATGATGGAGTTCGTCAGTTGGGATGATGAAATTCCCAACTGAATGGACAGTCATAGAATTCCATGGTTCCAGTCACCACCAACCAGATGTGGTTTCTGTAGGCACTGCGAAAACGAGAAAATCATATCTGAAACATATCAAAATCATATCTGAAACAAATTGAAGAACCTCCGTCCTGGAGACTTCGGATGTTTTTATTTGTAGGGTGCAAATGGAATTCATAAAATCCCTCCCATCAACATCAAATGTCAATGAAGACCTGCTTAGTGGTTGATGCCGCTGACGCCCTGAAATAGACCGAGTCAGTTGGATGAAATGGAACCACCTATTATTTATTTGTGAGCCTTTAGAAAGTAATCCTCAATAGGGTAGAACAGGAAATCATCACTATTTGGATCACGATTTTGATAGGATTCCACTCTGCTATCCTTTTGGGGATGACTATGTATACAGGTGCAGCAATAAACAAAAGCGCGATTGGCATTGGAGTTGAGGGACGCAGCATCTGCGAACCGTGGCAAAATAAAAAAGTAGCATACCTCTTTTAGCTGGTTGGGCTAATGCATGTTAGTATACTTAACTATCCATCCAAAGTTTCTGCAGAATGCAGCAAACATGGACAAGTCCCAATCTATGGACAGGACTTGTTGTAAAGACTATATACATGGCAATCCGCTAGCGTAGCACCCAGTGTTATTGTCCAATGCACAGATTCTTCGGAGTAGTCATCATGATGTCCCTCGCGCCATACCATGATAGTCCATTAACACCAAGTTTATCCACTATTATCGTTGTAATTCATACGAGTACCCATCATCATTGATGGAATACATTGACTCTGATACCATATGATTCACAAAAAAAGATCTCTACTTTCCACAGCATTTCACAAATTCAAAAAAAAGTGAGCCTGGGCCTCGTTATGTTTCTTGGCTTATAAAAAGCCATTCAAATCAACTCTAAATCCCCATCTTCCATTGAGAAAAAAAGGGGATGGGGAACCCCCATGAATTTATCATTATTATGTTCCTATAGTTGGTTGTTCCGTTTTTATTGGGAAACGCCACCATATTTTTCTGTAACAGGACACCCTCTGGTAAACATACAAGAAGCGAACTGGAAAATCACCATGCTATCAATTGGTAAATCAACCATATATTTCTATGGCCATTTTCAATAGCGACGTAACAGTCATTACCAGAGAGTTTGTCTGAATTCCACCTCACCATCCCACGAGATCATACGACATCCTATCCCACCTCCCCAACAGCCACAGACATCTGTGCTGAGCGTAGGGGGACGCAAATCACCTCAACTGATCAGCGGTGGATTGAAAGCCTCCATGTTTTTTGAGAACCCTGAGAACGGTGTGCTTGAACTGAGACACTGATCACCACTCTGGAACACCAGATACCAAACCAGCTGAACATGAACAAAACACAAACACAGCATCAACTATTGCGTTCTTTGGCATCTGCACTGAAACTACAAGACTTGCTCCATGAGGCGTAAATCGAATCTAAAACCAGCATGTAAGGCAATATAAGGGAGATCCATCTTTGGCGTCAAATCCCCAGCTTTTGAACCCTTCCGTTTGGGTCTAATGTATATATATATAATAAACTATTGTATCATATTGTATCATGATGCTTTCACCCTATAGATGAACTGATAGACCCGTTAGGTGGATGATGGAGGGTGACAATTCCGGTGTTTGTACATCTTGTCAAAAACATATGTTTGACTCAGCTTGTTTTTGTAGATGAAGAATAGATTCATTCCTTTTCTTGGTGGTTCTAATCCAAGATTTTGGCTCTTGATATCCCTAATTCCGATGGTTTATCATGATTTCTCCCATTGAGATGTCCAGTTTCGTGCTATTTTTTCATCTTTTTTCCCCATGAAAATGGCCAGAAATTGGTGGTACATCCCGTGCTGGGCCACAAACGTCGCTCTGCACGGGGCTTCTGTGAGCCTCGCGCAGCACACGCAGTACCTGCGGTCAGCTATGGCTGTATATGAGCAGTGATTTGTCATTTAATGGGGGATGAACATGGATTAGCGGGAATTCAGGATCCTAAAATGGAGGTACTGTACCATATTTTGGGCCATATTTTGTGGGGATATTCCCTTACATAGGCCTATAACGGCCTTATAATGGGGGGTACCTTAGGTACCCTTTAGACCCCCCAGATTATTTTTTTATTAATCCATTAGACTTGCACATACATGCCAGAAATTAATCGAATATCTAATTTACATACTGGATCATTTTTGGTAGATACCTCAAAATCCATATATTCTATCACATGTTTACCTGGTCTCGTGTCTGCATAATTCTGCACATGCCTGCACAAGCCATGCTGTTCCAAGCTGATGCAAAAACAAGGTGACGGCGCCTCTAAGAGGCCGTGCGCGTACGTCATTTTTCCTGTCTCGTCTTTTACGGTTCGTTGGGGGGTGGGGGGGTGGGGTGGGGGGGTGGGGTGGGGGATGTTAACGTTCATGGGACTTGCACACTTACGTGATGCTACGCTACTGCACGTTCTCTTCAAGGTATACAACTACGTGATGCTACGTTGACTGGGGTGGGGGGGTGGGTGGGTGGGGGGGGGGGGATGTTAACGTTCATTGGACTTGCACACGTAGTGATGCTACGCTACTGCACGTTCTCTTCAAGGTATACAACTACGTGATGCTACGCTACTGCACGTTCTCTTCAAGGTATACAACTACGTGATGCTACGCTACTGCACGTTCTCTTCAAGGTATACAACTACGTGATGCTACGCTACTGCACGTTCTCTTCAAGTTATACAACTACGTGATGCTACGCTACTGCACGGTCCCTTCAAGGTATACAACTACGTGATGCTACGTTCACAAGCTCTTCTTTTGCACTTGCGCACTCTTGTCATGCTACGTTGCGGTCGCTGGGGGCTGTTGGGGGTGTGTTAGCAAGTTCTTTCTTTGATTTAAAGATATTTACCCAAGGTGTAGTTTTCTACATGCATCTAATGCTTAATTCCACACATATGTGTCACTTGAACATGGTTTCATTACAGGTTTCTCAGGTAAGTATGTTCATCATGCATTACGCAAATACCTTTGGCAGAAGAGTGCCGAAAAAAAAAGCACTTGAAACTTCAGGCGCGCCGGCAAAGAGTTAAAAAAGTGATGAAAATGCTGCGAGGGGTTCCAAAAACGCATGTCCTCGGTCAGCCTTACAGTGTTTTATTCTCTAGATTCATGATGGACTTCAATCAGAATGTGCAAAAACCTGGGGTTTTTGAAGCAATTGATTTCATCGGTGCAAATGCAATGAGCATAAAAACACGGCCTCTTACAGGCGCCGTCACCATGTTTTTGGCAATGTCCTTCATGTGGTCGGATCACCCTGGATGACGACACAGCCAAAAGAAACACACGCAAAATGTATTTGAAACATCTTGTATGAGAAATTCAGGAATAGTTCTCAGAAATTTAGAAATAGTTCTGAGAAATTGAGAAGTAGTCCTTGATTCTTTTTCATCAATAAAGATGCACAAGAAATAGCTCTCAACCGCTCTACTGGGGTTTCAGGGGTGTGTCTTGGACCTAGGTTACCCGCGATGCTTCCCCACCCCCAGGGTTGACCAAGTTGGGTTGGCTCAGATTGGCGGTGAGAAAATGTAAATAACAATTGGCAATCCACAACAGTGCCGAATAGGCCAAAACCTGGGCATTGCTTTGCTGAAGGAGCTGGTGTCAATTGGTACCTGGGCAGACTTTCCAAGCCTCCAGCCACCCATTTCACACAGCTACACTTGGGCAAGTCTGGTTTTTCCAACATTGACACACCCTGAGATTATGATACTTCTCAGAACGGTTTCAAACACAAAGAATAACTTGTCACTTGAGGCGAGGTGGGACTGCACCCTCACAAAGTAGATAAGTAGAATCCCGCGTGGGTCTGAGGGATGCCACAATCAGCTGAACTAAGTTTGGCAGGGAACGCACCCATAGGTACATAGATTGACATGACCCACAACTTAACTCAGAAAACAACGGTGATGATGATGGAGGGGTCATGGTGACGATGATGATGATGGCGATGATAATGGCGATGATGATGGTGATGGCTATGGAGATGATTATGGAGATGGTGATGATGATGATGATGATGATGATGATGATGCTGGTGGTGGTGGTGATGGTGGCAAAAATCATGCTGACGATGGTGACGATGATGATGTAACTATGTGTCCTGGTCAGTTTTTACTGTACAAAACAGTGAAATCTGTCCGACTGTGGTCGACTCAGTTGGGCTCATAACAAAGATGAAAATGAAGATGTTGTTGCTGCTACTGCTGATGATGTTGTTGCTGCTGTTGCTGCTGTTGATGATGATGATTAATTTCAGAAGAAGCAATCAAGAACGGCAGAAACGATTGGCAATTACTTCAGCCATACCGTTGGGAAATTGAGGAAGGATTCTGCAGAATTTTGCAATCACATCAAACATGTTGGCAATAGCCTTACATATGTAGAAATAACCCTGAGGAATTTTGAAATAACTCTGCATCTTTTTGGACATCATTCCATGTTTTGAAATCAGTCTACCAAATTTAGAAGCAGCCTTGACAGTTTTAGACAATGGTTGTCCATTTGTTTGACGTGGTAATGCATTTTTGGAAATGGTTCTGCAATATTTGAAAATAGTTCTGCAATATTTAGAAATAGTTCTGCAACATTTAGACATAGTTCTGCGGATTTGACAGGCACAGCAATTAAACAGGCTAAAGCAGGCTGTAAGATATGTATCCTAGTCTGAGTGGGGCACCGGCGCCGAGCCACTTTTCTCCTCAGAAACGTTCCGGGTGCCGCGCCGACAGAAACAACATATAATGACACCACAGTGACATCGTCCTATCTTTTCTCCTTATCATGTCCAATCCCCGACTTTCCCCAAGGCAATGCAGCTCGCTCACAGTATAACTCAGTGTAACACCGTACAACTGATTTCATCCCCACCCCTGGTGCCTTGCATTGGGTCCGGTACTCAATGGTTGGGTTGAACAGCTCAACAAGTGGCCATCCCAAGTGGCACAGCGGATCCATGAGACTCACTTGCAAAAAACTGGGGTCACATGGCACCATGCAATTCACACAAACATCAAATAGACATCAACATCATCACCACCCAGTCATACCTAGTCCACTTTGGCCCCGTGCCGTCATGCAGACCGGGTTTCCAAGCCTCAGCTTGTGTTTCAAAAGCGTCCGTCACCCCTACGGCCGTGAATTGGTTCCCAGATCGAGCCATTCCCACAATTTGTGGCATGGTGTGGACAACATCCGACATTCATCGACATTCGAAATGCGCATGGCCAAGAATCTCACGACACTGCCTGAAACACATAGGCTGGGCATTGATCACACAATTTGACAGTCGGCTTAACCCTCATCAAATTGTTGCACCAAGCGGCAAAGCCACAAAAGCAGAAATGACGGACTCCGCGCGTGGCTTCATGCCCTTTGTGTTTCATCGGCAGTTTGCGCTGGTGCTTCCTCTGTTGTCACTATGTGTACTGTGATCATCCAGAATCAAACTCAACGTGTTCATCAAGAACCGTTATGATTTGAGCCCGCATGCGCAACCTGGGCTTGAGTGGAATTGAGGAACTGCTGCATCGAAGTGGCTTTGTTGAATCTGACCCCCAGACCATGCCTGGATTATTTGAATGCCCACCTCACCATGCCATGGAACTGCCAATCATTGCAGCATATTGCAACATATTGCAGCATTCTGCAACAAAGCAAGAACAGTTTTCTCTCACCTTCTTCCAGCCAAGTGCAAAATAGTGCAAAACTGCCACTTCAGCACCACTTCAGCACCATTCAACACCTCCAAGCTGCTGTCCTGGCTTTCAAGCCTTCCTCCCTGTCTCCTCATGCTTGTGGGCCACATGCAACATCCTGCAACCTGTTGAAATTAATCCAAGGGTCTCTGACCCCCAGACCACCCCTGGATTATTTGAATGCCCACCTCACCATGCCATGGAACTGCAAATCATTGCAGCATGTTGCAGCATTCTGCACCAAAGCAAGAACAGCAGCACCATTTCAGCACCATTCAACACTTTCAAGCTCCTGTCCTGGCTTTCAAAGCCTTTCCTCCTGTCTCCTCATGCTTGTGGACCACATGCAACATCCTGCACCCTGTTGAAATTAATCCAATGGTCTCTGGCCCCCAGGCAACCCCTGGATTATTTGAATGCCCACCTCACCATGCCATGGAACTGCAAATCATTGCAGCATGTTGCAGCATTCTGCACCAAAGCAAGAACAGCAGCACCATTTCAGCACAATTCAACACTTTCAAGCTCCTGTCCTGGCTTTCAAAGCCTTTCCTCCTGTCTCCTCATGCTTGTGGACCACATGCAACATCCTGCAACCTGTGGAAATTAATGCAATGGTCTCTGGCCCCCAGGCAGCCCCTGGATTATTTGAATGCCCACCTCACCATGCCATGGAACTGCCAATCATTGCAGCATGTTGCAGCATATTGCAGAATTCTGCACCAAAGCAAGAACAGTTTTCTCTCACCCTCCTCCAGCCAAGTGCAAAATAGTGCAAAACTATGCAAAACTGCCAGTTCAGCACCACTTCAGCACCATTCACGACCTCCAAGCTGCTGTCCTGGCTTTCAAGCCTTTCCTCCTGTCTCCTCATGCTTGTGGACCACATGCAACACCCTGCAACCTGTGGAAATTAATCCAATGGTCTCTGACCCCCAGACCATGCCTGGATTATTTGAATGCCCACCTCACCATGCCATGGAACTGCCAATCATTGCAGCATATTGCAACATATTGCAGCATTCTGCAACAAAGCAAGAACAGTTTTCTCTCACCTTCTTCCAGCCAAGTGCAAAATAGTGCAAAACTGCCACTTCAGCACCACTTCAGCACCATTCAACACCTCCAAGCTGCTGTCCTGGCTTTCAAGCCTTCCTCCCTGTCTCCTCATGCTTGTGGGCCACATGCAACATCCTGCAACCTGTTGAAATTAATCCAAGGGTCTCTGACCCCCAGACCACCCCTGGATTATTTGAATGCCCACCTCACCATGCCATGGAACTGCAAATCATTGCAGCATGTTGCAGCATTCTGCACCAAAGCAAGAACAGCAGCACCATTTCAGCACCATTCAACACTTTCAAGCTCCTGTCCTGGCTTTCAAAGCCTTTCCTCCTGTCCCCTCATGCTTGTGGACCACATGCAACATCCTGCACCCTGTTGAAATTAATCCAATGGTCTCTGGCCCCCAGGCAACCCCTGGATTATTTGAATGCCCACCTCACCATGCCATGGAACTGCAAATCATTGCAGCATGTTGCAGCATTCTGCACCAAAGCAAGAACAGCAGCACCATTTCAGCACCATTCAACACTTTCAAGCTCCTGTCCTGGCTTTCAAAGCCTTTCCTCCTGTCTCCTCATGCTTGTGGACCACATGCAACATCCTGCAACCTGTGGAAATTAATCCAATGGTCTCTGGCCCCCAGGCAACCCCTGGATTATTTGAATGCCCACCTCACCATGCCATGGAACTGCCAATCATTGCAGCATATTGCAGCATATTGCAGAATTCTGCACCAAAGCAAGAACAGTTTTCTCTCACCCTCCTCCAGCCAAGTGCAAAATAGTGCAAAACTATGCAAAACTGCCAGTTCAGCACCACTTCAGCACCATTCACGACCTCCAAGCTGCTGTCCTGGCTTTCAAGCCTTTCCTCCTGTCTCCTCATGCTTGTGGACCACATGCAACACCCTGCAACCTGTGGAAATTAATCCAATGGTCTCTGACCCCCAGACCATGCCTGGATTATTTGAATGCCCACCTCACCATGCCATGGAACTGCCAATCATTGCAGCATATTGCAACATATTGCAGCATTCTGCAACAAAGCAAGAACAGTTTTCTCTCACCTTCTTCCAGCCAAGTGCAAAATAGTGCAAAGCTGCCACTTCAGCACCACTTCAGCACCATTCAACACCTCCAAGCTGCTGTCCTGGCTTTCAAGCCTTCCTCCCTGTCTCCTCATGCTTGTGGGCCACATGCAACATCCTGCAACCTGTTGAAATTAATCCAAGGGTCTCTGACCCCCAGACCACCCCTGGATTATTTGAATGCCCACCTCACCATGCCATGGAACTGCAAATCATTGCAGCATGTTGCAGCATTCTGCACCAAAGCAAGAACAGCAGCACCATTTCAGCACCATTCAACACTTTCAAGATCCTGTCCTGGCTTTCAAAGCCTTTCCTCCTGTCTCCTCATGCTTGTGGACCACATGCAACATCCTGCAACCTGTGGAGATTAATCCAATGGTCTCTGGCCCCCAGGCAACCCCTGGATTATTTGAATGCCCACCTCACCATGCCATGGAACTGCCAATCATTGCAGCATATTGCAGCATATTGCAGAATTCTGCACCAAAGCAAGAACAGTTTTCTCTCACCCTCCTCCAGCCAAGTGCAAAATAGTGCAAAACTATGCAAAACTGCCAGTTCAGCACCACTTCAGCACCATTCACGACCTCCAAGCTGCTGTCCTGGCTTGCCTTTCCTCCTGTCTCCTCATGCTTGTGGACCACATGCAACACCCTGCAACCTGTGGAAATTAATCCAATGGTCTCTGACCCCCAGACCATGCCTGGATTATTTGAATGCCCACCTCACCATGCCATGGAACTGCCAATCATTGCAGCATATTGCAACATATTGCAGCATTCTGCAACAAAGCAAGAACAGTTTTCTCTCACCTTCTTCCAGCCAAGTGCAAAATAGTGCAAAACTGCCACTTCAGCACCACTTCAGCACCATTCAACACCTCCAAGCTGCTGTCCTGGCTTTCAAGCCTTCCTCCCTGTCTCCTCATGCTTGTGGGCCACATGCAACATCCTGCACCCTGTTGAAATTAATCCAATGGTCTCTGACCCCCAGACCACCCTGGATTATTTGAATGCCCACCTCACCATGCCATGGAACTGCAAATCATTGCAGCATGTTGCAGCATTCTGCACCAAAGCAAGAACAGCAGCACCATTTCAGCACCATTCAACACTTTCAAGATCCTGTCCTGGCTTTCAAAGCCTTTCCTCCTGTCTCCTCATGCTTGTGGACCACATGCAACATCCTGCAACCTGTGGAAATTAATCCAATGGTCTCTGGCCCCCAGGCAACCCCTGGATTATTTGAATGCCCACCTCACCATGCCATGGAACTGCCAATCATTGCAGCATATTGCAGCATATTGCAGAATTCTGCACCAAAGCAAGAACAGTTTTCTCTCACCCTCCTCCAGCCAAGTGCAAAATAGTGCAAAACTATGCAAAACTGCCAGTTCAGCACCACTTCAGCACCATTCACGACCTCCAAGCTGCTGTCCTGGCTTTCAAGCCTTTCCTCCTGTCTCCTCATGCTTGTGGACCACATGCAACACCCTGCAACCTGTGGAAATTAATCCAAGGGTCTCTGACCCCCAGACCATGCCTGGATTATTTGAATGCCCACCTCACCATGCCATGGAACTGCCAATCATTGCAGCATATTGCAACATATTGCAGCATTCTGCACCAAAGCAAGAACAGTTTTCTCTCACCTTCTTCCAGCCAAGTCCAAAATAGTGCAAAGCTGCCACTTCAGCACCATTTGGAAATTAATCCGAGGGTCTCTGACCCCCAGACCACCCCTGGATTATTTGAATGCCCACCTCGCCTTGAAAATGGAAGTGCCAATCATTGCAGCATATTGCAACATTCTGTATCGAAGCAAGAACAATTTCCTCTCATCCTCTTTGTCCTCCAAAATGTTCCAATCATTTCCAAACCATGAAAGGTTTTTGTTTTCCCATCTTTGTCGGGCTTTGTTAATTCAATGGGGAGTTAGCCTTTTCTGGTAGTGGGTGGTTATAGGTGGTTGTTGATGGGTGTTCCTTTACTTAACAGCTCTTCTATAAAAAAAATAATCCTGGTCTAGACCCTAGTTCTATGTTCTATACCCCCCCAAAAAATTAATCCACACTAATTAATCCCAAAAAAATGACCCACCAACCCAGGGTACCCATGGATTAATTTACAAGGTACCCCCCATGCCTTATATATATATATATATATATATGTAGGTACCTCCAATTTAGGTTCCTGACATGGCCATTGAATGGATTAATCATCAAATATATGGGGCTATAAGTTAATTATTGTTGAATCCCAAAGATGTGGATACAATTGAAAAAGGATCGGTGGGTGGTGATGAGTTCGGGGTTGTACTACCTTGTTTACATGGCGTATAATCATAATCCACTATGGGTACTCCTCTTGACCAACTGCAGATATGGCTGATTTAACCAACTGCTAATGTGGCTGGTGCTTGAAAAACATAGCAATCCCCAAAAAGATAGCAAAGTCAACTCCTACAAAACTATTGGAATAGTACTGGTAAAGGCTGGTAAAGGTGGTTGTTTTGCTAGGCATAGTGGTTAAACACCGGCTAATGTGTGAAGCGGAACAATACAACTACCATTCGGGATGATGTCTACGACCCATTTGTGGCACTGGGATTTATTGTTGGGTTTACCACAATGAATCACGAACCTGAATGGAACACTGGAAACAAAAAACAAAACCAAACAAACACTTGAATGGAACAATGGTAAGTAATGGTAAATAGTATGGTAAATAATGTTAAATAATGGCATAATGGAAAATCGTGAACCAGGAGGATACACAACTTATCGCCATAGATTCGGGGCTTTTTGGCTATGGAAAATGGTGAATGGACCAGGAAAAAGGACACAATGTGGAGCATGGAATACGGCAAACATAGCAATCATACAGGTTTTGGCCCTCAACAGTGATAAATGGGATGACATAAGCCCTGTAAATAAGGTTATAAGATGTTATAAGCCAGTTATAACTCCTAAGGCCTACAACAAGTTTGATACTGAGCAACATAGTTGGACTTTATGTTCATCCAAACCACCAAAATAGAGCAAGGGTAAAATGGATTTAATTGAGGAAATCAAACCCACGCTTGTGGGGGGTCTGCGAGAGTTGCGGCTCGAACGAAGCAACAAGTGGATTTGTTTTGTGGCTAGGATCTTGGAAGAGGGAGAAAGTTCAGGAAAGTTCAGGAAAGTTCAGGATATCGACCACACAACTGTGGATGCAACCAACCCATATGAAGTCAAATAGTACTGCAATTTCAACCACTGTCCAAGCGCAAGCCTCGAGATTCAAATCGGAAAATCTCAAAACTGCGTCTTATCCCAGCCCAATCTACACGTTGGGCCCCAAAGTATAGCTAAGTTGGTTCATGAGTCCAATAACTAGGACTTAAGATATCTAACTGCAGTTGAAAGGGTGCACACTAACCAGCTTGACAACTCAACACGAGAAAGTAAGTTTAGAACATTCATCCCAGCATTTTTGGCAGGAACCAATGATCCATTTCTGCTTCAGTCCTCTCAGAGGTGCTATGTCAGGTTCAGTAGCGGCCAAAGCATGGAACAAACCTCAACCCTGGAAATATATAAATCCTAGACTGTTATAGTTGGAGTGGTTACCACATGTTACCACCAAAACAGTGATAAATCCATGTCACCCATGACCTTCATGAACCCGGGAGGTCCTGTGAGTTTCCAGCGGCGCTGATAGGCGCCTCGTTGATATGCAGCGGAAGCAGCAACATGTCATCAACATCCGGCTCAGGCTCAAGACTGTCCTGTCGCGGCTGGAATCTCCTTTTGGTTGCTCCTAAGATTCCTAAGATACCCTCTGGTTATGACGTTCACAGTTTGCCATGGTATAGATGGCCCTAATCGAAATAGATGGTTTACCTATTAATAGCATGGTGATTTTCCATGGCGAACTGTTAGTCATAACCAGATGGTACTATGGGGGTACATTGGCCAAATAAAGATGCATAAAGAAGCTAAACATCACCTTTAAAGGCCTGGAGCCACCATGAGCAGACTGTCAACTGTAGAAGCCCATTCCCCCCTTTCATACAAACCAACGTATCAAGGTGGAAAAAGGCTTACGAAGGTGCCCCCTGCTCCGAGCAGAATACCCAAGTCATCTTATGATGCAAAAAAACATATATAGCAAGTCTTCCCGCGCTCTGCTCCTTCAAAAGTCTCTATGTGAAGACTATGCTGGTCTCATTGTGTCTCTGTGTGAAGTTTTCCCCTGTGTAGTTGGTAAATACCTTAACTCACATCCCATCATATTTGAAATCTACTCATGTTTCTTGGGTAAAAAAATCTGATGGTTGGTGATCAAAGATTGGTCCAAATCCGACACTGCCTCTGGTAATTTAAAATAGCAATGCTGGTTGGTGGTTTCAACCCCTCTGAAAAATATTAGTCAGTTGGGATTATTATTCCCAATATATGGAAAAATAAAGTTCATGTTCCAAACCACCAAGCGGCAATGGAACCTGGCCTATTTCTAGATGATGAACCTGTCAAAACTGCAGGACATTCCACCCCGGCGTGCCCGTCTGTCGACTCCTCCATGTCTGCCAGGCGGGGGAAACCTTCATGTCTACACCTCAGAAAAGGAACGACGTTTGGACCTTTTTCGTCCTGTGGAGACCGAATGGGACATGCCATGGAAAAATTACCTCTGTGCAGCCCAAATCGATATCAAGAAACAACATACCATCTGGTTATGACTAACATAGCCATGGTATAGATGGCCCATTTATAGATGGTTTTCCCTTTAAAACCTCCACTTATGACGGATTTTCCATGGCTATGTTAAATAACCAGATGGTAAATGTAAATATAAAGCAACCATCAATAGACATAAACATGTAATTTCAATCCGTCGTGTGCGCACTACAGTTTGTAATTGGTTTCTTGTAATTTTACAGCCCATTTAGATGTATAACATAATATAACATATAATATGTACACATATATAAATATAAACACACACATATATATATATCATAATCAAGCTACATGTATATACTTAAATACATATATGCATACATGTATACATACAATTATATATATATATACACCATCTGGTTATGACTAACATAGCCATGGAAAATCACCATGCTTTTAATAGGTAAACCATCTATTTCTATGGGCCATCTATACCATGGCTATGTTAGTCATAACCAGAGGGTAAGATCATGTAACCATCCCATTCTTCACCATTGTTAACCCATTGTTAAACCATTAAATCACCAGCTAAATCCGATTAATCATCCCATTATATATATATATATATTCTATACTGTATTCCCATGCAAAGGATGCATATGACCACTTGCCAAAACTGGGATGCCCCAATTCCCCGGCCGCTGATCCGGCCTTTCTTTCACGATGGCCTCCACACGTAAAAAAAAAAAAACAGAAATCCTCCGGTCATGGCTATTCCCAATATGTATCCATTGAGGATTTTTTCAAAAGGGCATATATTCTATATATATATATATTTATCATATGTAATTATATATTTATATATACATACATATCATATAATCATGTGTATATATATATATACTTATATATATATATAGTATCCAATATTGCTTGAATCTGGGCATCGAGGCAATATGTATCCATTGAAATGCTGCGGCTTCAATTGCCTCCATTCCCAGTACTTTCCAAGCTCAACAAAAGCCCTGCATGGTCACCAAGTCCACCTATACCAAAGGTCATGTATCACACAGGCAATGTGACGCACATATAATTAACATTGATTAGCCTCCAGTAATTTCACATAGCCATAGACAAGTTCCCATATACAGTACCCTCTGGTAATCTAACATAACTATGGAAAATAACCATTTACAGTGAATTTGTCCATGAAAAATGGTGATTTTCCATAGTCATGCTAGTTTACCAGAGTGTAGTAGATACTAATAGATACATGTCCCATTCAAAAAATCCATTGATCCACAATTTCCCAGCTAGCGACACTTGACTACAGAAGGCTAAGCAACGGGATTTTGGGGTCCTGGACATTCCCCGTCGCCACTCCGCCTGTAGTTTAGCGTCCAGCCTTCAGTGTTGGCACCGCAGCAAATTGGCACCACAATGTTGAACATTATTACCCCCTCTGGTAGACTAACATAGCTATGGAAAACCACCATGCTATTAATGGGTAAATCAACTATTTCTATGTCCATGTTCATAGCAAACTGTTAATTTACCAGAGGCTACATACTATTACATTGTCCAATCCTTTTTGGTTCAGACACCCCGAAAAAAACACCCCATGGTCATCCGACAGAATCCTCCCAGCCTCACCTGATGGATACATCCTAGCCTTTCGCAAGCGACTTTTCTCTAGGAAAAGCGTGCCTCAAATCCTGGCTGGCTACTCATCATATTCCCATCAAATGACAATGTATGTGGCCCATCACCCATTTTTGCCATTTTTTTTTTTGCACAAACCCAAAGCCCAAAACAGTGGTTCAGCAAATGTTTGGAAAACTGTTGCTCCGCTGATCCAGATGTTTTTTGGAGATGAGGAGTTCAGTGTTGGGGTGAGCATATATTAAATCAACAGATCATATCCCTCAAATTCATTTGAAGACAACATGTGTTCATTCATCATGTATTCATTATGTATCATTATGTCAAATATCCTTCATATGTCCATATACATATATTAATCATTCCCTATGGATCCAAGTACCTTCTTAGGAAGTGTTTGGGGTATAATTTACTATAATTTTGAGGCTTAAGTATCTTCTCAGACAGTGTTTGGATCCATAGGGGTTATCAAGTCCTTACGGAAACCCTCATGAACATTTGTCTAGAGTAGGACAATCCTTCCACAAAAAAAAAAACAAATATCGCTCGGGATCAGAGATGCGCAGCGCAGCCAATGTGGCCCTTACGAATGCCCCCCGGTTAGAAGTTGGTCTATAAACCCTATGAATACGGTGTGTTGTATAAGTACCATAATCATTCAACATTCATAAAATTTAATATACCATGGTTTATTGGAGTTATAAACCAGCTTAGCTGTAGGGAACTTCACTTAATATGATTAAACACAGCCTTCTGTTTTGTGCATTTATTACGGACAGAGGACACAAACACGTGCAGAAACTGGTCCCGAAAGTACGGCAGAATCCACTTGGGAAATCGTCACCTTTTCTTTCAAAACACATGTTTCTTGTTTGTTTGGTCAGTTCCATAATATGTTCTCGTGTTTTCGTTCAAAAAAATGTAGCTTCAAACTCTTTGAGGCGACGATTTGTTTTTTTTTCATGGCTTGATGTCGTGTGTATTTTGGGATCCCGAACAAGCGCATCTGTCGATGTTCCTCCTCCAACTGGTCCCGCAAACGAACCGTCTGCAGCCTGGGCTTCAATCGCTTGGAACACTGGGAAGAAGATGCCAACATAGGCAGTTGGAATTCCTAGGTCATAGATTGTGATACTGATCATCCCCAATATAAAAAGGATAATAGGATAGTAGAGTCCCATATGACCAGCGGTTTAGCAGCCAGTGTTCATATGGGGTATGGGTCAAAATTGGCTAATGGACCTACAAAAAGCTTGTGATTTTGGGGATTCCATCATATCATCATCCATTGGATCAAGCAACATTAATCAGTGGCCCTCAATCTTCATCTATTTTCTGGATCATCCCAGTATCCAGTTGGTTACATCAGTTACATCAACAGATCCCACCAAGACTTCAAGACTATGCAGCTATGCCTGCATCTGAGACCGGACTGGCACCGAAGGAGCTGTTTTTTCAGGTCGAAAAACATCATCTTGTCTGAAAGCGTTTTGTTTTCCTGATTGCTTGAAGGGCAATTTTACTGGTTCGTTACATGTGGAGGTTTCCTAAACTTGGACTTCAAGTCATGAACGACCAAACTATAGTATCGGAACAACCATGGTGGCCTGGAGATCCCTCATGACTTCAGAAACCCCCAATATCGGGGTCTGGCAAGTCTGGGCACTTCCTTGTGTTCAATTTGTTCAATGTTCAAACCTAAACCTAGAAGTCAAATCTTTAGTTTCTATTCATTTTAAGTATTCCCTTAAAGTTTTAAAAATCCCCAAAGATAGGTTCAGACTCAGGTCTGCAAAATAGAGATCATGTGAACATGCCAACTAGAAGACCATCTCTACGTTGGTTTCCTTGTCATGGCCTTCAGCTAGCCACAACGTGCATAATTCCACCAAGATTATAATTTGTGGATTCGCATTAACGGCAAACAAGAACAAAAACCAGTCTCATCCGTGATGACTTAGTATCTATTCCGGAGGGGGTTCCTGAAATAAAGTAACGCGAGACTGAGAAATTCAGCTCAGAACTCAGAAGCACTTGCAACATCTTGCAACTCCTCTCACAAGAGCAACCAAACTTGAGTACCCATTGGTAAGCAAACATGACAATTTGCAGATTATTTTACCATTTAAATACACACATCTGGGTAAATTATAATGATTCACTACCCTGAAAAAAGGCCATTTGGGGATAATTCCCCTTACTAACCATGATTCTAGTGAGGTCACAGCGAGGTCACTATCATTTACCCAGACACATGATCACATGATTTTCCCATTGCCGGGTTTGATTCCCAGCTGTGCCCGGCGCTAGGGCCGCCAGCATCATTCCCCAAATGGTGGGCTTCTAAGAAATGGGGATATCCGGGATGCCCCCCAAATCATCCCACATTTTGCCATTCTAGATCATTTTCTGGTTGGTGGTTGAGCCCTACCCCTCTGAAAAATATCTTCCTTCGTCAGTTGGGATGATGAAATTCCCACTATGTTAGGAAAGTCATCAAATTCCATGGTTCCAAACCACCAACCAGATAATCCCATTATTGATCCCATTATATGGAAAGTCATAAAATTCATGTTAGAAACCACCAAGCAGTTTTCCCATATGCTCCATGTATGGTATATTTACCTACATTTGGGCGAATTTTAGGGCAAATGTTGTCAAATATTCCATGCATGGAGCATATGGGTTTAGACTTGAAACCACCATGATTTTGGAAATCCCCCAGGAAACACCCAGCCAGGAAAACGGTGGTTGTCTCGGCCATGAAACCAGGATTCTGGCTCGACCTAGCTGGACAATTGGACAATCAAGCCATGCTGTGGCAAAAACAGATCACTTAAATGGCTTGTAGAAAGATATGGTTTAATTTGATGTCACATTCAACTTAACTTGTTTATACATGTTTATTTTTTTTACGCTTCTGAACATATATACTTGAGTTGATGTTTGTTTTGAATCTTGTTCCGTGTTTTCCCCAGGGCTACCCACCTCTAAGACCAAGAGCTTCACACTGTCAGCAGGATTCCTTCTGGGTAATTTTCAAGTTCAGAAGATTAACCAAGAAAAGGGGCAAATCCGATCAACAAGCCTAATCCAGATACCCTCTGGTAAACGTTTACATAGCTATAGAAAATCACCATGCTATTAATAGGAAATTCAACTGTAAATGATCATTTTCAACAGCTAAGTAACACATTACCAGAGGGTAAATTCTGTAATCAATCCCGCTGATTTGACGTTGGCGGTTCACCCCAGGAATCGTTGGTTAGAAAAGGCCCACTTGATAGGCTGTGAGTTCACACATGGTAAATGGACAGCCCCATGTTTCATAGGAAAATATCTGAAAATAAAGACTTACAAAATATGATGCCTATGATAGTAATCCTCGAAACTTAGAAAACGTAGAAACGTGATATATACGCTTCCAACATCTTCCATCACTATTGTAGTATGATGCTACTTTTTGAGGGGTGCCACAAAAAACTCGTTCATGATCCACTTGGAGGTTTCCTAAAATTGGGGTACCCCAAAAATAAATGTCACTTCGATGTTTCATTATAAACCATCCATTGTGGGGTACAGTAGACCCAATTTACGGAAACCCCCACACATTTTCATCTCTTGCAGATGCCGACCGTTGAGCAGTTCCTCTCACGATCGCGGGACCACTCATGAGTCCTAGTCACCTCTCTAACCACGTCCGAGGGATTGTGCAAGCACCATGGCAGCTACAAAATAATGCTGCATAATGCTGGTGGTTTTACCAACAAGAAATGATTGTCTAACATTGTCTAATGAATCCAACGAACCATCCAACCCGAGCGTCTAACAGCTGCATGGTGCTTTAACCAACAATCATGATGGCTTGACCAACAGCGAAGTCTTGACCTTTCACCAGATTCCAATAGCGAAAAACACCAAACCCAAGGATCGAAACACCAAGCCATTCTACCGGCTGGGGATGCAATCGACATAACCAGGCCACGGTAGGGTACTGATCAACTTTTTTTGTGCCACCCAATTCAATGTTCAAACTCAAAACTGCACTGGCGAATTCAAGAGGGCGTGACTTTTAGTCATTAAATGTGATTAATAACAACAGCTTTTATAATGATTGTATAATAACAACCCATACCCAAAGCTCGACAATGATTGATCATTATCACATTCGCAGCAATGAAGTATCAAGCTTGCAATCCATAAGATTTGCGAGTAATTGACCATAATTCACCAATGTTCACATCATTCAGAACAACAATTAAACTTATAATATATATATAATTATATATATATATCATGATTCAGATGGTCAAAAAATGTCAAAAATCGCCTCAGACTTGGAATCTTGGAACGGCGGAGTTGAAGCTCCCTGTACATGACGTCTTTCCAATAGGACACCTGGCACGCGATCCGACACTGCAACAATGCACGCGATCTGGAAGGGCAGTGGCGTGGGCGCTGTACACAGCCAGCCATGGTGTCACTGTGGCGCATTGGCTGAGACAAACAGAGTCGGAATCAAGTTGAGCCTCCAAGAAATAAACCAAACATAACCAAACCATGAATATAAACAATATGAACATGATATTGTAGGCAATATGACAAGAGAAACATCTGTTCATCTTTTGCAAAAAAAAAACAGGCAGCAGAGCAACCGCCCAAAAAAATCGTGAAGTGTCCGTTTTAGCATGTCCTCCGGCTGCTAGAAGAAACCTGCCTTTGCATTGAGATGTCCTATCCACAGTTGGTCGACTTGCTGCGGAACAACAAAAAGGACACCAGGACCTGCCATTGAACACAAAGAAACACATACCCAAATTCTGTTAAGATTGGTATAGAATTTTCAGGATACTGTTCTAGTTCCATGGTTTTTGGCTAGTATTTTTCAGGTCTCAAGTGTGACCCCTGACTCTTGACACAAAGATTTCTCTGTCGAGATCTCCCATCCACGAGTCATAGGCTGCGGTGGCAGTTGGAACTCGCTGTACTGGGTTTTTGTGAGACACCACAACGATGCAAACGATCTGGAGGTGCAGTGCTCACAGCTGACATGTCGAACCACGTGACATCCCGAGTCATATAGGCTTATATACACCGGATACATGGATAACTCGATAAGTGGGATAAAACTAAGACAAATAAGACACCAAAAATAAGTGGGATGCACATTCAAGCGGCATGTCAATGGGTCAATGGGATGGCGTGTCGTGTTTGTGATCAAACAAATCTTCGCCACACTGTATTGTTTATCCTTTCTGTCGGCATCTTCATGCCGAGACATTCCTCGACCACCAGGGTACTCAAATGCCTGAACCATTGCGTCTCGAATGAGCGATGCAATGCGCCATCTACTGATAAACAATGATAATACCTCAAGAATTTCAAGCAGTCAATGAAAGTTGACTGGTCTGGTAGGTTGAGCCCATGACAATTGATGGATCATCGTCCTATGTGACCGTCATATCAAAAAGCAATCAACCCGAAAAGATCAGAACCGCCCAAACCGCGAAAAAAAAAACAGTCACGACTTTGGCAGTCTTAGAAATACCCAATCACGACTGGGGATTGCAACATTTCATAACATTTCAACAAGACATTCAACATCATCCAACTATAGACTATAGCACGAACATTTTTTAGGTGGGTCTGAGATGGCAGATCCTGGCAGATCCCCAAATCAAAAAACCAATGTAATGAGACGACTATTTATACTGTAAATATTCAAAAAACCATTGGATTTAGGGGTTTTCTATGTTCACACAAAGCTATAATCCTATATATATATATTATATAAACTCTTACCTTACCAGCCTTCTGTGTGCTATGTGCACTTGCTGAAGCATGTGTTCATTCGAACTCTGGAAATGTTCCATCAGGCCATGATGATGTGGGGTGATTTTTCACTGCGTGGTTGTATACATAGCCAAAGGATGCCAAAGGGCAAATCAATTCATGGGATAGTTGGGACCTGCTGATTCGAAAAATGATCATAGAACATGTGCTTCAGAATCAGATCAATCAGCGCTGCGCTGCGCTCATGCGAAGACGTTGGCGAACCATCGGGAAGGTCGGAGCTGGCTGAAGATGCCAACTATAGAGATGCCGTCAAGAAACCACCCGCAGCAGTCAATGTCGGAGATATCACCCCGTTTCATGAATGTTTCATCAAACTTGGCGGACATTAGCAAAGACACTTTGGTCACCTTGTGGTTTCAGGGTACAGTAGCTTCAGATAATTTACAGCCTGTTCATGCATGTTCATGCTACTTAGAGTTTTGCTGGAACGCCAAGACAAATAGTAATAATCTTCCAAAGTATAGAAGGCCCGTGGCCAATAAGCAATGGGTGACAAAGAACTAAAGACACCATATGACACCATCTATACCCACATATGTGACGTCATGTACTAGACTGATCTATACTGTAGTGTCTTATCATCCCATGCCATGTCATGTATGTCTTCTTTTCCTAGGCCAAGTAGGAACAATTTTTGCTGACATCCAGCATGAGCCCAGGACGTCCACGTCCCAGACCGGCTGCTCGATGAAGCGAGCTGTCCACACCTTTCCGTGGACGAATTCAGTCTCAGCAACAGGGCACCTCCAGTGATGGGCGAATGATAACAACTGGAATCAAGATGAATCAACCATTAAAAATGTTTGATATATAATATATATAATATATATATATATCATTATATACATATCATATGTTTACATTTCATTCACATGTATGCACATATTATAATATATGATATTTATAATATATTTATCATTATTTATCTAAATATATTCTAACTGCAGATAATAAGTATAATGCCAGTTTCATGGGGTTTGCCATGAGCATCATTGTAGGTGCCTTTTTAGTGCCTTCAGGGAGCTTTCCCCAAAAGCATCGGAAAGAGGAACTCGGTGCGGTTATGCTGTGGAGAGAGGAAAAATTCCAAGAAGTCAACAACAAATTAAAACCGCCTCGATAACATTCATTGACACATATTTTAACAGTGACGAAAAATGAAAGTGTTTTAAAATTGTCTCTGTCTGAAAATTTTGGGAACGCCAATCATGATCTCATGGACCATCATTCTACCATATTTGTCCATTGAAAGAACCATCCATTGGGGGGACTATCATGAATTACAGCTAACATACAGGAGTAGAATGGCTGTAGGACGTGCCATCTTCAATGGAACTCCTGTGGATTCCAAATGCTCCCTATGACAATGTATGGATGTCCATACTGAGTCAGCAATTGTCACCCCTGTTCCTTATCATGTCTTGCAATCCCTTCCCCAAAATCTTAAATATCCCTCTTGGATATCCCCACCCTTGGAAAAAAAACATGTGCTAATTGTGCCACTTCAAGGAAACAAAACACTCCATCATTTACTGCTGGCAAAGTAAAAACCATCTATTTTAAGGTCAATCCTATCATTAAACGAATTTTTGTGCAGAGTCACTTGTCATCCTATCAACGATCCCAGTACAAAGGGTATCCCCTACCGCGTTTTGATCAATTTATTCACATCCACTTCCCAATTCATTGCAATAAATCACCCAAATCAACGGAACAAAAACAGTAGGTGAAATTAAACCCTGCATATTCCCATACATATTTCCACTACTATACCCATGAAATAGTTGGTTTTATCCCCATTCTCTCGTTGTTTTGTGTACCATCTCGATGTTCGGATCATCTCTCCGCCAACGCTCCGCACAAAGCGACCCGACCGGTGCCAAGAACCCCTTAGCGACCGACGCACCGGTGCTTCAAATCAGTTGGCCACAAGATCTGGAGATCAATCCGTGCTCGGCAGGACTGAAGAATAGAACTTATATGAAGTAGAAAGTCCCGTATGTATAGTGTGCAACATATATCATATAAATATATAGTTTTCATACATATCATATCATATATATATACACCCTATGGATCCAGTTGTACCTTCTTAGGAAGTGGGACTGGGGTATCATTTACTATAATTTGGAGGCTTTTTTGTACCTTCTCAGACAGTGGCCATGGATCCATGGGGAAATAGACTTAAACCTCAAGAAGAAACTAACAACTGCATACAAACTATGGCCCCATGGCTAGAAACTAACAACCGCATACAAACTGCAGTTTGTAGCTGGTTGGAATTCTTATTGATGACTGGACAATCACAATGAAGCTGCTAAATCCAAAGTACACCGTTTGATAGGATACCAAAAGAGTCTGGATGGTTGATTAATGGGATGTTCTCAAACATTTGGCTACAAAACCGGCTATGTTTTTTTTAAAAAAAATATTTTAAAAAACAAACTATTATGATATGGGATTAAAATGGGGTGCAGTTTACTAAATAATTATAATCAACACAATGATGTGGTGATACCTCAGCTAGGTCCCCATTGGCCCCTTATTTCATGTGTGCTTTCCTCCTTAGGTAGGTTGGGTCCTGCGCGTGCTGAGGTAGGCTTAAGTTTCGCCGTGGTAGGTTGGTTCAGGCGCTTCTGTCTTCCCCCCCTCCGCTGGTTTTGCTCCGTTTCCGTCGGCCTCCGCTTTTCTTTTCTCTTGCCCTTTCAGGGCTTGCCCGCTCCGGGCCAGGTGTGTTGGTGTTGGTGTTTTCTTCTTACCTCTTCTTTTGCGTTCTCCTCCTCGTGTCCTGGTCAAGTATTTTCCATTTCATCTTCATGTTCATCTCATTCTCATTCCCTTTGCATCCTCACCTTCACTTCATTTGTCAAGACTTCACCCTGCCTAGAGCAGGGTGTGTGTGCGTGTGCGTGTTTGTGTGAAACGTTTGCACAGACGTAAAACTTTGCTGGTCGCTTATTTTAGTAATATTCTATTATAGCAGGGGATCACCGGGGTGCGGTCGGTGATCAACGAAGACACCTCCCCAAAACCCGTGTAAACGTACCTGCGGGACTTTGGTGGCGCACACCATAGTCCCATATATATATATTTATACACACGTCATTTTTATATATATATATATCCTTTCTTTTTGCACATTTTGGGATTGAGTTCCCAACGGATCACTTCAATGATCCATTTCTTGTCTAGTGCGTGTGTGTGTGTGTGTTCACAACACCTTTACTTTGTATGGTTCAGGGACAACTCCCACAACTGAAATCAGTCCCATTATATCGGAATCCGAAGCTCCAACGTAGCAAGTCTCAGGACGAAGGGATCTGCTTCTTGCAAAACGAGCCCTTGTTTTAAGCACCTCTTGGAAAATTTGGTGAATGGCGATCTAAACACTTCATGGAATCTGACTCTAGTATACCTAACATGATCAACCAAGTAGGTTTTTGGTCAATGCTCAATCAACAACTGCCAGATCGATGGAGGTCCCATCTGCAGCCAACATCTTAAACAAAACTGCCATGCCCGCAGTGGACGTTGGCGGGAGGCGGGAAAGCTGCCACAGCGAGCTGTGGGTTTTTCGTGGAAGTCAGCGGAGAACCATGAAGCGTTTGACTGTTGGACATGACTACAATGTGAGGCCCCCAAGTTAGCTAAGTTGGTTCATAACTCCAATAACTATGGTTTATGGTACGCAAATAACTATAGTTACTGGGGCGAATCTAAACCAACTCATAACTGGGGGCCTCACATTGTAGCCTGTTCAAAAACCGTGCCCCCATCTTTGGTTCAAGTCGTTGGTTTATGTGAAAAGCCATTGAACTGAGCGATATATCATGATATATCCAACACAAATCCAACAGTTCTTGGATTTATAAGCCAACAGAACCGTTTCAGAATGTGGCCCTACCCCATATGTTTCACGGGACCGTATGAACTACTCCAGTTGTCGCGCACAATAACAGTCACGTTTTGATTATTTGTTTTCGAGAACCATCTGTTGGAACTGTTTGTTAGTCAAATGCTAATGGTTTGTGCAAACTGTATACAGTAGAGTGCGGCTTTTCTGTTCCCAACTGAAACCCTCAACCTCGTCTTATGGTGTTTGGCTTGATCAACTGTGCATATGACAAACGCTACGAAGCCGCTAAAGGCAAAACCATTAAGCAAGTGTCATGTTCCCAGACTTTAAGCTCTACGTAGACTTTAGACTGCCAAGACTTCCCAGTGTTTCTGAACCAAGGTCTGTGAAATCTAACCCACAACTGTTGATAAAGGAGTGAGCTGAAACTGTCTGTACAAATCCCATGCATACTTAAAAACGGTCCTCTTCGGCATCTGCTTTAGACTGTCTACCTCAGCAAACGCTTAAGTGACCCCCCTGACGTCCGGATTCCAGCTTTCTGGGTAATGACAATGGCGGAATGGATCGAACATCCAGATGTTGAAAGTCTCTGGTAAGCAAACCACATAGTCACAATCATCACAAATCTGACTTAAGTCAACATCTCTGCTATTCTGCTACACAGGCAATGGTACATGGTGATGTGTTCGAATATATCTTTCGGGGGTTTAGACAACACGTCTTCAGGGATAATCCCATAGGGAGCAAGAGATCATGGGTGTGTCGATGGGTGGGGAACCCCCACGTCGGACTATTTCAATGGCGAAGCATATTTTCTAGACAGGGTTGATGTGGCTTCCAGATTTTGAGACCAGCATGGGCCGTTGCCTGTACCGTTTTACCCATCCAAATGACCCAATATCAATTTCGTTCCAACTGATATACCCCAATGATAGAGTTGATGGGGGTTGAGAGTAGGGGCCGCCCTCGGGGGTCCTCATTCCACAACATGGTGCCCCAGTTTGGAATGGCTATATCTTGGCAAACATAACTCTCATAATATGGTAAACCCAACAATCAACAATCCCAGTAACCAAATGCGGTCGTTTTCCATTGTCTAAAATGTGGTATACCCAATAATAAAACCCCAACGGAGCATGGTCCAGTATTAGGTTTACCTCATTAAGGTATACTTACAGTATACTTATATATATAATTAATTATATATATATAATCTTATAGAACCAACATTAACAGTTCTAACTTATAACATCAACTGACATAAACCAACACACTTAACGATCTAAAAACCTGCTGGGGATCCCGGCGAGCACAGAAATCCTTAGCGAGAACGGGACCTTCGGTTGACCTGCGCGCGATTTCGATCGACGACCAGATCGATGGAGATGGGGGAGCACCCGGAAATTTGTGAACATTTAAAAAGGGCATTCGGCATGATGATTCAGCAAAGGAACATATATATGAAGCATAATGTTTTTGGTGACCTAGATGTTTTTGGTGACCTAGTTTCAAACAAACATAGATACCATCCCTGCTTGTCTGCTGTTTTTTTAACCACGACCTATCCATGCTGCTGAGGGGTACATAGATCTTACTGGATGGGTTTGGTTTCTCAACAAAGTCACAAAAGCTATGAAAATCTGGAGCTACGTCCAACTCATATCCATTTTTTTTGATATACATAGGCAAAGACTGGTTAAAGACTGGTTAACTTGAAGCTATGATAGTAACTATGTACTTCACGATGATTCTACAGCGCTTTTTTCCCATTGATACCCCACACTTTCTCATCATCTGAGATGATTTGAGATGATGTTCCAAGCTTGCCGTAGTTTGGAACCAGTGACATTAGGAGATGAATGAATGGGTATAACACGCTATGACATGGTATTACTGAACCCATTTTTCTCGACGTCTCGATTCTGCGCTTAAAACGCCGAATCGCGCCTTCAAATTGGTGTTGAACTGAATGAAGGTACGCTCCACGGGCGCAGCATCAGAGACTGCACGTACCCAGTCAATGTGCTGGTCCAGAAAGTCTTCCTGAATCCATACGGATCCATCAGTGTTGCTGGAGTCACTGCTACCATCTGGTTATGACGTTCACAGTTCGCCATGGAAAATCACCATGCGATTTTCATAGGTAAACCATCTATTTCGATTAGGGCCATGGCTTTCCATGGCGAACTGTGAATGTCATAACAAAAGGGGAAAATTAATCCTTTTGCTATAACGATATTTTGCTGAAATATATATGCACATGTGGACCACTGTTCAGTGGCGAATTATCCGGAGATCGCAGAGTGACCGGTGGGGGAAAAAACACATCCATGTAACGGCGCCTGAAAATGGAAGAATAGCTCCAAATCACAAAATTTGAATGGGGACAATTATGATTGAAATTTGGAGATTGGAGTAGCCTATGTGTCCCAAACAAGCCTAGTTTGGGACATAGGGGGGAGTTCATTATGAGGTTCCATTGAGTATTCATTACCCTAATTTATTTTGCCATTCAGCTGGACTTAAGCCTGGTTGCTGATGGAAGGTTCCCCGCTTGATTTGTACTGCGTTTTTGTTTCCCACAAAATAAGCAAGCGGCTTTCAATGAAAGCGGTGGATCTGATCTCAAGCCACAGCTGGATCATGATAATCCAGGTTATAGCAATAGCTATGGTTTATCATTTATCATAGCCTATCATAGATTTATTCACAATTAGTCCATCTATGGTCTATTTTCATGTCTACTATAAATCATAGATTGATTCATAGTTCATCTATGGTCTCTATGGTCTACTATAATCAGCTTTGGGCTCTCAAGCCATATCACAAATTCCGAACCGATCCCGAACATCATGGGCATCATTTTTCGAGGATCCAACCGACGGATTTTCTCCGCAAAAATTAGATGTCCAAAAGAAATAATTCATCATAGGGGATTATACTAAGATAGCTAATACTTTCATCAACTGGAAAATTATACTATCATCAACTATCATGTGCATGGAAAGACGACTCTCTGGAAAAAAAACACCCAACACATTTCATGAAAGTTACATTCATCTAATTCACCAAATGGCGCAAGCGGCCCCCGAAACTGAACTAAGGCCATTTGAATCCATTCGGGGAAGATACATACCTCAATTTATAAACCAGCATTTCCGTGTGTGGGTCAAAACCCTTCTCGTTGTGCACGCAAAAATCGTTACCATTGGCGTTCTGCATTGTGATCCGTCACACAGGCAATTTCTGGTGATTTTAAGCCCATAAATATCGTAAGTCAACTCCAGATAGCTCAAGTCTCAAGTCGTAATAAGTCAAACTGAATCTATAGACATTTTTGAGATGATTCTGTTTTTTATAACTAAGCATATATATATATACCATCCGATCGGTCTCCGGCACCAAGAGACGTCATCCATAACAGTGGAGCCCGCGCAACTGGTGCTTTCGGTGCCTGAGTCCACAACTGGCCATTCTCCGTGGCTATGTGAAATTAACTAGAGACCTACAGCCAAAACAATTGAAAACCCTCCTGTTTAATGGGAAAATATGGGAAAATCATCTATATTGAGAAAAAAATGTCCATAGCTATGTAACAAATTACCAAAGAGTATCCAAAGAGTAGCCAGAAGAATTGGAACTGAAATGGGTGGCTATACCTTGACATTGAATCAAGAACCTTAGCGACAGGTTTGCTACTATCCCACTTGTACCTTTATTTTGGTGTACTTGGCTGGCCCAGGAATCCCAAGCAATCTAGGCAAACTGATAGAGATTAGAACCAATGGTTAGCACTTGATTTGAAACATATACCCTCTGGTTATTTAACATAGCTATTGAAAATTGAGATTTATAGTGGATTTACCAATTAAAAATGGTGATTTTCCATGGTTGTGTTAAATAACCAGATGGTATTCATCATCATTCTACTTAAAAACGATCTTCGTAGATCTACAATCAGCCTACATATCTCAGGATGAATTTCGATCCTGAAAACGATGCTGTAGTATTCCATCATACATCCATGCTGGTTTGTAACCCAGCCACAACATTGAGTGCATTGCGATTGTCGCTGGGACAGCAGGGACAATTCCAGGTGATTCACCGCAGGAAGTATACATGGGGCTACATCCGGTTTATCTGCAAGTCTCAGGACTTTTTTGGTTCATTGGAAGCATCCAGTTTATCTCCACAAAACAGCAGTGAAAACACCAGTTTATCTTAGGACTTTGCTACATGTTTTCACTTTCCCATTTTTTGTGTGAGCTGGTGTAGCACCACCTCTTTGTCTGAAACAGCCCAGTTTTTGGTGCTTTCGAAATCTGACAAGACACACATTCGTGCAAAGTAGCTGCTGTCCTTCTGAACATCGAGATATGGTTGGATCGGCGGAATACTCACCTGTCGCACTGCGAGCCGAAACACCGACCAAAAATGGCTTGGGGATCTAATGGGTTACGTTATGTCTACTTACGGAAACCATTTCTCTAAGTGTTTTATATTCTTAACTATTTAGTATCAAATGTTCTTCTTCTATATATATATATATATATATTATTGTACATATTGGTGTATCAATGCACCATGGAATTATATACTTGGTATGTCAGTGCCGAAGGAGATATGACCATCCCAATATGCAAGCCTCCCAATAAACAATGTCTTGGCTGATTTATGTTCAGAGTGATGCATCAATATCCAAGAGCTATGAAAGTCCTTACCCCCTGGTAAACTAACATAACTGTGGAAAATCAGCATTTTTACCGGGTAAATCAACTATAAATGGCAATTTTCAATACTTATGTTAAATTACCAGGGGGTAACCAACACAAGACCCGTCATCAATCAACTATACATCCCATCTTTGGGGACTCAAACCCAAATCCACTCAACCTATCTCGGGCTTCGCATAGTCTTTCACTGTTTCACAAGACAATATTAGTCACGGGGGAGGGGGATTAAACAAAAAATAAAAACAATAACAATAACCCAAGTATGCTTCACAATAAAGATGTTTGAAACCACCAAACAGTTTCGGTGATCTATATCCATTTTGGCTGTCGACAAACTCACTATATGAGTAAACTCATCGTTAACATAACCAGGGTCAACATGAATAAACAAATTGTGCTGTCTCGGTTCTTTACCTAATTTGGTTAAACAAAATATGAATTATACGTGTGTTAAGTTAACTAGGGCTTATGGAAGATATATCTATGGTTAGAAGGGTTTATTAAATATATATATAAACCACTTTAGAACTGGAGATATATTAGTAAATGAGGTTGTTGGTTTCAACCTTTGAAACAAACGCTTGTCAAGAGGGACTATTGTCCTAGGTAGGATGGAAAACAAAACCCTGGCACCCAGATGGTACCCTATCATAGCTGATTATATATTATTATATGATTATATATTGGCTGTGTATTCACCTAAATATGCTAACGAAAGGTTTTTGACCCATCCCCTAAATATGAGCCCCTATTAATTATATAGTAAACAATTTTCTGGATAGTTCACGTCAATAAATTCCAGTCTAACTACCTTCTGCCAAGAATACCCCCACTATAAGTACTTGGAATCATGAAGGCTCTATCCCCATATACCACCACGAAACCCTGCGAAGAATTAATTGGTTAGTAATGGTTCAAACAGGATTTTGTCCATCCACGATAAGCGACTTAATGATGTTTCCTTTGCCAAGCGAGAACGTACTCCTGGGATGAGTACTCTCAACAACAAAAATAATTGTAGTAAATGTGTTTAAAATAACAAATAATGATGATGATCTAATTATAATATATATATAATATGTGTAATAGTAATAACAATACTACAATCCCCTTAAAACACCGCCCAGAAACCCCTGAAACCTTGGTTCAGCAAAGGATTTACGCATTGCAAAGCAATGATCGGGAAGAAAAAAAACATAACTCATCGCCATCAAAAAAACAGCAATTTTCATCATGAAATCCCCTATTTTTCCAGGACTTCTCCATCCCGCCGGTAACTTCGATGGCACCTCGGTCACGGGGGAAACCGGCTCCACCGGCTCCACACCAAAGGCGCGTTCCACCGACTCCGTTGGGACGGGGGTCGGGTCCACCACGTGATGGGCCGGGGCCGAGGCCTGGGTACACGGTGCCCGTGAAGCCAGAGCAAACCATAGGAAAACGGTGATTTTTCTGCGAAAAATATGTGAATTTCATAGGATTTATAGCTGGCTATGGCGAAGTTGCTTGATCTGCGTAACCTTGGGGTTTATAGAGGAAATATATATATATATATAATAAATATATATATATATACATATATATATATATAAATATTTAAGGGGGTTATAAACCAACTTCTAACTGGGGGGGTCCACCTTGTACCTTGGGATGATAAGATGTAATAAGCCTGGCTAATAAGTTGTAGCCAAGTTTATGGGACCACATCTCCAAATTTATACCCTCTGGGAAACTAACAGTTGGCTTTGGAAAATCACCCAAAAAATGGTAAATCAACGAAATTTCTATGGCAAATTTCAATAGCTATGTTACAAATTACCAATGGTTACTTAGCGGCCAATTTATCAATCTTCGTCAATTTATCTCCCATCATGCGGATTTCGCCCAGAAAATGTACCCGTTTGCTTATCATATCCCACGAATGCAGATCTAGTCCATAAGACCATGATGTACCGCTTTGCGTGCGAGAATGTAAAATAATCCATATGTATTATGGGTCAATTATTGGGCTGATGGTCAGATACTGGTACTCCATGGAACTGCTGGTACTTCATACTAGCACAGGTCACCCAATGAAACTATTGGATATTAACATTATTCAAGTCAATTGTTGAGTCAATATTTGTTTGGCTACCTGGATCCATGTTCAACCCCAAACCTAGGGTTGAAATGTTCTTTCATTTTGAGTATACCCTGACAATATAAGAATTTCCCAAGCATGGATCAAGAATAGGGGGCTGATCATAGAAGGATCTTAGGATTCAAACCGCCAATGATTGATATGGGCTATTAACCAACATTGACCAACAAAGTTATGTGGCAGATTAAACCAACATCTATCAAGAATCCTCAAGATTACGTGCGTATATAGTATATAATACAGGAATATCCCAAAATAGGATGGATTATATCCTTATATCTGTTCTCACTGTATATCATTATCTAATATTATTGTTGTAAATCAAACGTGGCAATGGAAACTCCACCTTTTATAGATGCTATTCTCCCATCAAAACCATCTTCAAAACCTCCATTCAGTCCCATTGCCACCTTTGATTACCAGAGAATATGTTGTATTTTTATCGTTTAATAAAGCCTATTCACACCAGGTCATCCTATTACAGACCCCCCCGCCCATGATTGGCAATGTGGCAATGACCGGCACCAACACAGGTACCGCAATGACAGGCACTTGCACTGCAACACCTCAAGTCCACCATGGCGTTTATT
>CAMXCT020001669.1:288168-410668 GCA_947184155.2 Cladocopium goreaui | reverse complement strand
CCAACACTCTCTTCTGTTAATATCCCCCTTTATCTTTGACATATCATATCCCATATGCTCCATGTATGGTATATTTACCTACATTTGGGTGATTTTTAGGGTAAATGTATTAAATATTCCATACATGGAGCATATGGGTATGGTTTAAAGCCAACACTCTATTTTGGTTTCTGGAAAACCAACAGGCCACGCCAATCCCCATCCAATCCGGCCCAACCCACGGCACCCACCATAGCCACGAAACACACAGCGGGCGTTGTGGCCGCGGAGTGTGCGCTGGATGTCACCGAGTGCGGCGAATTCGAGCCCTCCGGCAGCACCGACAACACCGAGGCCTCGCTTTGAGCCTACGAGGTGAGGCAGGAATCGGAGCTGTGGCGAAGAGTCATATATAATACGTATATATTATACGTATATATATGTATATATAATATGTATATATGTGAAATACCGTAATCATAAATTAAGCCATGCAGTTATATATCAGGTTATATAAGATTAATTATGGTACACAGAAGCAGTTCTTTTGTTGGTTACAAGGCAATTACTCAAGCTGGATGCACCTTCAAGAGGAGATGGAAGGAATGCAACATATACAGAACCTTTGGATGAAACATATGAAGATTAGTTTGGAAAACGCAACTTATTGGGACCTTCTCAGATTCTTTAGTCTTGAAGGAATTTTGCGAGAACATCTTTTGTTGGCCACGTTTCATCTTAAAACCATATTTTTGTGTTGGAATTTGAGTTGCAGGTGGGTAAGAAACTTTTCCACCTGAGAAAGAAAGCCATACATTAACTATTTATCATTTGCAGCGGGAGAAGACACATAAATCTATATAAATCAGTGACTTGATATCTGGATTGTCATATCACATCAACTTAAGGGATATATATTTTTTTTTTATGGCTTTTTCCCCTGCTATGGAAAAACATGTCGTTATAACTGTCATCGGTGTCTGCTTCGGGTCGTTCACCACAAGTGGCTGGTCGGTTGATGTTCAGTCTGGGGCAAGCTCTCAGAGATTTGTGTTGAATGGCGATTTTTATGAACATTTCATTGAATGGTTATAATCCCCTATATCCCAATTATAATTATTATAATCTATTTACAGTTATAATGATAATGAATGGCGTTTATAGAAATCAATGTGGAGCCCATATAAGATAAATAAAAACTGGTTGGTGGTTGACCTACCCCTCTGAAAAATATGAGTGAAAGTCAATTGGGATCATGAAATTCCCAATAGATGGAAAACATGTTCCAAACAAACAACCAGTAATTTAATTGAAGATGTTATAATATGTTGATCATCCCTTAAAAATGACAACCATGCAGGATCATCATGAAACTAGCTGATCTACTTGAACGCACAACTACAGACATATTCCGGATATATTACAGATATCCATGCCGCCAAAGATATTGCCAAACTGCGCAAAGAACATGAGCATCCCAAGCACTGACCAAAATTGATCCTGAAGGACGTAAGCAACGTCATAAATGCCATCATCGCGGCTTGCCATCATCGGATGCAATATATATCTGGTTGGTGGTTCCACCCCCTATCATCTTCTAAGGCTGAACATGGCTGCCGGCCTCGGTCTCATTGAGAAGCTCGTCCTCGTAACGCTTGTAGATGGCCAAAGCCTCCAGGATTTTTTCTGAGAATCAATAGATAGCAAAGGGCTGGGTAAATTATTATATTTCACTTCGGACCCAGCTGCCCCCCGGCCCACGAGCGGCAACCTGAATTAAGGCCATTTGGGGATTATTTCCCTTATTAAGCATGCTTCCAGTGAGGTCGCAGTGAGGTCGTTATAATTTACCCAGATAGATAGCAAACGGGGGAAGGTTCAAATGTTGAAAGTGTCCAGGAGTCCATGACCATTCTCCACTTTGCGAAATTTGACCCTACAAAGTGGTGCCCCATAGAAAGGACTTCTGGTAGATATATCTATGGTTGATGGGGTTATAAACCAACTCATAACTGGTTGGGTACCACATTGTATGGTTTTAACATGTTTCGAAGGATTTGGCCATGGGTCAAGAACCCAGTAAGCCCAGTAAGCTGTAGTTCACACGAAAATAACTTGGTTGGTGGTTGCAACCCCTCTGAAAAATGATGGAGTTCGTCAGTTGGGATCATTATTCCATTCCCAACTGAATGGAAAGTCATAAAATTCCCTGGTTCCAGTCACCGCCAAGCAGTGTTGTTTATGGATGGAAAACATCGCCCTCACCGGAGCTTTAAAAAAAAAGGGTGAAACATGGTGAAAAACCGGCAGCTCCAACATACTCCAACCCCCGAAAAATTGCTCAATCTAGTACCCTCTGGTAAACTAACATAGCTATGGAAACCATGGCCCATTTATAGATGGTTTACCTACAAAAAATGGTGATTTTCTATAGCTATGTTAAATTACCAGAGGGTATCAACTTCAGTGGAAACCTCAGTAACCAGCAACTGCTCACTTTGGTGGCCAAAAGCCAAGTCTGAATCTTTGACAACCACAACATTTTTTCCAACGTTTCTGCCATAGGAGCTGCAAACTGGCACTTTTCATCGGGAATGATCATTCTCATCTGGTTTAGGGGTACCATTGGAGTACCCTATCAGCCATCACTCCCCCGCTTTATTTTCCCATCCTCTAGCCGTTGTGCCCAATGAAAACATGCCCATATGATCCTTTTGGGTGGTGCATGTTCTCACTTTCCATAACTTACAATCATTTTGATTAAAAAAATGATTGAGGTGGGGGAGTGCCACAAAAAATGTCTATATAGCAATGCATAGGAGTTGACATATGTTGACATGACGTTCAAAAACGATCCTTTAAAACTTTAAGATAATTATGATCCTGGTAATCATTTCAGATTCCAATTCTTGAAATGCTGAAATATCCCTTAAAGTATCTGGACATTTTTTTTTGCTTAGTCATGATGGCCTAACTCATTTGGCCCAACAAAAAAAATCCAAAACAATGGGAAAATCCATGGTCCGATCAGCCGCGCCGGATCCGGTGCATCACCTGCTCGAACTCTTCTTGCATCAAAATCCTGCCCAACTTTCGGCGCAAGCGTTGTCCCACTCGGCGGCGCAAGGTCTGCGAAGCTCAGGGAACCACATGGGGTCTGTGTTTCCAACTTTTTTCCACCCCTCTTTGGTAACTACATCTGTAATGAGATATAATGAGAATATTTTTCAATCCAACACTAGACTAGCAAACACAACTGACCAGACTCCACTCGATTCAATTTGAACGATCGCATTGGTGAACTGCTAGAACAAATTGATTCTGTTTGAAAACATGGTACCAATACGTACCAATGGGGGCTTCAATTATAAAGCTGTTTCTAGATATGTTGAAACCCAGGAATTCAAATCTTGAGTCAGTTAGTTCGACCACCCAACTCGCATGATTGCGTCAAAAACATATAGGATATGCAACTGCCAGAATTGTTTTCCCTGTATGCAACTGCCACTAAATCGCAGTACATTCCACTCAATTCATTCTATCCCTCAAAAAATACCGAGTATCTATACCTATCATGTGTACCGTATACCTATTATATGATATACGTATCATATTCCTATCATTACCTTTCAGATACCTATCAAATTCCTATCATTACCTTCCATATACCTTGAATATAAATATAATGTTCCTATCAAAGACCTATCATATACCTATCAATTTCCTGTCATTTACCTATCATATTCCTATCATATAGTATTAGTAATCAAATGTGCAAGGGGATTTTGACAGGTTTGAAGCATGCAAGGGCTGTTTCGCACAGCACAAACTCACTGCAGGTGCGTGTACATCTGCAGGCTCTCTTTAGCTCCAAGTAAAAAGGAACTCTGCTTCTCCGTTTGCAGGTTATGAGTCCAACGTACCCCTCTTTGCTGTAACATGGCATCAAGAAGGACAAGATCAGTGGAGCCAAATCCATTCTGGTCAGAAAAGATTACGTGATGAACACCGTCTACGTGCTCTTCGTCCGGCTGGGCTACCAGAACGTGCTCCAGACCATGGGCTGCCACCTGTCCCAGCAAGTGAATGGGAACGAGGTGAAGAGGCAGGTGGGGATACACCGAGCCCCTTGGCTGATGGAAATCTAGGAGGGCGACTGGGAGACACAGAACGAAGTGGGCCACGTGAAAGGAGTTCAGCGTTTGGTGGATGGTCTATAGGCTTCCAAACTCCTCCGAGCAGCTGGCAGTCAGAAGGTGTACTACCTCCATGGACTAGCGAAGTCCTCAAGACTGAGGGAACTTTGTTCAGTGCTGAAACCGAGCTGGCCGAGAAGAGACCGAAGGAGACCAACGTCAGGGAAAAGGGTGACGTTCGAGAATCTGAGGAGACGCATGGGACCAAGGGCATTCGGGACACTATGAGCGTAACGGAGCAGCCGAAAATGAAGGTTGGCTTCAGGGACACCGCCATGGGCTCGATGGAACCTGAGCTCGATCCAGACAGGGGACGTGTCCAAAAAGAAGAACAAGGTGGAACCTTCCTTGGAAGGGCGCTTGGTAAAACCATGTACAAGGAGGTCATTATATGGAGAAGGAGAAGATCGCTAATGGCGAGCTCAGCATCAAATGCCTCGTCATGGGTCGGAGTGGAGAAACCGCCATCGACGCCAAAGAGGTCAACAAGTGCAGTTCCGAACCATACGCCAGGTGGAGCTCGACTCCCATGCAATCGACCGCCACCGGAGCTTCGTGACACCGCTTCCGTTGATGCCAATGCCGCCATTCCCGGAGGTCGAGAATGTCCATGCTGGTGATGGCTGGGGAGTGATGTGGAAGCCCGTTCCGCAAAAAGAGGACATGGGTCCGACATGGCCACGCGGGTACCCATGGGATGTGCCACAACAACGCTGGGCTGAAGATAAGCCGAAAGATCCTAAAGCTGTCCAGCATCGCGCCTCCAAGCTGCACACTGTCAAATAAATCACCAGTATCAGGTGGACCGGTATGAGGTCGAAATTCGGCAGGTGTTGGAAGATCAAGACTCCAACGCGCAGGCCACAACGTCTTGGCATCCCTTGCTCCGATGGAACCCATGAAAAGATTGCGGCCATGGAGGTGATGGGAAAGATGCCAATGTCAATGAGAACTCCGTTGTTGCGACAAAGCAATGACTTATGCCTTTGGGACAGGATTGCTATGTTCCACGGATGGGCACGACGGCATCAGCGAGGAATTGATGTTGTCCGGGAACCCCATGAACAACCACAAGGTCTTCTTGGACTACCACAAGAACTGCTTGAACAACCAGGGATTGTCTACCAGCGTTGGACTGGAAACCAGGTCATGGCCAGCCAACTCAAAGGATCCAAGGTGGACGTCCTGAATTCTCCCAAGGAGATCAAGCAGGCCATGCTGGACGTTCTGCTGTTCCTCATGGTGACAGGCCTGGCAATCTAGGACGTGAAGATCGTCCAAAAGAATTGCATGGTCGAGTTGATGCATCTGGTCATCCAAGATGGGATTATCCTGGTGGTCAACGGCCGATGTCAAGCAGTCCTCACAAAAAAATGAGGGCATTACAAGTTTTCAAGAACCACATGGTGATCGGGCTGGCAATCCGGGACATCTTGGAGGTGAGCGGACTAGCAACCGAGAAAATCTTGGTGGTGAAGTTTTTGGTGTCCGGTATGGACAAGGTATGTGGGAACCGAGAAAATCCTCAAGGTGATCAGCCCAGCAATTTTGGTCAGGTTTATGACTTTCAGTCAGTCAGGTGATCCGGATCAACGAGGTCGTCGGCATCCACGAACAAATTGGAAGTCATTATCGTGGTGCACAAGGGCGATGTGATGATGGAGATGGACGGGATCAGTGTCGACAATCGAGGTCTCCTCAAGATCAAGCACTGAGGTCAACCAATCCAACCATGCCCAAGCTGCCAACGCCGCACAGCAAGAATGCCTCTGTTGAAGTCACTGACTGGTTGGCGGAATCAACCTTTGATTGGGGATCTGTCGACAAGAGCTTCCACATGGTGGGATCACACTATGCAGGAGAGCATGCGCACCTAGCAGACATGGCTGGCATCAACACCGTTGGAAGCTGACAGCCACACAACCCAACTTGGAACATCTTGGGCATCCACAAGAAGTGAGGCGACTGGAGCGGCGGGCAACCACTCTCCTTCTTGGTGCAATCCCGGAGGACATCAAGAGCAACCTCATTGCCCAAAGAGAACTGTGGCCATCCGCAATCATGTACAAGGTGCTTCGATGCTACTGCCCTGGTGGATGGAAAGAGCGCACTCGATGACCGCGAAGACGGTCTGTGGCAGGTGTGACAGATGCTCGTGCTGGCGGTGATCACCTGTGGTGAGCAATCATTGCTTGTGGCACAATGATCTCATTGGGTGGCTTTCTGTTCGTGCCCCACCAATTCAGCACGTACCCACTGACCAGAGTGGAAGACCAGTGCCGCCTTGAGGAACTGCAACAAATGTTGCCAGCTCATGGTTTTGCACTGGTGTAGAGAGCCTTGAGCCCTGACCAAACCTCTCCACGCTCCAGTACAGGTTGGTAGACTGAGAGATGATGGCTCAGCTACCAAGGGGGAAGGCAAGTGGATTTTGACAGGTTTGAAGCATGCAAGGGCTCTTTCGCACAGCACAAACTCACTGCAGGTGCGTGTTCATCTGCAGGCTCTCTTTAGCTCCAAGTAAAAAGGAACCCTGCTTCTCCGTTTGCAATATGTATACATGTATATATATATATATATATACACCGATTAAAATGTACCTCTTCTGTAGCATGGCACTACTTCTGTACCCGCCCAGCCCCGCGCCCCGCCTTGCAAGAGGCATCGGCCATCGCCTGAAGCGCCTTACCAATCATCTGACAGACCTCGATCGAGAGAGGTCTCCCACGGCGCTTCCCAATGGAACTGGGAGATTAGTATTACTATTATACTAAATCTTGGGATTACTATTAATCTTGGGATTAGTATTACTATTATACTATTATACTATTATACTTGGGATAGCCAGTCTTGGGATTAGCCATTCTTGGGATTACTATTAGTACTATTATACTATTCCATTACCATAAAATTACAGTATCATAACTATCATAAGTATTATACTATTAGTTCAGCATTTCTTGGGATTACTATTATAATCTATTCTGTAAAAAGGAAGTGTATAATGATACATAACTATATTAACTATCTACTAATTACCATTGTTGGCAATTGGAATTCTAGTAACTATAGTGAGATTATTATGGTAATATTAGTAATGACTATAGTGATTAAACTACTATCAAATGATTGTAACTATATGTTAATAGTTTATTGTTATAACATGACATCTACATGGTTATAAAATCATGACAGTTTGATTGTCATACTATCTCATAACTATGTTAACAATATAGCTATAGTGATTACTATCATGCAACTATCGGTAGCTCATAGTGATTGTTATGACGCCGTGACACACAAACAAACAAAACGCCAACCAATGTTGCGATCATGATGAATATTGCTAGAGCATGCTGTATCCTATTAATATTGTGTTTCCTGAAGCCTCCCAATGCCAACAAGTGAACCGTCCTGGAACCCTGAACAGCAACTGAGATCTCGACTCCAACCGGAAAAAGAATGTTTCAACCCAAAAAACAAAACCAAGTTTCCCCAAAACTCCAAGCAGCCACCTCGCTGCCAGCTGACGCACCTTTGTGCCACTTGACATCTAAAGGGCTTCGGTCCGGCCCAGATGCAGGTTCTTCAAGATTCCTAGACTACACCCGGAGGGTAGTAGTCTGGACTACACCCGTTGGGTAGTAGTCAAAGCAAAAGTGGAAGTATTTCCATTTGAGAATTGGATAAATAGGGATGCATGAAATTCTCACACGCACTCCCCCTATGTGATCAGTTCCACTGACCACATATTCAGCTCAAGCCCTCTAAACAAGTCTATCATCTGCAGTGCAGCAAATCGCACATGGATTGAAGGCCCGAAGTGGACCATTGGATCCCGCATCACGACAATGCTCATAATCAACATGAAGTGCATATCCATGTGAGATCGCATACAGCCTATGTTGGGGAACGTCTGACTGTGGGCCACATCTGTGACATCGTGGCGTCAGACAAACTTCCTTGGCATGTCTAAGACCATGGCATTCACGGTCACAGTGGTATCTTCCACCAAATGGCGTGGTGAAAAGGGGTTTTGGTCCTCTTTGGGAACGAGATCCTCTTGATCTCAACATGTTCGCCGGCTCACGCGCCGCTGCGCCGCCATCTGCCGCGCCAGCTGCAGCGCTAGGAATGCCAGCTGCTCCATAACTTCTTGGAGCGCCATCAGCACTGCCAGCAGCTGTGGATGCAGCGCCCGCAGCACGGCCAGCAGCCGTATTTCCATCGCCAGCAGCATCAGCAGCACAGCCTGCAGCCGTAGATGAAGTGCCCGCAGCGCCAGCAGCACGGCCAGCAGCACTAGATGAAGCGCCCGCAGCGCCAGCAGCACGGCCAGCAGCCGTAGATGAAGCGCCTGCAGCGCCAGCAGCACGGCCAGCAGCCGTAGATGAAGCGCCTGCAGCGCCAGCAGCCGCAGTGAAGCGCCCGCAGCGCCAGCAGCCGTAGAAGGCAACCAATTTGGCCTGACAGTTGGATCACGTTGCTGCTGATTTCTTTCATCCTCATCTCTCTCTGGCGCATGCCACAAAAACGCAGGCACGTTCAGCAATGAACCTTTGTATTTGACAACAGTGAGCTTGTCAACTCTGTGCCACATGATAATGCCCATGACGCATGCTCCAATGATGAAACCGGCAAAAAGGATCACAGCCACGAACATGATGAAATAAAACTGACCGTCTCTCTGCTGCAAAACTGGATTGAGGTCTTGAATGACCAAAGCATTTGAAATATCTTTTTTCACCTCATTCGATGCTCCTGCAAGCGCCAATTTTGTCACCAAAATGATGATCTTCAACGCTTTCTCACGTGCTTCTTGTGTCATCCCAAAAGTGGTTTCATTCTGTTCTCCGTCTTCTATCTTTTCCAAAACTTTCCAACCTTCCAAAAACATGCCCATGGTTTCTTTGTGCTGGTTGAACTTCTGCACCGATAAAACTTTGGTGCCCAGGTCAGCTGGCATCTCAGCTCCAGGCAAATGCCGGAGCATCCATTCCCCAGACAAAACTCTTGAGCGCAAAATGAAGGCCCTTTTCCGCAAATGGCGTGTCCGCCAAGATCCAGTATCTCCGGCAATGATGGCTAATGCCGCTGAGCTGTCTGTGTAGGAAAATGACCTAGCACAAACATCCAATGCCTCCTCCAAAACGACCTTGACAGCATCTCCCGCCAATGCTCCTTCAAGCACCTCCACAAGTTCGGCCTCGGCCGTCGATGCAGCTTGAATGGGCTGCTTGCCAGCCTTCCAGAGCAACAGCGACGATCCCCAAAGGATCAAATGGCATCCAAATGAGATATCGCTATATGATGCATCCGTGTACACATTGAGCTGCTTCTCGCCCATGTTGTTCTGAAAAATCAAACCTTGGTCCATGGTGGCTGCCAAATGGTACCACACTGGTTTCACCAACTGCACAACCTGCATAGGTGACTTTGTGATCAATGACGCCAGCTTGGAGACAGTGAAAGCCAAATCAGGCCTGGACCTGGCAGTGATCCAAGCCAATTCACCAATGACTCGCTGGGCTTCTTTGACTGCCATTGGAGTCTTCTCCTCACCTTCAATGACCTCGGGCTCCTTCACCAAAGGAATCTTTCTAGTCGGCCACGTAGTGGGATCTGCTCCAAGATTTCTTTTCAGCAAGTCCTTGATGTAGTTTGTCTGCGTCATCAACCAGGCTCCATCTTCTCTTCTCCATAGCTCCGCGCCCAAAAATCTCACCTCCTTCTGCATGTTGATGGTCTCTGGCTCCGATGTCTCCCATTTCGCCTGCACCCCTTGAATGACTGCAGCGATGGATGAGGGAAAACCAAGGACCAGAAGATCATCCACATAGACCAAAAGTAGTCCCACAAACTCTTCCTCATTCGTCTGCACGTTGGGACCTGGTTGCTTCAGCATCATTCTCCACATGTTTGGCTCCGTGATCATTTGCTGCAAGGTCAAAATGCCACCCTCGCATGGTAACTCCATCTTTGCAATCTCCTGATCACGGTAGTCTGACCACAATTTGGGTGACTCCTTGTAGCCGTAGAGGGCCATGATGACCTCGTAGAATTCGTCTGGCTTGGCCAATCCAGCCAAAATGAGAAGAGCAGGAGGGCGGATGATGGCTCTTCTAGGCTCCATCTTCTCCCCATTCTCATCCTTTGACCCGGACAAAACCATTGGAGCATTTAAAAATGCTGTCCTCACATCCATGACGCTCCCTTCAAAACCAAATTGTGATGCCACCGTCAATGCAGCTCGAAGTGCCACTGCTGATGCTCCGCCTGCAAAGAGATCTTGCCCTTCTTCTCTTTCTGAGAAGTTCCCACAAGCCAACAATCGTGTCTTTTTCTTGCCACCCTTGTTGGTCTGATCTGGCTTGACTGTGAAGACCAGCTTGCTAGGGATAAGTTCTGCTCGATCTTCGTCAAGCAGCTTCTTCACCTCAGCTTCTGTGATCTTTCTCAGCGCCCCTTTCGTCTCAAACAAGGAGGTCAGCTCTTTCTCGATGGATGGCCTCCAAACCTCAATGGAACGGCGAACTTCAGCTTGTGACACAATGCGTGTCTGCAAAACTTCTTCTCCTTTCTCAGGTCCAATCAACTCTTTGACCATGGTGATGGAATCCAGCACCATGACAGCAACTTTCTCATCATCTTCCATGGCCTCAACCATCTCCTCCTCTATCAAACGTTGGACCCTTTGTTTCTTGGCCCATGCATCCTTTTCTTCCTCCTCAAAACTTGGTGATCTGCCATCTCCTTCTTGGTTCTCAAGTTCATCTGCTTCCACGGCGTCCTCAACCTCCAGCATGTATATGGACGCTTTGTGTCTGATTCTCCTCCTCTCTTCGATTGGGTTCAAGGCATCTTCAACTCCAATCCAATCCTCCAACTTTGGTGGTTCACTCAAGCCCTGCATGACCATCTTCGTCAGCGCCTGAGTTCCATCTGCCCTTTCAATCCAATGCCCATGATGAACCCAAGAAGGACATAGGTAAGTGACCTTCTCCTGTGCTGGTTCCAGTTCTCGTGATCTCCAAAACCTCTTTCTGACCAAAACTTGCGCCAAAAAAGGCGGTGTCTTTTTCTCCTTGTCAACCTGCTTCCGTCGCAACTTCTCATTGATGAAGCGAGCTGCAATTGGCCAGCGATCAAAAGGTGCTTCAGCTCCATGAAGTGTCCGCCTGATGGCTGCCTTGATGTGCTGGACAATCGCTTCACAACGTCCATTCATTTGGGGCTGATCCCCAGGCGTAAACGTCTGAAGGATGGTGCGTGACAGGCACCATTTTTCCAAAATCCTCGATCTGAACTCAGCTCCTCTGTCGCTATGCAGCTGTGTCACTCGATACCCGTCTGCTCTCAGACGCATGTACATGTTGATGATCGCCCTGGACACATCCTCTTGGCTCCTTGATGCCAAAGGCTCGCAAAGCTTGGTGACCTCAATCCTCACCGGCTTTCTTTCTTCAAGCTCCTCTGATGTGTCCTCCTTTGGGCCTTCTTCTGGGTTTTCAACCTGATCTGCAATCTGCTGTAGCTCCTCCTCTGCTTCTGGATCCTCAATCTCCGGCGCATCTGGGGGAACTTCAGGTATCTCCTCAACCTCCTCCTCTCCATCTTGGTTCCTGGCTGTCCAAGTGAAGCTGGCTACCAGGAGATACTTCGCCTTCTTCTTCTGCAAATCAGGTGCTTCTTTGAAAGGTCCTGAGATGTCCACACTAAGGACACCCGCCTTTGGTGGCAATTTCTGCCGCCGATGATGAGCATCACGCGCACAGGCCTCTTGGCACACTCTGCAATCTCTTCTAAAAGGAGTATGGCCTGCTGCAATGTGCTCCTGCCATGAAACTGCCCGTAACTTGACCTCTTCGCCCATGGTGCAGGTTTGGAGAGCAACAGCAATGGACCTCATCATCAAGGGTGGCCACCGTGACAATCTCCTGGACGATTCGCAGATCTCTGCCTTGGTCATTCCAGAGACATCACGTGGTTGCCCTTTCTTTCCTTGAAGTGGTACTTGAAGTGGCAGATTTCCTCCTATAGTCGTTGGCTTTGTAGCTATGGCCCCAAACTCTGACTGGTCAAAACGCTGGGTCTGCAGCTCATAGATCTCGGCCAAGCTCTTCCATTGAGGTGTTCTCCAAAGCGACACCACTTCAGGCTTGTGTTCAGGTGAGGCAGGCTGCTCCAGGATCAAAGTGGTGGGTGTCTCTAGCCCAGCTGCTCTGCGCACCGTCTCTGACACAATGTAGAGAACCAAAAACCGCATGAGCAACGTGTCATCCAAGGTGACCTGCTCTTTCTCAAAGTTCGAAAGCCCTTCTATGCCAAACTCCCCTCCATTCCAACTTCTCAGAGGCCTCGGCATGGCTTCCCCTGGAACTTCAAGATGTCTGAGAACCGATCTGGTCCTGCATGGTGGCCCGGCTATCCAACCCTTCACCAATCCATCCAAAGCTGCCCTCAACAAGAGCGGGTAGGCCTCACCTTCAGGTGAAAGATCTGCTTCAGGCTTTCCATGGGTGATGTCAAACTCATACATCAACCGACGATCACCTCCAATCTCATGAAAAGCCCTTCCCAATGTGTAGCCTTCATTCTTTCCCGAAAAGGCATGAATCATCATACCCTTCGCCCTCCAAAGTTTCCTTCTTCTTCTGTTTCCCAACAGTAGGATGTCCGTTGCAGGCTTCTCCACCAAGCTTCTCTTTACCTCCTCAGGGATTCCTTGAAGAGCTGGGTGTTCATCAACCAACCTTCTCAACCATGCCTCTTCTGAGTCCTCCCCCGTTTTCAAACTTTTCACAACCTTCACGGCCTTGGCCTCAATCTCCTCGATGAGCTTCATGGCCGTGGACTGTGATACCATTGGACATCCAGCTTCAACCACCACCTCCAACTTGCCAAGCACTGGGTGCACCACCTGAAGACCTTCTGGCTTCCATGAGATTTCACATCCAAGGACTGCAGTCAGCAATCCCATGGGCACTATGGGCTCCGTGCCTTCTTCGCCCACAATGACTCCCGTTGGAGTGAGTGCCATATAGATCTCCTTGTCACCTGCCAGCGTCACCTTGACCTTTGGTAGATGGTGAAGACGTTCTCCCTTTCTTTTGGCTCGCAAAGGGTGTGTTGCCCCTGAGTCCAGTAAGCCCTTGTTCACCATTGGGCACAACTTGGAGATGCGAAAGGGTCGCATAGAAGCCTTCTTGAGCTCATCCAGCTGCTTCTGTAGGCCCAAGATCCTTTCTTGTGCGTCCTCCCCTTTCTGTCTCTTTTCTTTGACATCTCCTTCATTCATTGATTTGAGCATCCGACTTGCTTCATCCAGCAACGACTTCATAGTTTCTTCTCCTCCATTACCCGTGGCCTCAGACTGCTCCTCGGACTTTTCAGGAGATGTTGTAGCGGACTTCACATCCTTCTCTGGGGTCTTGGAACCAAACTTTGCTGCCTTCGGCTTGGACTCCTCTGTGGTCGGACAGGCTGTGGCCATATGGTCCTTTCCTCCACATGTCCAACACCTTCTTTCTCCATCCAACTGGTGTCCAAAAGGACATCCTCTACCTCTTCGGCAACCTGAGTCTGTGAGGTAAAACCTACATGGTTTCCTCCTCCCTTCAAACTCCTCTTGAGGCTTCCCCTTCGGCCTGGTCCTTTCTTCAGGCTTGCTTCCCGAGGCTTCCTCAAACTTCTTCACCTTTGGCTGGCTCTCTGCCATCACTTCCTTCCTTTTTGCCTGCTGTCCCATCTGCTCCAGCTCTGCAAGAAGGTGTTCGCTGTACTGGGTCACTGTCTCCAACGTTGGAACTGTCTCCACCAACAATGAGCTCTTGACCAACGACAAGCGGAAGTTGAGATCTGGGTAACTGGAAACAATTTTCCTCACCAAACGTCCCAATCCCTTCATCAAAATTGAACTGTCTGGAATTGAAACTCCAACTTCAAGGGCCCGGCGCTTCCATCTCATCCAACGTCTCAGCTGTTGGATGGCTGAACCCACGGTTGCAGCTTCCATAGGTGCTTCCAGCGCCGTCAAAATAGCGCTTCTCTCTGTCAGCCCTCCAGGTTGAAACTGCAGCATCGCACGAGACAAAATGCCCAAAGCTGTGATGGACTTCGCCGCAATCACCTCCTCTTTCATCGTCTGCGGCAACGCATTCAAGAGCAAGGACGAAGCCCTTCTTTCCAGCCGGGACCACTTCTTCTGCTGCAACTCTGGTGTAGGCCTTGGTGTGCTCGTCAACCTCTCAATTGGCGATAGCTTCATGTGGTGATCATACCAAGTCCTCGCTGTTGAGAGGGTCAAGTCCCACCACATCTCACTCGTTGAGCTCAAGTCTGCCATATGAGGATGCAGACAAATCACCCAATCACCAAAATCGATGGGCGCCGTCTCCGGATTCCATTCAGCAAGTTTTGGGAGATCCGCCACATAGCGCACCACTTCAATCTCATCACCTTTTCCTTCCTCCTTGGAGATCACAATCTGTTTCTGAAGCTCCTGCATGCCCTCCATCAACTTGAGCATGATCCTCATGGACTGCTTGTCAACGCTCTCCTTTGGCCTGCTTGCTCTTTGCGGCTCCTCAGAAGACGAATCGCTCTCTGACTGTTCTTGCCGGGCTTCTGCCCCATCCTCCTGAGAAGATCTGTCTTGCCGGGCCTCTGCCCCTTCCTCCTTAGAAGGTGTTCCTTGCCGGGCACCTGCCCCTTCCTCCTTGGAAGGTCTTTCTTGCCGGGACTCTGCCCCTTCCTCCTTTTTTAACATGTTGGCTGCTTTGTCATCTGGTGTGGTAAACCTCGACGATCCCTTCTTTTCCAAGGCTTCCAACAACTCTTGACGCTCTTGACGAAGTCTTTGGTTTTCATGCTGTGCCGCACGCAACTGAACCCCTAGATGTTCTATGCCATGCTCAACTTGCATTCTCCACATGTAATCCCTTTGCCTCGCCTCATGTTCACCTTGCTGAGATCCTACTGATTGAAGCAACCCTGTGAACCAACCTGGAACTGCTTGTCGCTCAGCTCCCCCGTGTCCATGTTCTCCAACCGCAGGACCATTCCATGAAGCCGCAGGCGATGCAAAAGGCATCTGGTGGATCTCATGAAGTTTCACCGTCTGCTCTGGTGAAAAAAGTGGCAACATACTTTGGACCTGTCCCTCTGGTGTCACAAAGGAATGGGGACCTAGTGAAACTGGCTGTCCACTGGGTGTTGCCATCTCTTGACGCTTCTCTGGTTCTATTTCTTTTGGGGTTCCTTTTTGGCCTCTGACTGAACCCTCCTTTGACTTCTGACCCTGGCTAACTGGTTCTGTGGCTGCCCTTGGTGACCTAGAGCCCTTTGCAGCGTCTGACCCTCGCCCTTTCTCCAACCCATCCGGTGTCCTCAAGGCCAAGGCTTGAGAAGCTGGTACAAGTTCTTGTCCAACCAGTTCCAGGCCTCTCTCAGCTGCATCTCCTCTCGCCCCAAGCGCCTGTGCTGCATCGCCTTCAGCGCCCGCAGCCGCCATCTGCCGATCACCAGCTGCCGCCGCTTGCACCGCGCCAGCCGCTGCCATCTGCTCAGCGCCAGCTGCCGCCATCTGCTCAGCGCCAGCTGCCATCATCTGCTCAGCGCCAGATCCATCGACAGCGCCGCCATCCGGTCTACGTCTACGCATCATGTCAGAAGTCTTTGGGGGTTTACACAAGCTCCTTGGGCTCATAACCTGTGTTTCCTGAAGCCTCCCAATGCCAACAAGTGAACCGTCCTGGAACCCTGAACAGCAACTGAGATCTCGACTCCAACCGGAAAAAGAATGTTTCAACCCAAAAAACAAAACCAAGTTTCCCCAAAACTCCAAGCAGCCACCTCGCTGCCAGCTGACGCACCTTTGTGCCACTTGACATCTAAAGGGCTTCGGTCCGGCCCAGATGCAGGTTCTTCAAGATTCCTAGACTACACCCGGAGGGTAGTAGTCTGGACTACACCCGTTGGGTAGTAGTCAAAGCAAAAGTGGAAGTATTTCCATTTGAGAATTGGATAAATAGGGATGCATGAAATTCTCACACGCAAATATTATAGTAGTATAGTCATGACATCCTACTATTGATGTTAATATCACTATGATGAGTGAAATGTCTCAAAAACCAAAAATGTGGATTGTCAATTTATTAGATTTAGATAGATTTAGCAGGTATTTGGACAACTTCACCAAATAGATTAGCAGGTTTCTTTTTGGGGGGTGGATAGAGATCTCGAACACTTGCTGAATTACTGGCTGATTTTTCCCGCCGCATGGGGATGATGCAGCTAGGGATGATGCGATTTTTAAGGGATCATTTTAAGAGACCCAGATTTGATTATACAGTAATACTCTCAGTAATACTATGATTGTTGGGATACCTGTGATTTCTGGATTGTGATTGCTATGCTTATTGGCATTATTTAATTGTGATCATTCCTAATGCAGTAATTCTTTTATTTCTCTGGAAAAGTTCGACCATTCGGGGTTGCTTGGTTTGCCAGGTGAGCCAACATGGTCACAGTAGCAATATCTTGCGAAACGACACATCCATATGTCACGTGAAAAAACGTGCATGACTTGAAGGTATGGCTGTATGGTTCAAAATCATTGACATTCATTGACCCCAAAAAATGATGGTTTTGTAATGTTAGTATCAAAACATGGCGAATTCCGTGGGTGGCATTGTACCCTGAGCCTGAGCCATTCCCAGCGTCAACACATGGCAGTGGCCCGACTAAGGTGAAGAAAATGATGTTTCAAAGAGGCTGATGATCATTGATGTCTTGATCAACATTATTCTTTGCTTGCAACTTACAACCTATCTATGTATCTATCTACCTATCTATCTACCTATCTATCTACCTATCTATGTGAGACTTCTATGAGTATCCATCCATCCATGGCTGACTGACCCATGTCATGATGACTCACTCTCCGTGCCTTGCTCCGCAACAGTCGTGTCTCGTTACTGGCTCGGTTGGTGCTGAACACGATTCCCGAGACCTGCCCAGGAGATTCACCTAGAAATGGACCATCAACCAGTTGGTGGTTGACCTATCCCTATGGTTAATAGTGGTTAATAGTGGTTAATAGTGGTTAATAGTGGTTAATAGTGGTTAATAGTGGTTAATAGTGGTTAATAGTGGTTAATAGTGGTTAATAGTGGTTGATAGTGGTTAATAGTGGTTAATAGTGGTTAATAGTGGTTAATAGTGGTTAATAGTGGTTAATAGTTTAATAGTGGTTAATAGTGGTTAATAGTGGTTAATAGTGGTTAATAGTGGTTAATAGTGGTTAATAGTGGTTAATAGTGGTTAATAGTGGTTAATAGTGGTTAATAGTGGTTAATAGTGGTTAATAGTGGTTAATAGTGGTTAATAGTGGTTAATAGGGTTAATAGTGGTTAATAGTGGTTAATAGTGGTTAATAGTGGTTAATAGTGGTTAATAGTGGTTAATAGTGGTTAATAGTGGTTAATAGTGGTTAATAGTGGTTAATAATGGTTAATGATGGTTAATAATGGTTAATGATGGTTAACCATTGGTTAATTATGACTGGTTGGTGGTTGCTGCTAACCCCCCTGAATAATATAAGTGAGTTCGTCAGTTGGGATGATGACATTCCCAATATGATGGGAAAAATAAAATTCATGTTCCAAACCACCAACCAGGTTATAATATGCTATGAATATGGTTATAAATAATATTAAATAATGTTCCTTTAAATGGGGTGACTCACTGACTTATGCTGGTTAGAGGGGCCACAACTGTAAAACATATTAAACCGTCTAAAACCTGAAAGTACCATACAGTCAAAGTTGGGCAAAGGAATTGCCGAACTTTCGGGGTGGGTAGGTTTTGCCAATGAAGCTGAGCAATTGGGGGCCCATCCTCAGTTGAAAACCAGCTTCGAAGTGGCCTCCTGCAGTGTCGACATAGAGCTGGATGCCGAGATGCTTGCTGGGTTTTGGCGCATCGCGTGGGGATGTGCGTCTTGAAAGTCAAGACCTTTCTCAATCCTAGGCTGGCGATGGTGGTTTAAAAAAAATCTTACCGCTCCGCCGGGACCCCAAACACAAAAGGCCTGGGCTGCCCCGTCTACTTGAAGAAACATCAACCAACTGGAGGAGGGATCACGGCTTTCACAGCTCCTTCACAATTTCCCATCTTGCTTTAGATTTACATATCTGACATATCATTTATTTGTTGTGCGAAAAGTCTAAAAGCCCATAGTTGAAAACCAAGACCAAGACTTCCCTCGTCCCAAGAGTGGACAGTGCCAACTCTTTGACCATGAAGATCAAAAACAATGAATTGCAAGCTGCTGGAAAAGCATGGAAATGCTAAGGCAGAAAGGCTGTCTACGAAAAGTGGTTTTGATCATGCTTGTTCTCTAGCTCCCCAACTCTCCACATGCTCCAGTTGCAACGGTGATCTGGAATTAATCCATCCCTGGAGTAGCGACTCACTAACGGTGTCCCCTCTGTTTCTGATCATTTGCGGGAATTTGCAGCATGAAGTTTCCAAAAAGTCACACACTGTAGCAGTGACAATGGGTATGGGTCAAAATTGGGGTGCTAGTGTACCCATAATCAATCCAATTTTCTTCGGGTGTCTCAATAACAAATGGCTCAACTCACTCATGGCGCATGAGTCAAGATTCTTGAAAGCGCTGGGACAAGACTACGCGCTAGCTGGCTTAGTCAAACGGATTTTGAACTGTACTGGCTGCAGAGACATTGGGACTTTGGGCATCCTCTGGATCTCTACTACACAGAGAAACTGTGTGGTCTGAACATGCATAGCAGCCCCAAAAGGAAGATACAAACAGAAAATCCTCCTAAAATTGTTTCATTGGGTCATTTTTTGGTCAGATCCTCCCAAACCCGAGTTTCCTCATAAATCTCGAAATCACTAAACCACTTTTTTTTTGGGGGCAGCACAACCCAAACCTCTGGCGTCAAATCCAGCGACAACCAACAAGGCCGCCTTGTCAAATCCTCCACGCTGTCCTGAAGCAGTTCCCGGATATCAGTAGATGGATTTGAACTGGGGATCCTATGTTGGAACTTATATAATTGTTTTGTGCCATCATATTGTGCCAACAGCATCCAAACACATATTATAATATATATATATATAATATATATATATATATATATTTCACATATATATATAATATATATATATATATATCATATCTTGCTGTTTGTCCATGTTTTTCCACATTTTTTCCATTGATGTTCCATGATTTTCCATCTGCTTCCGCCACGCCTCCGAGTGGTTCCAGCAGCTCAGTGGTTCCAGTGCCGCCTCCGAGCCGGAAATGGACCAATGGAGGTACGGCGAATGTGTTCACCAAAAGACTTCATGAATCATTACCCTCTGGTAAATAAACAGAGACCCTGGCAGATAGGGGTTGGAAGACTAGTTTCCATTAAACATTGGTGATTTTCAGGGTCTATGTTTATTTACCAGAGGGTAATACCATGTGGTACCCCACCAGTGATGTGAATGTTGGTTAACAAAACCCCATCAACCATTGATATATCTAGCAGAAGTCCTAGTTACATATTGGAGTTATCAACCAACTGAACGCTATCGAACTGGGGCACCACTTTGTATGTTTTGAATGGATATATACTAGTTAGTAGCTGTGGTTGTAATCCCCTATCTCCCAATTATAATGATAATAATCCATTTTCCATTTATAATGATAATTATACTGGTTGGTGGTATACCTACCCCCTCTGAAAAAATATGAAAGTCAGTTGGGAAGGATTATTCCTCATATATTATGGAAAATGTGCCAAACCATCAACCAGTATACTATAATGGTGATTGAATGTGTTTTAAGACCAATTCAGAATGTCCGAGAAATATATCATGATCATTGAATGATAATAAGTCATATTATTACATTCATATCATTTCATATCACAAATTTATACATGAACATGGCAAATCCTCCAGCTGGAGACGGAGATCTTTCTTTGATTTCGACCATCCAAGGTCTCCAGAAAGCCGAGAAAACTACACAAGTGAGTTCCAAGCGGATTTCATGGATGGAACTAACATAGATATGGGAAACCATGGGTTTCACCTATGGTTTCCCATGGTAAAAATGATCTACCAGGTGTACCAATGGGCCTGCTGTTCCACATCTATATATTAGTTTTCAGGAGGGAAATTGGGCAAAATCCAATGGTTGATCATCAAGAGAGAACAGCTGCCGCTAATTGTATTGTTGGTTATGCATACCATCAACAATACCGATTTTATCCAATTGACATATCCCCACAAAACAATGTTCGGTCGAATAACATTTGATTCGGTGAAAAACAGGGTCAACCGGTCAACCCCTATCTTTTTGTGGCTTAAACACCACACGATTGATATCCCCATGACTTTGTTGGTTGAATATGGCTAAATCATGTGAGTTCGCTGGAGCAGAGCTGAACCACGACGTCACGACGCAAAAGCTGTGGCCCACCTTGCCTCTTGCCGCTGTATCCCTGGGCGAGCCGAGGGTTCCGGACTTTCCGAGCCGTCGGGTATCCCGACTAACATCATCCAGTTGTGACGACTATCGGACTAGTATCAGCCATGGTTACCAGGTTGAACTTGGGGATCCCCCATTGACCCGACCCCACCATATTTACAAATACAAAGACCACAGTAAAACATGGAGAAAAACATCACAGGATGGTCAACAAAAACACCACTGTCGATAAAGATGCCCCCAACGTTTGATATGGGAAAAAGCACATCATCTGGGATGGGGAAATATCATGACATGTTTTTTTACCAAAACCATTTTTAGACGCTTGAAATCCTGTGAAGTGCAACCCTACTCTGCACTCTGCACGGCTGCTTTTCTACATTTTCTTCGAACTTCTCCGTTCTGAGACCCGGGCTTGAGGCCCCAGAAGAAATCTTGGCGCTAGAATCGTCTTGCTAAGCATCACCTCTTGATCTTCCAAGAAATGGCTATAGATGACCCAACATGGAATATCTCTTTACCAATAATTACATCAAAATCCCGGAAAGAGATGACCAATCTTGGCATTGAACAATCCACTTTTGGTATGGTGGCTTCAAACCATCTGGAAAATATGCTGGTAAATTGGGATCATCATCCCATTTCTCGGGCTTGAACAGTTGATGATGCAACCTAGTGCGTCACTGCACCAGGATGCGGTATATCTAGACCCTCAAAGTGCACATGAAAACTGGTACTATAACGGATTGGTAAATATTCGCAAACATCTGGGGGGGATCAAAACTTTTGTACCGTTCTGTTCAACCCCAAATAGCTGGTAAGTGGATATTCATTCATCGAATCTTGCGGAGAATTAATTATGAGTTTGGACATTTTTGACCCATTCCCCTATTGGAAAACAAAAGAAACATCTTTTCTTGTGGGTACACTGAGGGTCTAGGTTCAAACTTTAAACCAGCTGAGTTTTGAGGCAACTCAATTCTGAGTACTGCAGGATTCATCGGAAACCAGAAAAATCTGGCGAACCTTGTGCTTACTTACAACAAACGGTCCTTGAGACTGATCCTACAAGTATAGTGATTTTACAGTAAGTCATTTTGTTCGTGAATGAACGAATTTTGCAATGTTCACTCAAAAATGAAACAGCAGGGTTGGCTGGGATGTACTTGAGTCCTTCTAAACAGGGACTGCTCCAACAATCATCCAAGCATCCTGGGTTTGCCCAAAAATCCAAAAATCTAGGGCTCAAATCCGGTGGTGCAGATTAAACAACAATTATATAAACATCCATTTGCATTGAAATCGCAACTTTGCGTCCCATCCATTTCTGTATCCATTTCCGCATCTCCGAAGGTCAGATACTGTTCACGGAGCCAGTGTACTGCACTGAAAAGGCAGCCTCTAGGCTGTGGGTTCACGGGAAGTGGAAACATAATTGAACTGCCAGTTCTGCTTCAGCCTGAACTCACATACCTTTCACCATGTGAAAAATGGTCAACTGGATATTGTTGGGCCTTAAAATTCGACCTAAAATGATTGAAATGAAGGAAACTCCCCCAAATACCTGCAATATGACTCACAGAGATGGAATTTTTCACAGGACAGGATTCTCCGAATATAGTTCAAGCGATTTGATTACTGATTGGTGGTATACCTACCCCTCTGAAAAATATGAAAGTCAGTTGGGATTATTGTTCCCAATATGTGGAAAGTAATAAAATTCATGTTCCAAACCACCAACCAGATTACTATTTTTTCTATACATCTGGTTTCAACATGTCCAATCCATTTTGCCATAGGTTTTTTTCCCCCCATGACCCTGATGACCCTGTCGCCTGGTAGTGTTGCAGCTCGAAAGGAGGCGGCCAACGACGTTTGGCCCAGTATCCAAAGCTGCCACGCCCCAAGGGCACCGCGGGGAGCTTCAAGGCTTCCTGGGACCAAACACCTGTGTACATACATATACCCTCTGGTTATTTATAGATGATTTTCCCATTAAAACCTTCATTTATAAGGGATTTTCTATGGCTTAAATAACCAGATGGTATACATAATATAATATATCATATACCCTGTGGTTCTGACTAACATAGCCATGGGAAATGGCCCATTTATAGATGGTTTACCTATTAATAGCATGGTGATTTTCCATGGCTATGTCGCGGCTATGTTAAATAACCAGATGGTAATACAGTTATTTCAAACCTTAGCCTCTTCAATTTGGCTTCCTGTTGATTTCATACGTATAGGGAAAGAACTAAGGAAAGAACTGTGTAATAACCAAGGGAAACAAGAGGTGCTTTTCATTTATGTATATATATACCATCAGAGAAGGTGCTTGCTGGCTACCTGATTACCAGCATTAGGTGCCCATATCCACGATCTGTTTTTGGGGGCACCCCAATTCATGCACGGCGGCGGCAAGGACCAAACCTTTTCAGCCCGAAACAGTAAACAGTCAGTATATATAGGTGGTTCCTGCAGATTTTTGCTGCAACCAACTCTATGAATATAGGATCCCATGTGGAAAATGGATGAAAATGACGTGCTCCCGCACGCTATTTTCGCCTTGTGCAGCATGCCGATGGCATCCCGTGAAACTGTGCCTTCTAAGGCACTGATCTATGTACTGTACGTGTTATGTATACACGTGTACTTTTATATAAAGATGTGTGTCCTGATGGTGGAGATAAATATAGATTCCGTTATGATATCGATATAGATCTATATGTTTCCAAGTTTTGAGTGTCTATCCATCCATATCCTTCCGTGTCCATTCGGATTTCGTATCCCTTGTTGCAGGTGTCACATCTTTCATTGCAAAAGAGCATTAGATAAACTATCCCTATCACTTCCGGAACCTTAATTCATGGCCCCTCGCGGCCTTAAAGTTACCTAGTTATGGCCCTTTACCAGTTATAAGTACTTATAACCCCATTTATAGAATGTATAATCCCATAGAAATAACCAGTTATAACTAATAAATGGCCATAACGGTAGTGATTTTCCACCATGAAATACAGCCGTTCAGCTGCTACCTTTCGGGTTTGTCACGAGCCGAGTCTCGGTGCCGTTCACCTCGTCGTTGCCGCGGCAATGGGTTTTGAAGCCTCATCTCACGACAGTGTTTTTCGACACCTCCATTGCCTATCTGGTTTAGTCATGTTTCGTATGCCATAGGATCCATGTATGCCATATATGGTAACATTTACCATTATTATACCCCCGATGTTAGCATATATACCAGCACCATGGATCCTATGGGGTATGCCTTTCATGAATTGACACTGCTATACCCGGAAACATCCGGAAACCATGCTTTAGCGTTGGATCGATAAAGCTTTTTGAGTTTACAAAATTCGGGGGAGGTCAGTGGATATGTTCATTTTGGATGGAATCACATGCCTCAGACAGGCTCAAACACAGGACAAAAACTCAACATGATGTGTATGTATACACACATGTTATCTTTGATCACATGGTACTGTCCAATGATACAGTACAAGGAAAAACACAGCTCCAAAACTACAGGAAATTTTCAGAAAACCTGAATCATCTGAATCTCATGCTCTCAAAAAAATGTTTTTTTTTGGTTGGTGGTCAAAAAACCATCTTGAAAAATAGTAGTCAATGGGAAGGATTATCCCATATATATATGACGGAAAATAAAAAACAGTTTGAAACCACCAGCCAGTTTTTTTAATATCTATCTCCTAGATGAATACCCTCTGGTAATTTAACATATTGAACATGGCCCAGTCGAAATAGTTGATTTTCCCATTAAAAAATGGTGATTTTCCAGTTCGTTTTTTGTTCACGTAGAAACCAGGCCGGGTCACAGCCACTGCCGCTGCCACCCATCATGCGCTCGGAGGAAAAGGAGAAGCCGTCGCAGGCATCGTCGGCCTGAGCAACGGGAGATTCAGAAAGAAATGGGGCGAAAAAAACAAGGTGGCGGCCCCCCCAGTGATGTGAATGTTGGTTTATAAACCATGGAAAGTATAGATATATCTACCATAAAACCCAGATATTGGAGTTATAAATCAACTTAGCTAACGAACTGGGGCACCACCTTGTAGGGAAACTTCAATGGCGGGATTCCGTTTTGTCATGGAGCTACACCCAAACATCTTGCATCTTCCAAGTCATGGATGACTCTGACTTTGTATTGAAACATATTGAAATCCATGATGACTTGGGGTACCCTCTGGTAAACTAAGATAGCTATTGAAAATGATCATTTATAGTTGATTTACCTATTATAAATGGTGATTTTCTATAGCTATGGTAGTTTACCAGAGGGTACCCATATTGTAGGAAACCCCCAACCCCAAATGGGATATTCGTCCTGTGCTTGGAGCCATCCATGTTTTGTGACCGTTGTGATTTCTACCCATATCCAGCTGACCGCCATACTTGGATTGTGTTCAAGTGAGGCAATAACCCCAAAATCCCAAGAATTACCCTCCAGTAAATTAACATAGACCCTGGTAGGTAGGGGTTCGAAGATTAGTTTCCTCTAAAAAATGGTGATTTTCAGGGTCGAACTGTTAATTTACCAGAGGGTAACACCTCACTCACATGCTTCCCAGTAAGATGTTTTGGGTTATACCGGTTATACCCCATGTTTCAGCAAAAAACAGTGTTGTTATGGAGCAATGTCTGAACATGGTTAATCATAGAAACTGTCGGTTTTAGTAGCCAACAATGAGATTTCACTGATGTATTGAGTATCAACCAGGGTGTGGATATATTATATATTTTCAATAATATATTATATTACATATTGTTATATGATATTATATTATGTTATATTGTATTATATTGTGTTATAGTGTATTGTATTACTAATATTATATTCGAATGTACAATAGATTATATATATATATTAATATATATATAAGGTTATATTTATTGCGTTGGACATTCTACGTTATACATTATACATTATACATTATATATTATGTTATATATAATATGTAATAAATATATACATATTATATAATACATTATACTATATTTTATTATATTATGTTATAAATTATATTAAATCAAAACATATATAAAATTATATTAAAATATGTTTTTCTTATCTTATATTTTATTATACTATAAGTATTAAATATTTTATATATTGTATGATATATTAAACATTAAATCATATATTATATGTTATGTATGTTATATATAATATTATATATTGAATATTAAATTACATATTATAAAATATATATTATATATTACATTCTATATTATATCATTTGAAATAAAACTATAATATATTATATATTCAATATTTATTATGTATTATATATTTTGTAATATATAATATACATTTTACTATAATAGATTATATTATATTATAATATATTAAATATTTTATTACATTAGACTATATCAAATTGAATTATGCTATATAAATTGACATTATATTGTATTTTCAATTATATTATACTATATCATATTATATTTAAGTTTATATCATTTTTTTGTATTTATTATATTATATTGTATTTCATTACTTATATTATATATCGTTTTAAATATTATTTCAAATATTATATAATACATTACATTATGTTTATTATATTGTAATATATTTCATGTTTACTAAAGTATATCAAATAATATTACACTATATTAAATTATATTATATCATTCCATTTCATATTCTATTATATATCATATTGTATTACGTTATATTATATTGTATATATGGTATATGTGGATGGATCGATACCTACGGGAAAATGGAGCTAAGAGATGAACAGGGATTCATTTTATCTGTTTTGGTGCTTCGAGAAAACCCAGTGTCACAGAGTTGACCATGTTTGATCACAGAGGTGACCACGTGAAAGACACAAAGGTCAGTACCCTCTGGTAAATTAACATAGACCCTGAAAATGACCAATTTTTAGTGGAAACTAATCTTCCAACCCCTATCTGGTAGGGTCTATGTTAATTTACCAGAAGGTAAATGTTTATTCAAAAAATACTGTGTATGTTGGATGAGGACCCCTGATCAATGGTTTTTTTTGGCGGATTCCAACATTTTCACAGTTACTACCCTCCAGCAAACTACACATAGATTGAGGTTTCCCCATGCTTTCCCAAGGAACATGATTTGCAAACAAATGTTTTGCTCGATATATATATATATATATATCAATGAATCTGGCCAAATTACTTTAATTCTTACCTCGTCTCCCTCGTGTCTTAATTTGTTCCCCATGACTACTGTCCTCGTTCGTTAATTTGCAGGTGCAAATTAAGGCTTTACCTCGTTAATCCGAAGGAAGAAAGTAGCTTGTGGGCCTTCTTTCCAGGGTCCAACCCCAAGGGAAAAACACTTTTCAGCTTCCGAAAAGTTTTTTTCCACGATCCACGGTCTCTTGCAGGGATTTTTAAATCTGAGTCTGATCGGTCTTTGCGCTTCTTGCGCTTGGGTGGCGACATCTCTGACATTATCGCAGAGATGCAATGCTCTTCTGGAGCAACTCTGAATCCTACTGCTTCTGCAGCCGTCAACCCACGAAGCGGGCCTCTGGCGATAGAAAATAAAACTTTTTGGGGCCTGAAAAGTTGTTTTTCCTTCCTTGCCTGCTGACGGCCTCTGGCGATAGAAAATAAAACTTTTTGGGGCCTGAACAGTTGTTTTTCCTTCCTTGCCTGCTGACTGGCCTCTGACGATAGAAAATAAAACTTAAGGATTTGCACTTGATCATGGGTCAAAAGCATTTGATTTGGGATAGGGTTTGGGATGTGAAGAGTAGAAAGTCAAATCTATATCTCCATATACAATATATATATATATATGATGCACCTATGGTTCTATTTCTTCATGAGAACCCATTGACATCGAATTTAGATATTGTAGATATACCAAGATATACCGATATATGTGTATATATATATATATATCCATATGGATCCATATATCCGTGATATATGTATATACCTGTATGCACCAATGTATAAATAGATAAACGAAGAAATATATGTGTATATATATGTATATGGCCATGCACGCCCATGTCCATGTATCTATACAAATATACACCCATAATGTATACTAAACATTTATGTACCCCAAAATTTGGCCACAGCGCCGCTTCTGGGCCACCACTTTCGCGGGCCACTGCTGCAGTGGCCGCACAATGATGGCCAAGCTCCAGCGCTGCTTGGCAGAATTGGCAAACTGTGGGCAAGGTATTCCGTTTCTACCCAGAACCATATTGTTTTGGGCAGAATTGACCTGCCTTTTTCATTTCACGCCCCAACAAAAACATAATCTTGTCAATAAGATCGCACAACACCTTTTGACGAACTGAAAGAGCAAAGATACCGACACAACAGTGAGTAGCGCACTCACCAATTAAATGAGAGCCATGACAAGGATACCACCAGCAACCGCCACTAGAACAAGGAGAACAACAACAACAACCAAAGAACACAAGAATATATCACTGAAATATTTGGCTCAGAAACTTGTAATTAAAGAAAAAAATGTTGTTTTTTTCCGGGCGTTGATTTGGGGTCAGAAAATGTAAAACTTCTGAAGGTTTCAGCCGAAACCTTCGGAAATCTATGATGTTTTGGAACCGAAATCAATGCCTCGAAAAAGAACACATTTTTTGGTGCAGAAGTCAAAGTGTGAAATCCAACAAGAAAGATCTGAAGGTTTCTATTGAAATCTTTTGAAATTCCCAGGGATGATGCATGGCCAGCAGAAGTGCCATTGGAGATTCAATATCCAGACTTCTGCTGGACATCTAAGAAACCTAGGAATTTAGAACATGTTCAGCTGAAACAGGCAGAAGTCTTCACAGCAAAATCAAGCATTGACTTCTGCAGGGAGGCATGTTTCAGATGCTTTTAAATCAAATCCTATCGTGTTGTGATTGCCATGGATCACGGTGAGTTGTCAGACCTTGACTGGAATCCTCGCATATACTTCACAAACAAGTTGTCGAGTCTACATTGTAAATATTGTTTTTTTTTGAGTGACCGGAAGTTCTATGATGTATATCTTCGATTCCATGATATTTTGTGATCAAATCCCATGAAACAGTGTTAGTGGCGATTGCTGGTGGTATCCTTGTCAGGGCTCTCATTTAATTGGTGAGTGCGCTACTCACTGTTGTGTCGGTATCAGTTCGTCAAAAGGTGTTGGGCGATCTTATTGACAAGATTATGTTTTTGTTGGGGCGTGAAATGAAAAAGGCAGGTCAATTCTGCCCAAAACAATATGGTTCTGGGTAGAAACGGAATACCTGGCCCACAGTTTGCCAATTCTGCCAAGCAGCGCTGGAGCTTGGCCATCATTGTGCGGCCACTGCAGCAGTGGCCCGCGAAAGTGGTGGCCCAGAAGCGGCGCTGTGGCCAAATTTGGGGGTACATATATGTTTAGTATACATTATGGGTGTATTTTTGTATAGATACATGGACATGGGCGTGCATGGCCATATATACATATATATATACACACATATTTATGCGTTTATCTATTTATACATTGTTGCATACAGTATATGCATATATCACGGTTATATGGATCTATATTGATATATATATATATATCGGTATATCTTGATATATCTACAATATCTAAATTCGATGTCAATGGGTTCTCATGAAGAAATAGAACCATAGGTGCATCATATATATATATTGTATATGAAGATATAGATTTGACTTTCTACTCTTCACATCCTAAACCCTATCCCAAATCAAATGCTTTTGACCCATGATCAAGTGCAAATCCTTACTTTTTGGGGGCTGAAAAGTTTTTTGTCCTTCCTTGCCTGCTGACCGGCCTCTGGCGATAGAAAATAAAACTTTTTGGGGCCTGAAAAGTTTTTTTTCCTTCCTTGCCTGCTGACCGGCCTCTAGCGATAGAAAATGAAACTTTTTGTGGCCTGAAAAGTTTTTTTTCCTTCCTTGCCTGCTGACCGGCCTCTGGCGATAGAAAATAAAACTTTTTGGGGCCTGAAAAGTTTTTTTTCCTTCCTTGCCTGCTGACCGGCCTCTGGCGATAGAAAATAAAACTTTTTGAAAAGGGCCTGAAATAGAAAATAAAACTTTTTGGGGCCTGAAAAGTTTTTTTTCCTTCCTTGCCTGCTGACCGGCCTCTGGCGATAGAAAATAAAACTTTTTGGGGCCTGAAAAGTTTTTTTCCTTCCTTGCCTGCTGACCGGCCTCTGGCGATAGAAAATAAAACTTTTTGGGGCCTGAAAAGTTTTTTTTCCTTCCTTGCCTGCTGACCGGCCTCTGGCGATAGAAAATAAAACTTTTTGGGGCCTGAAAAGTTTTTTTTCCTTCCTTGCCTGCTGACCGGCCTCTGGCGATAGAAAATAAAACTTTTTGGGGCCTGAAAAGTTTTTTTTCCTTCCTTGCCTGCTGACCGGCCTCTGGCGATAGAAAATAAAACTTTTTGGGGCCTGATAAGTTTTTTTTCCTTCCTTGCCTGCTGACCGGCCTCTGGCCCCCAAAAAAGTTTTTCTAGCCAAGCCCAAGCATGCAACAGAACCAATGCAAGGCTACCTCGTCGAGGTCAGCTAATTCTGATGAGCAAATTAAGGGCTGACCTCGCTAATTCCTGCAACCTGCCTCGTTGCCTCGGCTGTCCTCGCTATAATTTGTGCAGATGAATGACCAGAAATCATCTAGATCTACTGTAATAAGCATCTATTAAACCCATATAAATATTTGATAATATGCGTAACCTGAAGTGAAGTGGTTACCAGTTTCTCTATCTGAAAAGGTTGACTTACGCCAAGCAGCCAAGCAAGCCCTCTTGGTTGCCTCGAGCTCCAAATATGCAAAACACGGCCTCGCTGCGACTACGATGTGCTAGAATGAAACATCAATGATAATATGGTATTATATGGTGTTACACGATATCAAATATGGTATTATATATAATAATGTGCTTATATGATATTATATGATATCATATTGTGATGATCATGGATTGGTGCTATAACATCATTGACAATACTATATATTATATTGATGATCAATGTTTAACTGAATCCAAAGTGGTATAGTTAGCCAATCATAGGGATATGAACACAGATGCGTGTAACTGATTGGTGAACATGCTAGTTGAGCCACGATGAATTTGGAAAAACAATTCGGATAGCAACACATGGGGAATATTCACACACACAAATGATCCGAAGCAGTTGGTGATTGAGGCACAATGGCCCAAGAAATATGAAAGTCATGTGGGATCATTCTCGCAGCTGGCATGGAACATAGACAATGTTTGAAACCATCAACAAACCTTTTCAAGTGAACATTTCACCACAAAAATGGGGCCGAAACAACGGCTTCAACATTGTGTTGTTGCACAACAAACCTGAGCTCCGACCACTGGGCCCCATGTAGTTTTGACGCAAAAGTCATGTCAGTTTTTTAATGTAGCTGCTTTGGCATTACAAAAAAAAAACAAGGATTGTTTGAGCAAATGATCGGATGTATGTTTCAGCTCTGAAGCTCAAGAAAAGGCTAAATGGCATCCCTACTACACTTTAAATCAATGCAACACGCAATGAATTGTGCTACAATTCCTCCTCGTTTGCCAGAAAATGCACAGCCAATTGCATATACTTATAGCCCATATATCTCTGGAGTCGTCCCACTTGTGGACACCTTGTTCAATGGTTTCATTGAGCGTATAGGTTATAAGGGGCTCTTATTTAAAAAAAATGGACCCCCACTGTGATATAATCTTAACATATATATCTTACCATAACGTCGCATTTTGTAATTAATTACTGGTGCTTACGGTGAAAGCAAGCTTTAGCTGGAAATGACATTCCTTCGCAACATGAACAGAAAAAACACATTAGAAAAACACATTGACCAACCCTTCACAATGGACAAACCCGTGAATCAAAATGGCGAAAACCCATGTTTCTTCGTTAATCCTAGGTTTTTTCGACTGGTGGCTGGAATTATTTTTCCAAAATGTGGGGGAACTTCCATAACCCATGACGGATCCATGGTGCGGCCATATATGGTGTGCCATGGATCCCATTAATATACCCCCTTTATGTTAGCATATATACCAGCACCATGGAATGGGTAACGTCCGATCATCCGATCATCCCATCATCCCAGAGCTGACGCCGAGGCTCCGCAGGTCTGGACAAAAAGGCCAGGAGCGCTGGAGGAAGGGAATCATCTGGACCCTGGCGGCTGCCGGTGTTGCACCAAATGTGGTGAGCGCCGTTGGTTGTGACGTATACGTTGTGTGGTTGGTTGATCATGGTTTATAAACCCAAAAAAAACATGAATACGAGTGTTCGGTATAGATCTATTATCTAAAGAATAGGTTACCATATGTTATCATAAACCATAGTTATTCATGAAATGCGAATGCTGGTTTGTGTGGTTTTCACGACTAGTTCGATATATCTACGCCAGAAACCATAGAATTCACCCAGTTAACCGACTTAGTTATCGTGCCAGGAGGCACCATCGAACGTAGGTTGTAATCCACACACACGCACACCTGCACGTACATTGGCCTATGTACCCTCTGGTAAACTAACATAACTATGGAAAATCACCATGCTATTTAATGGGTAAATCAACTATTTTTATGGCAATTTTCAATAGCAAATTGTTTGTTTACCAGAGGGTATCCCCATATATTCCCATGATTTTCCCATAAAACCATCTAAAACCTCCATTTCTAGTTGATATGTCCTATAAACTCATGTTTCTAAGCCACCATAATTCATCTAACTCGGGGTCTGTTTGAAAATAACTCCGTAGTTCCAAGTAGATCACATGGGTTGATCATCGGCAAGCGGCCACGGAGAGCCCCAAATCTGCCATTCCGCGACGCTGAAGATGCCAGGATGATGAAAGCCTCGCCGGCTTCATGAATTTTCGAAGGGGGCTAGAAAAACCAGAACTGGTACCCTCTGGTTATGTCAAAATAGCTATTGAACATGACCATAGAAATAGTGTTTTTTTCCATTGAAAATGGTGATTTTCCATAGTTATGTTAGTTTACCAGAGGGTAATAGAACCAACGGGGATACAATGGGAATATTTCATGATATAATGATTGCCCGAAAAACTGTGTTGTCAAGCATAGACTGCTGTGAAAACACCTTTGTAAAAGGACGGTTTAATGGGAAATTCATAGAAGGACATGGATCTACGTGATGATTTTTTCCAGCAAATCACGTTTGATTACGGGATCGCCGCAAAAAAAACAAACAAACATTTAAACATCCTGAAGTGGAATAGTTTTGTTGGATGATTCCCCTTAACACCAAAAAATAAGAACTCCTTCAGTGAATTGTCGGAGAAAATCTTGAACTGGGATATAGTTGCTGATGAGTTCAATCGCCTTGAAAATAGCTGGCCAATCTGTCCCAAGTCAGCGGAAATTAATACACACATTTTAAATGATTCCAACACCCACTGATGATTATCTTGACCTGGATGGCGGCCGCTCGTAGCGCCACCCATTTGAATGTGTATCAAAAGAACTTGATACCGGTAGGTCATAAGACACGTCAACAACTGAAAACAGTTAGCTGTCAATAAAAAGAGCAAAGGATTCTGCAGGATGAATCTCAATGGATATTAAAACAAATTAAAATTGCGACTGTCAACATCTCGATCATCCTTGGTCGCTAAAATGGCGCCTTCATCGGTGGTGGCCATTTTGATGTGTAAACATGCCCATGTATGCTGCAAGGTGCCCCAGTTCGTTAGCTAAGTTGATTTATAACTCCAATATCTAGGCTTTATGGTAGATATATGTGGATATATCTATACTTTCCATGGTTTATAAACCAACATTCACATCACTGGGGGGGCACCACCTTGTGGTCCAGTTTTGCTGATCCCCGCGCTGTGAAAATCCCCAAAGTCTTCTGTCGACAGGGTACCTGAACAGCGATCTTGCATCTCCAGAAGCACCTTCCACAGATCGGCACTGCTCAGTGGTGGTGGGGATGTGGGGATACCTACAATGTGAGGCCCCCAAGATAGCGTTCAGTTGGTGAACATAACTCCAATGTCACTATGGTTTATGGATGTTTACGGTACGTAAATAACGAACTAGCTACTGGGGCGAATCTAAACCAACTTATAGCTGGGGGGCCTCACATTGTACAGTTATAGTTATACCAATAAGAACACAGGCAGAATCGTTGATAAACTTGACCAAATAATTACATTCACCTCAAACAAATCACAGATTCAGCTAGGAAAATCGATCAAAATTGGAGTATACAGGAAAATACTTGAGATGCTTGTGTTTTTCATGAATATCTTCGGAGTGGACGGCCGAAGTATTCAGAACAGCTGACGCCCAACTTCGTGAACTGATTTTACATCTCAAGAAAAAAGCTGCGAAAGTGAAGGAGAATTAAGTAATTGAGTGCTTGGTCATGAGGCATCATGGATCCATTTTCCAAGACAACCAAAGGGGTGAACATCCTCTTAGTAAACATATATTTGAACTATAGATACATAAGTAAAACTACAGTTAAGTCCTTTCTGGTTATTCAAATGGGGTTATCATTCCATTTCAGGTGACTGAAATCCATGACTGTAACTTCCGCAGAAGTTCTGTAAAGAACTGTAACAAAATCGTTTGAAGATGGTTTTGGTCCACATGATACCTTTCTATTATATACTATTATTATGCATTTGCACCTGATATTTTGACCCCCCACGGAGTGCTGACCATCCTCTTTAATCAGAACATCAACGATCTTTAGTAGTGTTCTGACCATACATGTCTTATAACATCATCTCATTCTAGTCACCACACACCCTACAATTCACCTCGTGATCTTTACCAACTTAGCCAAATCAATTCTAAATCCCATTAACTCCATTTAGATCCAATTAAATTCTATACATGCCATAAACATACCGATTTAATCAACCATTAAATCACCATTTTTTGCTGGTAAAACACACGACAGACCCACGCGATCCGCGTTCTGAGGTCAGGTAACGTAGCGCGTGGCCTGCGGCCATCCAGGGTGGAGGCCCGTTACACCTGCGGAATGACGTAGGGCCGCCTAGGGGAAAATTCTTGTGAGAATTATGTATCTGAGACATTAGAGGAACATTACAAATTTGAAATTTGTATGGGAATATACATATACATATATATATTATTATTATTATTATTATTCTTCTTCTTATTATTATTATTCTTATTCTTATTCTTATTATTATTAATATTATGAATATTTTTTTTTTATTATTATGTTGTATATCCCATATAGGTATCCCAGAATGCCAGTATTGAGATATTTGGGAGAATGAGAGGAACATTCTGGGACTGTTGCGGGGTAATTGTATCAACAAACCATTCCCAACTGGGTTGGCAAAACAAACAACAAAATATGAGGGAAACAACCAATAAATTATAGGATGATGTTCGGCAAATGACATTGACACATGAACGCCCTAATGGGTGGTTTTCTAGGGATGGTCTATTGAGTTTACCACGTGCAACAACATCGTCAATAACTGAACTGGATTTGAAGCCCTTTTCATTATTAACCTTCAAGATCATCTATGTCCAGTATACCGGTGGTATACCTCTGAAAGTGCCACTTGAGCTGAGAACATGATGATCAACCATTCCACTTTGAGGACATCTAGTTCTTCAAACCCAACGTAGACCATGAACTGGCGGATGCCTTGTCAGTTCCCCAAGACGACTGGATAACAAACCCATTCTGACAGATCTTCCCAAGGTCAATCAATATAATAGTATCATTTATTCTTATCATCATTCCATATGATTCCAATCATACCTAAATGGACCTTCAGTTGAACAAGCCAATAATCTCCAGATTTAATGAAGGCGACCCATGACGCCCACCTGCACTGCAATAGAGTTCGCTCTTCTCTTCACGTGTCAGCAGCCAAGTCAAACCTCACTGCTTCGTGGTTCACCCCGGCGCTGAGGATCTGACACATGTTGCCAAAAAAAAACCTTCAGATGGGATATGAGGCTTTCCTGAAATAGGGCTACCCCGCACCATGATCCAGTTCAGTAGGGTTTCCCATATAAACCATCCAGCGAGCTATTGGGGTACACCATTTCTGGAAACCCCCATATTAATCCACACAAAACTCCAGACTCTCCGGGTCTGGAGTGAATATTGGCTTTGATTCATACAGTACCAGTCAAGTCAAACATTCATCAAGAATGACCTGGAGATGGTGCTTGTCCCAGCCACTTCATGCGATCTCAATCATGATTTCACCGAATTGGATGATGGGAAAATTGAAACCGGAAAGCCCTATATTTAATGGTAAAAACCATTGTTTCCGGTTAACCGATCCCATGATGTTTAACCGTGCTTCATCTGGCCATGTCTTCTTGCACCATCGCACCATTTTCGGGCACAAACATCCAGGTGGTTCATGGGACTTGAGAATCATCCTGTTGCAAAAAAAGAGCTGAACAATACATCTTACACATTCAATATGAAACATGCAAAGGGAAAATTCATTATATATATATATGTATATACATGTTCTGAACAGAAAAAACAACGACTTTTCTATAGCTGATTTTGGCTGATGTTGCTGGTTTCACCCACCAAAATCCATGTCCCATGTCATGGAGAAAAATTCTGAGATGCGGACCGTCCAAGGAGCGGTAGACTTTCAGGGTTCGGAAACCACCAGGATCTGTCGACATGTAGAGCCGCAGATTGTCCTTGCGTGGCTCGCGGCTCGCGGCTCGCGCATGGAATGGGGATCCATGGGGATCTCATGATGGGGGGTCACTGGAATAACCACCTGGCTGTGGTGCAGATTTTCATCATTTAAGGGTCAAAGGGATGTGAAGTTCCACCGAAAATTTGGGATGAGTGAAACCACCAAATGTATGTGAAAGTAATTTGTCAAATACGGGCGCCCATTGGTGCTCAATTGTGGCAGCCCGAGAAGGACTTAAGTGATTTTTGGTTCTGACAGCTTGTTGGTTAGTTATTGTAGTGTATTCCTGGAAAACAAGCTTCACACGTCTTCCCAAACAACTGGTAAAACACCGTGGCGCAGAACATGGAATTCCTCCGGGGAAATCCACGTCTGGGTATATCATGTTGATCCATGTTCAGCCCCAAACTTGGGATCTAGTTAATCTAGTTCTTTAGTTTCTATTCACAAACTAGGATATTTTAGGTAATTTCTGTATTTGCAAACATTCAAGTTACTAGCCCTATGGATCCAAACACTGTCTGAGAAGGTACTTAAGCCTCAAAATTATAGTAAATTATACCCCAGTCCCACTTCCTAAGAAGGTACAACTGGATCCATAGGGTAGGACTAAAAAACATGGACATTGAAGGGTATTCATGGATTTTAGGTACTGAGAATCCATGAACAATTCGTTTCAGGTACTGAGAAAACCATTTTCTGCATCCATTCCGAGGGGTCCAAGGGACAATTCGAGAAGGCGCACCCAGATCCACCAACAAGACTCCAGGGTAGTCGCCCTGCATCCTCGGTCAGGCACGATTTTGTTTTCCGGCCTTTGGTTATGACATGGGTGATAGATATGTTTGTAAAATATAACGTATATATATAATATTTATGTATATATACATATAATATGACCATATATATAATTAAATATATACATTGTATCTATAAATATATAGATTAATTACAATATATATATATATATATATGGATATCTATGGTGATTTAAGATTCTATTCAGAATTTCAATGGATTTCCACCATAACTATTAACTATATCCATGACTGGTAGTTGTCGGAATCTAAACCAGCATCCAAGAGGTAGATTTTGATTTGCAACTGCTTCCTGAAACAATTACAAGGTGGTGCCCCTCCCAGTTATAAGTTGGTTTATAAACCATGGAAAGTATAGATATATCTACCAGCCAGCCTAGATATTGGAGTTATAAATCAACTTAGCTAACTATGGGGCACCACCTTGTACATCCTAGACTCACGTCTATATAATGATGTACACAGTGCAAGACAGATTCCTTCATACATTTGGCCCCCTACAGTAGCTGCTGCAACCTAGCCCCCTTAACGGTAGGTGTCGGTAAAAACACCTATAGACTATTATGATAGCTTCGGATATATGCGGATTTTCCACTACCCTACCATGCCCATCATGAACGAACATTTTTTTAGTAGCAAATCCGTTTGTGAGTGAGTCATCATTGAACCATTGATTATCCTCCAGAAAACCATTGTGTGCAAATCATAAAATACTATCATTCTGTTGATTCAAGTGTAATTCATACCAGAAAATCATGACGCAGACGGCTTTCAGTTTTTAGGAAACTTGCCTGAGGGTTCTGTAATGTTTCCTGTTTGAGTCACTTCAAACAGGTTCAGACGCTCAGTGCTGTTGAAAAAGGTCTAAAACCATCTAAAACCTGGATGTTTAGTCAACTGTTCGAAATCTCGGGCATGAAGCCACCCAGGAATCGAACAGAAGAAAAAAATCTTTGGTGGCCAAGCTTCCAAGTGGAAGCCCAATACGGAGTGTACCCCTCCGCTGATACATGGCAATTGCAATGGACAGTCCCCCCATTTAGTTCCATGATTTTCCCAGCTATAAATTGCCATGGAAAATGCCATTAGAACCTCCATGGTTTGTTCGGGGAACTTTCCAGCTAGCCATGTTTGATGAAGCTGAAGGGTAGCCATATTACCCTCTGGTAAATTAACATAGACCCTGGTAGATAGGGGTTGGAAGATTAGTTTCCTCTAAAAATTGGCGATTTTCAGGGTCTATGTTAATTTACCAGAGGGTAATCCCACCTTGTCTTCTAGTGACTTAGACTGATCGGTCAAGCATCATGTTGAAACTTGGCAAGCGCCATTCTGGAACACTGGCCGGTGGCTCCTGTCTGAAGTGGGCAAAAAAGGGTTGCTGTTTGTTGAAGTGGTCCGATTTTTGAACTGCCATATGCGAACATCCACAAACATTGACTGGCTGGTTCAACCCATCCGAAAGCTGTATACTGTATACCATGTTTGAAATGTTTGAAGCCAGCAACAGAACAAGCCTACCCATTAACTTCTCGATTTAAGAACCCAATTCGTGGTGCTTCATGATAACCAGGACCTCTTGCCTCGACGAAGTAGTGCTCTGGCAAGCGCCAGTCTGGCCTGAGACGTGCCCGGTGGATCGGCAATCGTTACATTGTTATGTCTTCAAGACGTGGAACATGATCAATAATGATGAAAGCCATGGCAATGATGAACATCATATCAGCTGATCATAATGATAATCATACTAATGAAAACACATGTAATTAATATATATATATATATATATGTATGATAATTCCTTGCCAATCCAAACATTTCTTTAGCAGTTTGAAACTGGCAGCGCGTCAGTTCTCGATGTTACAGCAGATCAGAAAGGTTTGTTCAAAATTGGTGTATATACCTGTATACTATATACCCCACATTTGCCTTTCGAGTAGAGAAAGTAGCGATACGACATTGCCTTCTAGTAAAATAGATTGAAATAGACTACTTTGAGATGATTCCTTATACTAAACATCATTCAAATGACAAAGTTGAAGTTATCCAGAATCTATGGCCGTTTCAACCATGGAATATTCCCTGCCACACACCCTTTGCCTGGGTTCCAAAAGATCTCGGCCGCGCGAATGCCACTGGCTCTGTAAATCGCCATCAGTGGCCTGGATGGGCCATGGCCAACTGGGTCGATGAAACCGTTTCATGGAGTGCATTTCCCCCCTCTTTGTTTCTCTTTTTCCCCCATGTTCGTTACCCTCTGGCAAACATAGCTATTGAAAATGGTGATTTATAGTGGATTTACTTACCCATTAAAAATGGTGATTTTCCATAGTTATGTTAGTTTACCAGAGGGTAGTCATACATCCTTGTATGGCTTCACCCTTGATCACTAAGAAACCACAAGTGGTGCCGTCGAACATCATCTTTGCACGAGGCGACCTCAAACTGGTCTGTGTCTTACAACTACCAATCTCCTTTGGAGTTTCATGGATTTTCGATATTATACCAATATGGTTTCTATCTCCACGTTTATTGTTTTTTCAAAAAATCACCCCCTTCAACCAACCCAACTGCCGCCTTCGACACATCGCCCTCCGCCGTTTCGGAAGATGCAAAGGGAACCTCATGCCAGAAACACAACGGGTTGTATAAGAACCACCATTAAACCCTGAAAATCTGAGGAGTTACAGTACATCTGAGCCCTTACTTGTAGGATCTTGTAAGCGTTATATAAGTTAAACCTCTGGTTTTTCAATGAAACAGTATGTCAAGGACAACATCCAGACCCGTTGTTCAACCATCAAATTTGGAGGTTTCAGGGAAATGGTCTCAACTAATTCATAGGGTCTGTCCCTCCACAAATCCCTTTCCACCCCTTTGTCTGGATGCCCCAAGTCCTTTCGGGGAACAGTCTTCTTCTTGGGCGTGCCTTTGATTCATATCTGCATTGCTACAAGAACAAGAGGCCAACCATAGCCCATCCATTCATGGCATACTTACCTGCATTATATGAAAACACATATTTTGACATTCGGGCAAATCACCAGGATTCAAACCATCAAACTAGAAATGAGTCTCTTCCCACTCTTGGAGATGATGTCAGCTACCCATCCTTTCTGCCTTTCGGTCGCTGATGGTTTATCATCATATCCCCTATTCAACTGGTCATAGATTGAGGTAATCATCCCACATGCTTGGATCCACAGGTCCACATATATATGTCTGAGAAGGTACTTAAGCCTCCAAATTATAGTAAATGATACCCCAAACACTTCCTAAGAAGGTACTTGGATATATAGATTATATAGTATAGTCGTTGATATATCACCATGGTATCCACATTATGGCTGCTGACCCCCATATTGTTGACTGATGTCTCCGAGTAACGTGTGTTTCACAAAACTGTCAGTTGAAATCCTATAATATATCCATATATTATCCCTTGGATCAATATTAATATGGATTAACTATATCCTATTGATCCCAATATCCTCAAGTGATTCATCGATGGTTGCGCCAAGACACTCTGCCAAGAGCCAAGTTCGTTACCTGCCCGTCGACGAACGCAGCAAGGGCCAGCAACCGCACGTGACCGGCCATGATGGGCCGCGGCGTTTTTTGAACGCGCGATCGGAAATGGATTCGGATGGTTGCGCAGGTACTGGAATCTGACATCACTGTATGGGAACCGAGAAAAACATAGGAAAAGTTCAATCATACGGAATTTCGGGGTTACTGTCATGGAAGATCAGCATTTGGAATAGGAAATTCATCTGCAAGCAGGCCTTGCCACACTTGTTTTGGAATTCCGGGAAAAAACAGCAACTTCGCATCTTGCCATAATCTAAGTTGTTTTGAATCCAATTTATCAATTTGCAACAATTTTGTCATATTCTGCAGTTAAAGGCCTTTACCAGTCATCTGAGATGGCGTTATCATTCCAATTCATGGGGTGATCATTACTGTAAGTCACATCCACAACTGATATTTCGGGCCATAATCGGTATTACGTCCCTGGGAGCCAAAGGCTATCCTGGAAGTGTCAGGTGCCCGTGTCTGAAAATGGGCTACAGACAGACCCACAGTTTCGGCCATTTTAATTAGTAGGGAAGATGAGGTTCAAAGTTCTGAACCACTAGCTTTCAGGGTAGCCTATTCAGATAAAGCCATGTTGATTCAGTTTGGATATCACATGTCAAGATTGCAATTCATCTCTGCTTGTTCCACACAAACATGGCATAGCCTCATGCAGGTAAACATCAGAACGCCATGAACACAAATCCTAAGCAGTCTGCATGGAAATGTGCCACATATCAATGCAAATCCATAGTTAGATTGGACAATGACCATAAACATACAAATAAAAAGTGTTACACCCTGAAAAATGCATGTCGCAGAGCCAAACTACAAACAAAAACAACAACTCAAACAAAACACCCAAAAAAACACATGAAAGCATGATCCACGTGAACAAATCATATGAAATCCACATGAAAAAATATATGAAATCCAACAGTGGAATCCCTGAAATCGTTTCCAGCCCAAATCCTCGGCTTCCGCACAATGCCCAGCTGCCTGGAGTCTTTTGAGGGAACTGTTTCGGCAACGATTTTCATCCAGGTTTCATTTAGGGGGAAAGTAGCATTTCGTTGGGGGAAAAGATGGGAAAACATATGGGGAACAATTGAAAATTGGATTTTTATAGGGTTTTGTATGGTTTTATCAGATTGTTTCTGCGTTCCAAAGCCATTTCTGATTGCAAACGCCACTTATGATCAGGGCAATTTGGACATTTGCTGCTCAATCGAGGATTAAGAAGGTCCCTCCACACATGATAAACAAAACCCTTCATTCCAACTGCGAGACTTATCGAGACATGACTGATGCTTTGCAAACAAACATCTACAGCAAAACATCACCGCTCAAAGCCATGTAGATACACGCTTGTATGTATGTATACAACTATATACATGTGTAATCATACAGGTCCTATATCCTTTTTACTGTGAATTTACATGTAATATATATATAGGTATGGTTCAATGCGTAGATACATCTATTTGCGGCGCACATTCTGTATTTCGACCTACAGTTATGGCCCGAAATACACGTTCTAAGTCAGTCACCCCATAGAAATGGAACATTTTTTCCATGTAAAACCATCAAACATCACTACATCACCATGGTAGAACTGGTATATCAAGGGCCTAAAATAACTCTCACAGAAAAAAAAACCGGCAAGTCGTTCTCAGACTCCGACCGCTGGTTGCTCTCTCGCTGGGCACCTATTTCAGGGACCCAGTGGACCGCAGGTTGAGCATTCATAATGAATAGAGCTGCTTGGAAGTGCAGTTCAAGTTATATATAAGATTGTTATAAGTGGATATATGTATCCCAATAAATCACTATGGTTATATGATAAACTATAGTTATAGGGATTATAGGTATGGATATATATATATCAATAAATAACCATAGTTATAGGGGTTTTATTATGTTATATCCCAACATCTCCCGACTTTTGGGAGTACACCATAGTTATATCAACCCGGCACAGCCAGGGGAGCAATTAGAGTGATTCATTCAATTCTACCCTCTGGTAAACTAACGTAACTATGGAAAATCACCGTTTTAATTGGGTAAATCCCCTATTTCAATGGCCACGTTCAATAGCTATGTTAGATTACCAGAGGGTAGTATTGATATTCAGGATATATGTCATATATGTTAATTTAGGATTTTTGTGAAAGTTAAATACTACTGTTTGACAGTAAATGGCTACAGAGGTAAATGCTGAGTGAACGCCATGTATGTGGGAAAATTAATATGGGATTCCTACTGCCACCAACCAGCCCCAATTCTTAACACTAGGGTGCCATTACACTAATCCCAAGCAGGAGTATAGACAAAATGGGGGATGGTATGTAGTTATTATGTTGGATCCCTCCTTATGCATGGTATCTTTACCGAATCTTTGATATATGGTGAATCATCTGTTTTTGGTGTTTGATCATTCTGAACCTTACCATCTGTAGCCTTGAAAAAACGTAGAACACACTTGACAACTTGGGATCAAATACTGACTTCTATGGCTATATACAGGGGCTGGGCTGGGTATGTACTCATTTGTATAGACACACATAATGATACAAAATAACTATCCTCCTGGAAACATGTTTGCGGATTTGAGTGGCACGATGCAGCTGTAACACGATGAACCTCGGCTCGCGTACATCCTACTGGGCCCGTTCTAAATGCTCCACTATCCCCTTTGCTGGCTCTGCAAAAGTTGGAAGATTTCCAACCTTCACCTCCTTAGTTCATCCACCAAAACACGGGACGGTCGACCTCTTAATACCTCTTATGAATCGCACCAAGTCCGCGGATCAGCAATCCACCACCAATCCTACTATACCTGTGTGTTGAAGTTGCAATCATATGATGTGTTGAACTCCCTTGCCTGAGTCAGAAAATGTCAGAAATCAGCGTCAAAGGCACAGAAGCCCGACCATATACAGTACGTTGGATTGTTTCATCAAACAAAAAGAGTCAATTCTGGAATACAATCCCTTGCTGATACTTCCCTATATTTGATGGCTCTGACCCCGTACAATCCCCAAAATTTGATAGTTTTTCAACCCATGGAACTCTCCAGCCGTTGGGAAACCCCGGAAACCACCCGAGCGCTTCGTCCACCTTTTGGCAACGTCCAAAGGTTTGCAACTCAACACCACCGTCCATGGCTTTACCCAGGGCCTGGCAAACGATTGAGCTGGGAATGAGAACAAAATCTTTGACCGATGACAAACAAATGGTGGTGTTTACCATATGATACACTAACATAGCGACATAGCTATAGACAATCATTGTTTTTTCATTGGTATTTCATCTATGAATGGGCCATGTTCCATACCTAGGCCTAGGCTTCAATCATCTCGTAGGTGGGTATGTTTGAACATGTGTTATCCCACCACATCGACATCATTATTTGAACATGATGATCAATAACGTAGTTGCTATTTAACCTACTGCAAACATATGTAAACCGTAAACTGTAAGCCCCATATATACATATATATGTATATACACATCATAGTCATTCATAATCCAACGTATAGTACAAACGATCATCACACAATGTATTTCACAAGTTCATCGTAAATATTAGCGCCTTTCCTCAACTGCTCGCTGGTGAAAACAAGGTTTGTCTGAGAATCAAGATTTACCACCAAACTTGACCACTAAAAATCATCTATACAAATAAAGAAACAAACGATGATCAATTCCATGGAATGGAATGAAATATACACTGTCTTAGTCTTCAGACAAACCTATGTAAATTGTTGATCAATCTATTCATCCAAAGTTCAGTACTCACTGAGTTTGGAATTTCATCCACTTTTGATCATCTGTGGTGTTTACACATTCAACAAAATATATGAAGAAATCATTGAATCATCTGTGATTTGTTGATCATCTTCAATGTTGAATCACGGAAATAAGTTGATGATCTACATTGATCTGCCATGGTCCACCAGGTATTGAACTACATTAAACCAGAATTTCTCTACCAGCTATTAAATCACATGTCTGTAATTTACATTCATGTTGATGTTTAGTGATCTTTACCCTCTGGTAATTTGTTACATAGCTCATAGAAATAGTTGATTTACCTACTAAAGACGGTGATTTTCCATAGCCAACTGTTAGTTTACCAGAGGGTAAGTGGCTTATGACCTTATTTAAGTGATATATATATATATAATACACATAACATTATATTAATTACTTACAAGAGTCATAATCTCATTTAAAACTCTTTTTTGGCCCAAAACCACCAGCCTGAGCGTTTTATTTTCATGACAACGCTACAATGTGAGGCCCCCCAGTTATAAGTTGGTTTAGATTCGCCCCAGTAACTATAGTTATAAATACCATAAACCATAGTTATTGGAGTTATACACCAACTTAGCTATCTTGGGGGCCTCACATTGTAGGGTAATGATGTTTACATCTCCATCGTAGACACCGAAACGACGTGACACCACCGGTCGGACCACCCCGAACCGCCTCCACCTCGAAGGCTGCCAAGGTCACCATCAACGGAGTCGACGGCGAGGCATCCAAACACACCACCGGAAAGGTGGCCATGGAAAGTTCCTCGGTGAAAGGCGACCTGGCCAAATTTTCGGGTGAAAATCCTGTAAAAAAATCGATAATCCGGTGGTTTTTGTTGAGCTGTTTGAAGATTGAAGAAATTGAATATGTGGATCTAAAGATATCTAAAAGTCAGTGTTTGTTTTTGAAGGATGTTTTTTTCTTTGCTCTCTGCTAAGCAACTGCGCTGGAATTCCTTGGTCAATGCGTCAGGTCCAGCACCTTTCGGGGAATTTCAACCTATACCTAGCCCCTCCAGCCATCAAAATCCATTAAAGGATAGTATTTTTATGTAAATAATTACTGTATATCTATATATCAATATCTATATCTCTATATATATATTCTACTGTATATACATATACCCTATATATTACTGTAGTATATTACCCTATAACTCTACTACTTTAACCTATTTTGATGGCTACTTGGAGGCTCCTCCATCAGATGTCCGTTGCCATGTCCGCCATGCTTCGTAGACGAAGTCCTCCTTCCTTTCTCTGACCTCGGTGGCCCGGTGGCTGCATCCCATATGGGTCAAAAAGCCCCAATGATACGTGGCATACCACTTTTGGGATGAAATAGGGATTACATATCATGTGTATATGGATATATATATATATATATATGAGGAGGAGGAGGAGGAGGAGGAGGATGATGATGATGATGATGATGATGATGATATGTTATTATAACTTGGACATATATCATTATATATGGATAAACCTCTGATCCTAAGTTGGATGCACATCCAAGTATTCCATACTGTTACTCTCGATAACTATCTTTGACTGGGGAAACCCTTCAGAAGTATCCATAATATTCCATAGCTATCGATAACTATGTATCCATGACCAGCAACTGGGGAAAAATCAGTGCGAAAGGTGACACTTCAAAGCCTCCCTGTCACTAGCCTGGAAACTGTTTTACCACACATGGATCTGGCAATTCATCATGTTTGTCCAATCCGCAAAACAAAAATCTGATATTTGTGTTGTATGCAAATATATAAATATATATACACATGCATACATCAGTGACCCACCCTATCTTGAAATGTAACCATTTGTTTGCTTTTTTGTTCTAGCAAAAACACAAGGAACAGCCACACTTACTCTGGGGTAAACTAACATAGTTGAAAATCAACCATCTCAATAGGTAATTCATCGGTTTTCATGGGCCATGTTCATCCATTTAAACTAACAGTTTGCTTTTAAACATGGCACATTTATAGTTGATTTACCCATCAACAATGACTATTTTCCACATCTACGTTAGTTTACCTCAGGGTAATACGTTACGCGGGGCTCCAGTCGGAGCTCCGGAGCGCTGTGACGACCCAAAACTCCGAGCTCGATGCCAGAGGTGCGAATTCCACTTCCAGGGTGACCTCCTCCATGACCTGTGGGGAAATCTGTAAAACATGTAGCTGTAGATAAACATAGACAAACATTGGGGATTTCATGTAATTTGATGGAATTTAATGGGAATATGATGGATAGTTAGTACCCACCATAGTTAAGAAAATATCTCAAAATATGAGGCTGGTTGGTGGTTGAGCCCTACCCCTCTGAAAAATAATGGAGTTCGTCAGTTGGGATGATGAAATTCCCAATATATGGAAAGTCATAAAATTCATGTTCCAAACCACCAATCAGATACACATAGACAAACATTGGGGATTTAATGTAATTTAATGGGAATGTTTGATGGATATGATTATGATGAATATATGATAGCCTCTGGTAATGACTGTTACGTAGCTATTGAACATGGCCCAGTCGAAATAGTTGATTTACCCATTCAACATGGTGATGTTCCATGATTTTGCATAGTTATGTTAACATTTACCACAGGGTAGCCGTAGATATATGCATGATTGCTGGTTGGTGGCTTTAACCATGTTGAAAAATATGAGTTCGTCAATGGGAATGATTATCCCATATAGAAAATGGAAAATAAAACTCATGTTCCAAACCACCAACCAGATTGTGTATGTATCCCGTCAGTATGTGCGTAGTGTATACGTGTACAACTTCATTTAGGTGTGCGGGGGTGTGGCGGGGGCGGGTCGGGGCTGGGCTGCTGTTCGTCTGCTTGCTGTGTCGCGCAGCGCCACCTTTGCATTGGCTGCCCCTGACGCGTAGCATGCATTGGTGGCGAACCACGTTTGCCGTCCCCGCAGCGGTTGGTTGGTTGGCTGGCTGTTTGGTTGGTTGGCTGGCTGGCTGGTTCATAGATAATATATACATAGTAGTATTTAACATATATAAACATATATAAACATTGTATACCAACCATCGATATTATGATACATGCATTACATGCATCTCGCGGGCTTATCATTTTTCCATTGTCATTTTGTGTCCGATTGTCGATGTTTTTTATCTATGCGGTTTCAGCGGTGCCAAGACGAAGCCCGACCTTTTCACAACACCCAGACATATGGAAGGCTGGCTCAATGGAAGGTTCACGAAGGTTCCAAGAAATGTTGAAACTTAAAATTTCCTGCTATTCATGAACAAGACTGAAGGGATACTTTGAGCATTGTGTTTAAGCGTGCCGGTTAAGCAGTAATTTGAAACACCTTCATCTCCGAAATGCCGTTGGAGAGGCTAGCAACTATGAGCATCTTCAAGAAACACAAAACAATGGCATTTCGATCAAGTATGTATGGGACGTTTATAGTTTATAGGACTACCGTAATTTCATGTTATCCAGACAACATCTCTCAAGTAGATTTTATCATCAACAGCAAGGAAGAAGCATTGAGTATCAAGAAACAAGACAGAAGTACTGAAAAATATGTCCGCAAGATACTTGAAGACCTCAGTTTCTCTTGGCCCCTTTTTTCCCTACAACTGACTAGCATCTCAAGTCGGCATTCCGTCACCTGCACAGCTTCTCTGAGACAAGCCAGCAGCACCTAGCATTGCATGCCGGTCTGAAATTGGGGGATGAGCCCCACATTCTGGCACTTTTCATGAGAATCATGCACTTTTCTTTGGGCGAAAAAAACGTGCCCCATTTTTGGGACAAAAATCCATACTCCTAGGTCCATCCCATCTGGTCCTGGCTGTGGTTGAACCATGGAAATGGATTGGTATGACGTCTAGACCCTAGAAATCGGAAAGCTCTATAACCCATAGCATCCATGTATGCTATATATGGTAACATTTACCATCCATATACCCCAAATGTTAGCATATATACCAGCACCATGGATCCTATGGGTAAGATTCTATAAGCTATTTAGTAAAGCAAGGTAATAAACCACGGACATATTTTGTATTGATGGTTGAAATCCCACCCATGAAAATCCGGTAAATCGTACAGTAAATCTGGGAATGGTGGATCCTGTTGCTTTACTAACATTAGCTTCTGTCATAACCACACCATACCTGCTATATAACCGGCCTTGGACCTTTTTTCGAAGCGTTGTTCCCAGACCTTCTCCATGTCCTCACAACGTGTTGTGTTACGTGACGTGTTTCGCGAGTTCGAAGTCTAGAAGTTGGCGGCCGCTGGCCTATCCCTTTTTTACTGTCCATTATTGCAGATTCATATAATCATGGACAATAAAAAAGGGATAGGCCTATCCTTTTATAATCATGTATGATTGGGAATTTTCATGGACTAGCTGCACATCGATCTAGACAGCTTGGAATATGTAGCCATATGAAGCTATAGTAACCCCCCCCAAAAAAAGACAAGTAAATCTTCACTATTCTATACATAATATGTGTTCTATTGTCACATACTCATTCTATCACTAGCTGATTCTCTTTTGTGAACTTTCCAAATGCAAAACAAAAAAAAGGGAACGCACTCAGAATTCAAACACCTCAAGTACCTTGATCCTCAGTGGAATCTTTAATTTATATTAGGGGTTCTTGAAATGGTGGATCCCCAAGTCACCATGGGTTCAATACTAAAATGGTCTAATTTTTGGATGATTTGGGGGTACACCCCATTTTAGGAAACCTCCATATTATAGGAAAAAACATATTAAACTTATGAGTGACTACCAATTTCTATGGCTCTGGGTCAAACTTTCTATAACCTCAGCAGATGTCTTCATGGAAGTATTGATACCTGCCTTCTCACCAGTCATGAGGTATTTGTGTTGTCTGGGTATCGAATCTTGCAAAATCTTTGGCTGATAACCTGTAAACATACGTTGATATACGTTGGTTTCTGGCTGGGTATCCCATTCAAACCATTCACGATTTATATGATTTCTCAGGGCCGTTTTTTTCCAAGTTGACAACTGACCCAAACCATTTCTACACTCTTAGAGCTACAATGAACCCTTGCAGCTTGACCAACAAGACCTTCATCTTCTTCGCAGCTTCGGTTTCTTTCGCCTCCAGTTCTTTGCAAAAAGAAACTGCCAGTTCTACTGCAAAAACCCTGGATTTCGAAACCCTGGGCTTGCAACATCAATTTGCGGCTACAAACTCTCTAAGATGCTTGATAACTCCAATTTCAGGTTTATGGTAGATATATCTATATTGATGGGGATTATCAATCAACAACATCGCTGGGGCGACCACCCTTCACGAAGTTATTGCTGCAGCTCATGGATCCAACTTCTGTCCAGATGGGAACATATTTACCCTCTGGTAAACGTGGCTAGCTGGGAAATCCCTAGAAAAAATGAAGTTTTGATGGGGAAATCGGTACATCATATATATATATATATAAATGATTATGAATGGTTGATTTCCACTGCCACCTTCGATTACCAAACGGCTACGGCAAAAAGTTACCAAACAACCATGGAATGAAAGGAACACATCCGCTGGGACATCCCCAGATGCTGCACACATCAACCTATGGAATTACGTTTCATGTTCCAAACCGAGGATCCAAAATTACCGTGTCAATGGGAAACAATGGATTTTCTAGAAAACCATTAAACACAAACCATAAAAATTCCATTACATCTGGGTCAATTATCATATTTCACTAACGTAAAAAGGGGATGATTTCCCTCCAAAACCCAATGGTTCCATTTCAATGGGATTCATGCAGTTCCAAACGTCCTCCATCGTCCATCGCCTGCATTGCAGTGTCCAGTTCCAAACGATGTGCTTCTCTCAGTGCCTGCAGGGGACCACAGGGTGCGGGCCCCACTTTGTAATTGGCAGCCCCAGTATATAGGGAATATATCCACTTATAGTATAAAATTATGGCTTATATATGGCTTATGAGTTTATAAACAAAGGATATCTATGTATATATATATATATATAAAATATAATATATAATATGTGTGTGTGTGTCAGATGCACATCCAAGTACAGGAACCCATGTGGCATCTTGTGGCCCAATATCTGGGAAAAACGGCCTGAAGCTCGCGTTCATGGTGCACTTCCCTTTCCTGCCAGAAATCCGTGACATATCGCCAGGAACATCGGCCCATCAATGGCCATGACTCAGGAACCGATTGATTGGAGGTACCAATCCCATATATAGGACCTAAAAATGATGGCCTATGTAGGGGAATATCCATTTTAGGATCCTGGAGATTTCCCATTGATCTTATATCTCAGAATATCTTACATACAAGTATAGCGTAATTTAGAAGATCTGGAACTATTTGAGCTAGTTTCACCATCCCTTTCCCCTTAAAATCTAAATTAATATCACAAAATCACCCTTACTTTAAACAAACATGTGTTAGGACTGGATCTACGAATTGGGGGTCAGATCTTGTCGCTGAGTAGCTTGATCAGGAATATATAGCGCACACTTTAATGAATTCATTAAGGAATATACCATGTAATAATTGACTAATCAATAATTAATGATCATCCATTTATTGATTGAAGGGCAGTAAGCGCATTTACTAGTAATAGTGGCACCCACCGTTGATATTCAGCACAGCACCGCGCCAATGTTTGGAAACTTGTCTTCACTCGAAGCTGATCTCGCGGTGCAACTTGAATTGGTGCAACAAATTGAAGGGCGCACGGGCGCTTGAGCATGAATTGTGCAAAGTTAATAGCAGGTGCATCCAGATTTGATGTTCTTTGCCACACAGTAATATAAAACTTTCTGCTAATCCATACTTCATTGAATGTGAACAGAAAATGATAGAACATTGATTGACGGACACTGCCTGTTGTAGGTGCAGTCTCATGACGTGGAAGCACCTAACATGAATGTGAACATACAGCAAATCTTGACTGGTTCAAGAGACAGTCAATTTGAGCATTTTGAAAAGCAACTGAAAAAAGTGTCTCCTTCCATATTCCAGATATCCTTGCCCAGCCATAGTTATGCAACCTTTATGGGACTTTGGGACCTCTTCAACTTCACCTAGCGGACGTCGCTCGCTTTCCGCGAGCATCGCTAGCATCGCATCGCTCAGCAGCTTTTGGGGCTCGATGGATCTGTCCAACAGCTCCCCAAATAACCCGCGTCCAACGCCTTGATCCGGTAAAAATAGAAGAAGCTGGTTGAAAGGAAGGCGGCTTGGGAAATCAATATCAGTGTGTTTATACATATCACATATCAATACATATCCTACTCCTTTTTTGGAGGGTTGAAGTGATGTCTAGTGTATCTCCCTTCAGTATCTTGGGAAATGAACTCACCATTTGGGCTGGCGATGCAAAAACCTTCACCAATTTCCAGCCTCAGGGTTCAATCTTTCGTGGGGTAAACTGGTATTTCTTGTTGGATATGATATACTGATAGACCTCTGATTGGTGGTATACCTACCCCTCTGAAAAAATATGAAAGTCAGTTGGGATGATTATTCCCAATATATAGAAAAATAAAATTCATGTTCCAAAAACCAACCAGACCATTTGGAAATAATGACCTATAGCCGCAAATATGGCAACGGCCAATCTTTGAAGGGAAACTCAGGGATGCCACTGATGCCACGGTGAAAACATTGTGTTTGTTTGTGCATTGACGTCATCCCAGACCAGGAATCCTTTCATTAAAATTTGTTTGCTCCCTATTTTTTCCTGCTGGTTGGTGGTTATACCTACCCCTCTGAAAAATATGAAAGTCACTGGGAAGGTTGACATCCCATATATTATGGAAAATAAAACATGTTCCAAACCACCAGCCAGTCTGGATTGATGACCATCCACATGGATTTTCATCCAAACACAACCATTGTTTTCCACATGGACCCCTTCGGAACATCTCAGCCGCCCATCCGCAGCTGCACCAGGTAGCGTGGATCAGAGCATCCATGGCGCTCTGGGAGAGAGTGATGTCCAAGCGCTTCAAGCCCTGGGCGACATCTTTCCTGGGCGAAAGAGGGAACTGGATAGATAAAGAGCTACAATCTACTGGTTGGTGGTTTCAACCTACCATTGTGGCTAATATACTGTTAATATATGGTCAATATATATGAATATGATGATGGTTAATGATGGTTAATAGTAATCTCGTTGGTGGTATACCTATACCCTACCCCTCTGAAAAATGATGGACTTCGTCAGTTGGGACTATGAAATTCCCAATATCTATATATGGAAAGTCATTCAAAATTCCATGGTTCCAGTCGCCACCAAGCAGTAGTTGTTTTTTTCCACCAACCAGTAGTGGCGATGATTATGATATACAAATATTTCTTGATATTCAAATCAAACATGATGAAAAACCACGTTTTTTTACACGAGCTACTCTCCATTCTCTCCACCTCTTCATGATGTCTCCATTGTCCCACGAAAAACCCGCGCCGCGTCTCTGCTGAATGGCACCTTTACGTTGCAAGACCTGAAAGAATCCCCAGGAATCGGAGACCTGAGAGCCATCAGGCCATCGCTTCACCGATGGGGATCTTCCAGGGGTTTTGTTCCAGGGATGACCAAAAAAGGGCAGTTGGGATGATAGACTATCTGATAGACACCCTCCAAATATATCACCAAATATATCACCAAATATATCACCAAATATATCACCAAATATATCACCAAATATACCTGGGGTTACACGGTTACTTGCCTTCCTTTCTGAAACAGGGTTTTTCAGGTTTTTTCTTAACCCAGCTGGCTAAACACATTCCTTATTTGGCCTGGTAGCCTAGCTGCTGTAAGGCCAGTTAAAGTTTTAGTCCAGCCAAAAGCATAACATAGCATAACCAAAGATCACCCAAGACTGATCCTCGAGTTTTTGTTGCGTACTGTTCCCAGTTTGATCAGTTGGGCATAAAGGAATCTGATTAGAACCTAGAACCTCTCCAGTTGGTATCCCTACGTTGGTTTACATCCCTCGGTCTTCCGGTGAGTTTTCCAGGGAGTCGAGAGGTGTTTTTGGTTCATAGATTGTCCAATATTTTCCGAGTGTCTGGAATTCATATATACTGTTAATAATGGTTAATTTATGGTTATCATATGGTTAATGATGGTTAATAGTAATCTGGTTGGTGGTATACCTATACCCTACCCCTCTGAAAAATGATGGACTTCGTCAGTTGGGACTATGAAATTCCCAATATCTATATATGGAAAGTCATTCAAAATTCCATGGTTCCAGTCACCACCAACCAGTGATTATCCGCACAACAAGAAACAACTTGTTTCCGGTCATTTCCAACATCAGTCTCCTCAGCTTTACAAACGTATCCACAACTACTATAGATAGATCAACAAACGTGGCGGCCGAAGACTTACTGGTGCGTTTTACGTAGGGTTGCTGGGATGATGACATTACGAATGTGATGACATGGATCGTTCCCGAGAATTCCCTGTGTAAAACGCACCGCACCAGTGGCCGAAGACATCCCAACGAAGAGACCGAGCCGCGTGTTGGCCATAGAGTTTTCGCCCCGAACCGATGCATTGATTGATCTGCAGCAGTACTTTCCTCAGCCATGGGGAATCAGGGCGCAGCGAACTCACTTGTACCATGGAAATCTCCGGGTCTCTGGAAATTTTATGGAAATGGAGTTTATATGGAAAAATATGGAAATTATAATGTACCATTGATATGGAAATGATCATGTACCATATTTATTTCATGGAAATGGGAAAAAAACCTCCGATTTCCTCCAATTATAGCCACTTAATATCATTCAATAGGGAAAATGATGGTTCACCATTGGTTTTACGCTACGCTCTTTTCAAACAGCTCCCATTCAGGGCATCCAAAAATGCCAAGGCGACAAGGCACTTCGCCTCCCGAAGCTGATCGCTGTCACCTCGGAGGTTCAATCATGGTGTTTTTTTCACGGGATTGAACTAAGAAAATATCTCAAAATATGAGGCTGGTTGGTGGTTTTAACCATCTTCAAACACATTAGTCAATGGGAAGGATTATCCCATATATTATGGAAGATAAAAAAATGTTTGAAACCACCAACCAGGAGGTGAACCACGAAAAAATGTGATTTTCCTGGTTGAGTCATGCTAGGTTGGTCAATAGAACTATAGAGGGATCTATCAGATTATATCAGATTCAATATATAGCTAGATGATGCTAGATGGGGGCAACAAAAACAAACTAACATAACGAGGGGCCCCCACTTTGCGGGGATCTGTTCTGTTGGTCTGTCCGTGTGTTGTGCATATAACAACCCCCCAATAAGATCAAGCCGTTGTAGATAATGTTTACAAATATTTACTTCGTATTTTCAGATATCCAACCCCTCTCTCTGTTTTTTTGGGTGCTATATCTCTTTGGGTACTTCTGATGTTCATGACATTCATGATATGTACATGTTCTGCAATTTGCCGGCAAAGCAGGGTGATAAAATATGGTGGAACATATTGTGTATACATCGACTGTGTAGCCCAAAAGGTGTAGAGTCACCGAGTCACCATGGCAAGAGCAACAACAAGACACCTCCTGTAATGAAACATGTTCACGGGAAATTCCCCATTTCTCCGAAGTAAATAGGAGAATCATAGCTTGCTTTTAGTAGGACAATCAATAGATGAGGCTTCTGCAGCCACGTTTGATGACCCCAGGTACAGTCAACCACATCAAATGTACCTGTCTCATTGGTGGTATACCTACCCCTCTGAAACATTTCTGAGTTCGTGAGTTGGGGTTACTATGCCCAAAAAACAAGATGCAGCCCACGAACCCGAATGCTCACACGTATGTTAATGGCGCAGATGTCAAAACACATGGATATGCAATCGCGCAGAACACTTTTCTGCAATAGTTTATTTGAACAGTCTTGTACATATTTCCCCTGTTACCAGTCTGCAGTGTGGAGTGTGGAGTGTAGCGTGTGGAGTGTAAAGTGTAGAGTGTGGAGTGTAAAGTGTGGAGTGTGGAGTGTAAAGTGTAGAGTGCGGGGAGTGTGGGGTGGAAAGTGTAGAGTGTGGAGTGTGGAGTGTGGAGTGTAAAGTGAGGAGTGCGGAGTGTAAAGTGTGGAGTGTGGAGTGAGGAGTGTAAATTGTAGAGTGTGGGGTGTGGAGCGTAGAGTGTAAAGTGTAGGGTGTAAAGTGTAGAGTGTGGAGTGTAAAGTGTAGAGTGTGGAGTGTAAAGTGTGGAGTGTGGAGTGTAAAGTGTAGAGTGTGGAGTGTGGGGTGGAAAGTGTAGAGAGGGAGTGTGGAGTGTAAAGTGAGGAGTGCGGAGTGTAAAGTGTGGAGTGTGGAGTGTAAAGTGTAGAGTGTGGAGTGTGGAGTGTAAAGTGTGGAGTGTGGAGTGTAAATTGTAGAGTGTGGAGTGTGGGGTGGAAAGTGTAGTGTGGAGTGTGGAGTGTGGAGTGTAAAGTGAGGAGTGCGGAGTGTAAAGTGAGGAGTGCGGAGTGTAAGTGTGGAGTGCGGAGTGTAAAGTGTAGAGTGTGGAGTGTGGAGTGTAAAGTGAGGAGTGTGGAGTGTGGAGTGTAAAGTGTAGAGTGTGGAGTGTGGGGTGGAAAGTGTAGAGTGTGGAGTGTGGAGTGTGGAGTGTAAAGTCAGGAGTGCGGAGTGTAAAGTGTAAAGTGTGGAGTGTAAAGTGTGGAGTGCGGAGTGTAAAGTGTAGAGTGTGGAGTGTGGAGTGTAAAGTGAGGAGTGTGGAGTGTGGAGTGCAAAGTGTAGAGTGAGGAGTCTGGAGTGTGTAAAGTGTAAAGTGTGGAATGTAGAGTGTAAAGTGTAGAGTGTAAAGTGTAGAGTGTGGAGTGTAAAGTGTGGAGTGTGGAGTGTATAGTGTAGTGTGGAGTGTGGAGTCAGGAGTCTAAAGTGTAAATTGTGGAGTGTGGAATGTGGAGTGTAAAGTGTGGAGTGTGGAGTGTGGAGTGTGGAGTGTGGAGTGTGGAGCGGAGTGTAAAGTGAGAAGTGTGGAGTGTGGAGTGTAAAGTGAGGAGTGTGGCGTGTAAAGTGAGGAGTGTGGAGTGTAAAGTGTAATGTGTGGAGTGAAGAGTGTAAAGTGCAAAGTCTGGAGTGTAAAATGTCAAGGCTGGAGTGGGGAGTGTAGTGTGTAAAGTGTAGAGTGTAAAGTGTAGAGTGGGGAGTGTGGAGTGCAAAGTGTGGAGTATAAAGTCTCGAGTGAGGAGTGAGGAGTGTAAAGTGCAAAGTGTAAAGTGTGGAGTGTAAAGTGTAAAGTGTGGAGTCTAAAGTGTAGATTGTGGAATGTGGAGTGTAAAGTGTAGAGTGTGGAGTGCGGAGCTTCCCCCATAGACACGGCGAAGCCACAGGAAAACGAGAGACTCAAGACGAGACACGTGGGTGCAGGAAAAACGAGCATTTCGTGCGAGACTTCCTCCAAGTTTGACATTTTCGACACGTTAGCAAACAGGTTGGAATGTCACAAAGTGCCACGCCTGCCACGCAAAACGACGTGACAACCTGCTTGGAAACCTTCGAAAAGGAGAAGTTTTGCAGCTTCCCCCATAGACACGGCGAAGCCACAGGAAAACCAGAGACTCGAGACGAGACACGTGGGCGCAGGAAAAACGAGCATTTCGTGCGAGACTTCCTCCAAGTTTGACATTTTCGACACGTTAGCAAACAGGTTGGAATGTCACAAAGTGCCACGCCTGCCACGCAAAACGACATGACAACCTGCTTGGAAACCTTCGAAAAGGAGAGGTTTTGCAGCTTCCCCCATAGACACGGCGACGCCACAGGAAAACCAGAGACTCGAGACAAGACACGTAGGAACATCAAAACCAGCATTTCGTGCGAGACTTCCTCCAATGTTCACAGTTTGAAACATGCCGAAAGGACATGTTTTGCAGCTTCCCCCATAGACACGGCGACGCCACTAGAAAACCAGAGACTCGAGAAGAGACAGGTGGGAGCACCAAAACAAGCATTTCGTGCGAGATTTCCTCCAAGTTTGACATTTTCGACACGTTAGCAAACAGGTTGGAATGTCACAAAGTGCCACGCCTGCCACGCAAAACGACGTGACAACCTGCTTGGAAACCTTCGAAAAGGAGAAGTTTTGCAGCTTCCCCCATAGACACGGCGAAGCCACAGGAAAACCAGAGACTCGAGACGAGACACGTGGGCGCAGGAAAAACGAGCATTTCGTGCGAGACTTCCTCCAAGTTTGACATTTTCGACACGTTAGCAAACAGGTTGGAATGTCACAAAGTGCCACGCCTGCCACGCAAAACGACATGACAACCTGCTTGGAAACCTTCGAAAAGGAGAGGTTTTGCAGCTTCCCCCATAGACACGGCGACGCCACAGGAAAACCAGAGACTCGAGACAAGACACGTAGGAACATCAAAACCAGCATTTCGTGCGAGACTTCCTCCAATGTTCACAGTTTGAAACATGCCGAAAGGACATGTTTTGCAGCTTCCCCCATAGACACGGCGACGCCACTAGAAAACCAGAGACTCGAGAAGAGACAGGTGGGAGCACCAAAACAAGCATTTCGTGCGAGATTTCCTCCGATTTTCACACTTTGCAGCTTCAAACTCGACGTTTTCCTACGAGTTTTCCTTAGAACCTGAAAATTTGCAACCTCAAAATCGATGTTTCGTGCGAGGCTTCCGTCAATTTTCAACACATGTCAGAAAATGCCACGCCTGCCACGGAATTTGCACTTTGTCACCACTTGACGCAGCCCTGCCAATGCGATTGGCAAAAAACACGCAACACGACACGTCTAAAGTGCTGCGCCTGCCACGAAAAATGACGATGGACACGTCCAAAGTGCTGCGCCTGCCACGAAAACTGCAACACATCTTCTGAAAACGTCACAAAAGTATTGCGCCTGCCACGCAAAACGATTTTCCACACGTTGCAAAACACGTCTGAATGTCACAAAGTGCCACGCCTGCCACGCGAAACGAAGCAACGACACGTCTGAAACCTCCAAAAAGGACCCCTCCTGCAGAACTTCCCATAGGCACGGCCATATGGTCCTCGCACGGACGGTTGCGGACGGTTGCGCTCGCGAACGCAACGTCGAGCGAACACACCGTCAACCCCCAGACCCCCAGAGTGAAACGGAAACCCTTGCTACGCATTCGGGAAAATGGACACCAAGCAGCTGTATTCGCCTGTAGCCGATGTTAAGTGGATCCTGGATCCATTTGATCATAGTCTAAGGGCCCCATATATGAGGCTTAACATATGCTAGTAAGTGTTATAAACTATGCTGAAATATCTTAAAATCAGGTTAATCCGTGAAAAAACCACCCAAATCCTTCACCCAATCCCACCATTCCCAAAAGGTAATCAGAGCCCATCAGATCCGCCCAGTCACAATTCTGAGCACTGGCCATGTTCTCCTGATCCTCCAGGAACAAAGCACTTGCACTGGCCACGACCTGGCTCACGGCGCATCAAGCCAGGTGGACGTCACGTCGGATGGATGGAGGGCAATAGATGAAGAAATCGATGACACTTAAATGGAGAAGCATTTTTTTGGATGATGTTACAGAAGCTTCAGAGTTGAGGCTATGATTCCGGAGGATCAGCCTGATTTTTTGGTACAGAGTTCTGGTGAACTTGACTGGTGAAAACCATAGCCTGCAGGGGCCTGTAGAAACTAAATGTGTAGCCCAAATGTAGCCCTGCCACTTGCTGCGTGTTTTATTGTGCGGTGAATCGTTTTTTCGGTCGGCAAAAAGATGCAAATAGATCAACACGAGCCAGGACTCAAACTCTTTCTCTAGAGTCTCTAGCCTGGATTCAGCTGTGACAGTCACTGGGTCAACTTTTTTAATCACTAAACGGAGGATTCCAATCTCGAGTTTCAATGAAACATATTCCCATGCTATTCCCTAACCACTCTTGAAATATTCAGGAGTAACATCTTACAAAACAAATGAAACATAGAGTTAGACTATCATGTGCGAAAAGGAAATCTTGGGAAATTCAATTCGTAGCTAACTGGCTTCCCAAAGCTATACCATAGATGGACGAATTATTCAAGCCTTTTCCATCTAGTCCAACCCCCTCGCCCCCAAAGTTCAATGTTAATGTGAACTGAGGTGCCTTAGCTCCAATGGACGAAATAATCAAACCCCCAAAGTCACTTTTGCTGACACTCGCATTGAAACATTGAGATTTGGGGGTCGGGGCTTCAACACAGAGCCAGTTGCAGGGTTTGAATATTTTGTCCATCTACAGTACAATGTGAGGCCCCCGTTCGATAGCTAAGTTGGTGAACATAACTCCAATAACTATGGTCTATGGTACGCAAATAACTATAGTTACTGGGGCGAATCTAAACCAACTTAGCTATCCAACGGGGGCCTAACATTGTGAATTTAAAGATAGCCCTAGCTCCCTTTCACGCCCCCCCCGTTCACCAGATACTTGGAGGATCATCCCAAGTAAGTGGTTAGAACCAGCTAGGATTCGTCAAATCACCATGAACCCATAAAAAAAGAAAAACTAGTACATCCCAATATATTCACATTGTATTTTTTAATGGACCATTCTATTTGATGATATTTGATGGCTAAATATGGCTAAATCTCAATTCTTGATGGTTAAATCACCCTTGAATCACCCTTGAACCACCCAAGTAATAGAACCAACCAAGGTGCCACGGCTTTTTCCTCCATCTCTTCCACTGACTTCGCCGGCGACTGCATGGGCGAGATCTGCTTGCGGGGAATTCGAAGCGCCGGGTGCCGGCCCACTTGCCCTGGCAGTCCACAGTGGATCATGGGAGATACAGTTCTGGTTATGGCCCGAAAATACAAATTTTAAATGGGATGCGTTATAACTCCCGTATCTAAGGTGAAACAAATCTCACTTAAATGGGCTTATAAAGAAGTTCTATATAGCTGTAGAAAATGTATCAGCAGAATGTGACATGGGCCCCAAGTATGATATGGGATATAGATGGGATACACAGGGGATATATATATATATAGTATATAGTTTCTATTTCCCAAGTGAAATTGCTATGAAGAAATTTTGGCAATACATAGGAGATGGGATATAGATTGGAAACAACATGCTCATCCATAGCTATGGAAAATGGATGAACATCGCACTATTAGCTCGATTGTTTACCATTATTACTGGTTGGTGGTTTCACCCCATCTGAAAAATATGATAGATAGTAAGTTGGTATTATGAAATTCCCAATATATGGAAAATAATAAAATTCATGTTCCAAACCGCCAAGCAGATTAAGAATAAGAATGGTGATTTTCTACGGCTATGTTAAATGACCAAAGGTTACCCTTTTGGGATCTACCAATTATACATGTCTGCTTCGTAAGATGTGGGGATTGAACAAGAATAGCAGCGATGGGAATAAAACCAACCATAAGTGAAGTCAACTCCAACAACATGTTGGATTTACCTTCAGTACCTAGAAGAAATGATCCAAAATCACCCAATGGAAGAACACGCATTGGAAAAAGCTTCAGCAACACAAAAACAAGAACACGTGTAAACATGTGTAAACCCTCATATGGTTGCCAGTATCTTTTAAAAAGTCTCATCCCAGTTATAAGTTGGTTTATAAACCCAACTATAGTTGCATCCGCAGGCCCACCAGGTCCCACAGGCCTTCCTTGGACCTGTTTCGCAAGGCTTGGAGCAGCTCAGCAAAGTCCGCGCTGGAACGGTCCACTCCGTCGCCGATGGCCGACTGAACCAACGAGACCTGGTTCTCTCTGGAGTTGTTCAAGGAACATCTACAGGAAAGCATAGTTTTTCCCATGTTTTTCCTGGGAAACATGGAGGAACCCATAGTTTTTCCCATGTTTTTCCTATCAAATATGGGGGGGTTCCTTTAAAATTTCCCTTCAACCAATCCATTGCCATTGACTACATAGATTTTCACCAAAACAGGCCCCAGGTGAGATGCGATGATATGCGATTCGTCGTGGACATAAAGCAACATAGGGTGCTTGGAAATCATATTATTTAAGGTCATGGTGAGATGATTCGAGGGATTGAAGGCTTATGAGTTCATGAAGAATCGTTCAACTTCCACTAATGATCTAACAATAAATATCATCAATGAACTATGTTCACTAATCACTGGCCCTCTCAGGAACCGATTGATTGGAGGTACCTACCACATATAAGGCCTATTTTTTAGGGCTATTTTTCAGGGAATATCCCATTGAACTAATGATATAATAAACAACTGGAGAAGTATCAACTTTGCCATGATCTGTCAGGCCACCAAGTGCCGGAAATCAGCATTCACTCGTTCCAACGCGCACTCCTGCAACCTGTAGACGTAGCAAGGTGGGAAGACCAACAAACTTAGATAGGAAAATGATGATAAACCGGTGGAAAACTAGGAAACATATGGGAACATGATGATAAACTAGTGGGTTTTATTACACACAGATACGGAATGCGGATAGATTGCTAAACTTGGATGTCCTTTGCTGGAAGAAAGAAACAAACTTGTGTGGCTGGGTTTCGCATTTTCCTTTTCATTGACAACACATGCTGCAAAAAAAACGGGCATTAACTAGGTTAATGCGGCATTAACCTTTGCAACCAAGGTTTTCCAGGACACTGGCTGGTGAAGGAACTAATGAAATACATTGCGTGTCTCTCGTGAATAGAGCCACGGACATACTCTTATCCCGTCCCAATATACTGGCTGGTTAATAGATATGCTTTTAACAATGGGTTATACAGTTATATAGTAATCCATGACACCAACAACTTAATAACCCTCTACCATACTCAATCAACCGTCATCTATCAAGTATGTCAAATCATACTATCCATACCTCCATTTGTTCAATTATGAAAACCCCACTCTATCCCAATGTTTTGTGGTTAACCCCTATAACAAGTACGTAGTCAAACTGGGTTTTCAACTAGTCTTTTGGTCAGGGTTTTGAAAATTGCCGGTATACGGTATACCCCGTAACTGATCTTCATTATTTACATGGAATAAACGGCATAATCCCAGTTGCAAACAAACTTACCCTCTGGTTATATTATTACATAACTATGCAAAATGGCCGATAATGATAAACATGATGCAGTTATGAAAGAACATAACTCATGTTAACCTCATGTTATTCTCATTCCATCATACTTAGCCCAGTTATTAGCCACAGTTATGGCCCTTTAAATGCCAGTTACAAGTCAATGATCATCCCATAAATTGCCATAGATCACCCCATCTACCATTAAAATATATATAAATCACCGGTTTCTACAGTTATGGCCCTTTACCAGTTATAAGTACTAACAAAACCCCATTTATAGAATGTATAATCTCATAGAAATAACCAGTTATAACTAATAAATGGCCATAACTGTATGCTTTTAACCCAGTTAACCACCAGAAATCACCACTTTCAGGGCTTTTTCACCGCAACGCTTCACCCCAAAAAGGCGCCTCTTGGACTCGCTGCTGCCGCGCAAATCGAGGCCTCCGTCGTAGCCCAGGGACGCCAAGGCACCGAAGAGGTTGTCGCTTCTCCTTGAAGTGCGACAGGACAACATGGCGGAAAGATAATGGTTGATAATAATGGGATAATAATGGGATAATAATGGTTCATTATCATGGTTAATGATTGTTACAATGTGGTTTATAAGCCCCAGTAACTATGGTTATAAGTACCATAAACCATAGTTGTTGGAGTTATAAACCAACTTAGCTATCTTGGGGGCCTCACATTGTAATGATGGTTAATAATGGTTAATAACGGTTCATAACGATTAATATTGGTAATCATGTTTTGTTTTTTTATAGTAACTGTTAATGAGGGTTAATAATGGGCGATTTAAAACATGCAACATGCTGGCAACATTTTTTTGGTGTTTCAAACAGGGATAGCAATGGTCAAGAATTGCTATTTAAACAGTCATAAGTTATAATGGTTATATACTGTAATGGTTTCTAATAATGGTTGACAATTCTTTTAGTGATCATCATTAAACATGGTTGATATTGGGTGATGATTGTTTCCAATAATGTATACTAATCCTGGTTGATGATGGTTAATAATTGTTATAATAAGAACACAATCAGTAATAGTTGTTGTAATTCATAATCAGCAACCATTGTTCATAATGATCAATAAGTGGTATATTGTAACCCTAATAAATAGAAATGATGGTTAAAGTTATAGTTTATACTTATAATAATAACTAGTCATAACGCTTGAACTGGATCATTTGTAATGATGACTATTAAACAGTGTTGGGAAAAACTCATGTTATATATAATACCTATATACTACCTGGTTTACACCAAAGTACTTTGAAACATTAAATGGTACACCAGCTATGTTGGGACTTTTACATTTTTCTGCTTGATGAAGGCCTAAGTACATGTTATGGTAGAAACATGGTACACGAGTGTGGAACTGACAATGACAATGAAAGGATCACCGAAGAAACAATCATTGGTGTTGGGAAATTGGATGCAACCGACAACGTTCAATGATGATCATGAATAGCCGCCGAAATCAGTTGAGGGCATTTCCGAGCAAAGGCCTGACGCCCGATGAATTACATCATTGATTGATACCGTTGTACCATTCGGCCATTCGGCCATAGTAAAAACTCCATGGCAACAATTCTGTACCCATCTGGGAAAGCAATCAATCCAGATTTGGTATGTCAGTGGATCAAAATACGATGTTGATGCACGCGAAACACTGTTTGCCTGCCAAAAAACGGTCTCATGTCCATTTGTCTGCACACACTTAAATCCAATATAGAAACCAAAAATGGCCATATCCTATACTGGAAATTCATCTTCCAGAACATAATTTTGGGGGTTCCTTCTCGGATTTGTTTTTTGTTGCAGCTGCTTTGCAGCTCACTGGTCGCTATCTTGGATGTCCCAGTGGATAGCATCCGGAAACTCCCTTTTTTGGCCCTTGTCCCGGAAACCTCTGCTTAAAATCACGATGGTAACAAGGATAGAATTTACATGACATATCCCCAGCTTTATGTAAATCCCGAAATCCTGTTACAACGTCGTCTTGTTGACCAGCCATCACTGGGATGAAGTCAAGCGATACGTTCACCCCAAGACATCCCAAGTATATCAGAATCAACAAGCAACACGTTACCATATTAGTATTGGCCAAGCAAAAACCAATCAACACTAATACCCTCTGGTGAACTAACATAGCAATTGAAAATGGCCATTTATAGTGGATTTTCCCATTAAACATGGTGATTTTCCATTGCTATGTTAGTTCACCAGAGGGTATCTCAAATCATGTCATATCACCATGTTGATGGTGCAAACGCGTAACCATCCATATGTCCAGGGATGCTTTAATATAATCACCTTATGTGTGGATCATGTTGCCTGGCTTTCCTATCGATTTCCCCGAGAGTTTCCCATGGGGTTTATATGATTCTTGTTGTGTCTGAACATGGGATATGGGGGTTTCCTAAGTCATAGGGCTACCCACAACTCATCCATTTCTAGGGATTTTCCCAAAAAAACATCCCTTTAGGACCGAGAGGATATCCCCATGACTTTGGAACCCCCCATGACTACAGTTATGGCCCTTTACCAGTTATAAGTACTTATAACCCCATTTATAGAATGTATAATCCCATAGAAATAACCAGTTATAACTAATAAATGGCCATAACTGTAGGCGTTTACCAACTTAGCGATGTTTCGCTCGCGCTCCAAGGATCCGACTTCCTTCCAACTGATTCAGGCGATGCCGGGCCTTGTTGAGCTCCAAGCGGAGCTGCGAACATTCGTCCTTCAGCTTCACCTCGAGGAGGTAGACAATGAAGGACGGTGCTGATTAAGAATGACTATAATGGGTATTAAAACTTATTAGTAATGGTTGACTAATGGGTAGTAATAATGACTAATGGTTCACTAATGGTTCATTAATAATGACTAATGCGTATTAATAATGACTAATGGGTATTAATAATGATTTATAATGATGGTTGATGGTGATGATTAATGATTAATGATTAATGGTTGATGGTGATTAAAACTGATTATGGTAATGTTGTTGATATTGATTAACTAATGGTTGAGAATGATCATCATCAATAGTGATACTTAATGATTAAAGTTGGTTGATCAGGGTTAGATAAAATGAATTGCAGTAATTATAGTTAATGGCTAATACTTCTGAATCATGACCAATAGTTCGCAGTCGCATCCCACGATCATGTCAAATAGCCCATGCGTGACTGGACGACCCCAAAAATGAATAATAATAACAATAATAATAATAATAAATCTAAAACATGGTTTCAGATTGGGGTGTCGGTATTTTTTTTGAGGAAGGGATTGATTGCATATGCAACTATTTTACGAGGATATCATTGGTAAATCACGGCGATATAGCGCACAGCGATATATATATATATATTCATGCACTAGTATGATACAGGTGTTTCTGGACATGTGGTATACCAAAATTATACCGTACGCCAAAAAAGTGGTATGTTTCTTGTGGTAAGACTGTGTTAATGACCAGTGGATCTGGGGGTGCCGATTCTGTTGCGCAGAAACAGCAGGTTGGTTGATTCAATCAACCGCAAATGTATCATCCAAGCGAGGTTTAGCGTCCCAAGTAATTGGGAATAAGATCGTGGACACAACAACCAGTGTGAATTTGTGCAGGCACTCTTACCAATCCCAGTTGGCGTAGATTTTCTAACCTTGACACGTCTTGTGTTGATATCTGGTGTTCCTGGTTACGTACTACCGGCTGCTGTTCCAGCTATAGTTGCATATATCATATAACCATAGTTAAAAGGGACTAGCCTCTGGTAAACTAACAGTTTGCTATGGAAAATCACCATCTTTAATAGGTAAATCAACTATTTCTATGGGCCATGTTCCATAGCTATGTTAGTCATTACCAGAGTGTATATCCCAACAAACCTGGGCGTCAAAATCCCATGCCATAGCCAAGAGAAACTGCACGTCCTGTCCCATTGTTGTTACCGGCCACTTTCTGTGTGTTACCGTGCCAGTGATCCAAACGTTGTTGCCAAAAAAAAAAATATACAGCAACGGTCCCCAAACCTTCCAGATCAAGGCACTTATAGTGTGACTGCGTGACGTGTTTTTTTTACCATCCAAATAAATCTAAATTAAAGGCAACGGTGTGTTTCTGCTTCAAACAACATGTATACTGAGCGTATGTTTGGAATTACAGTTTCAACAGGAAAACAACATGGACCCAAGTCGCCAAAATGCCATCATCATCCACGTAATATGGATGTATACGTCACCATATCCTCCGATTTTTTCTACATATATTTACATATAAATACATGTATATATATAATTATATATAATATCTATTAGCTAAACTCAAAAACTCGCTGCCGTGGATATGTTGAAAACCGCACGAAGAGTTAGCGGGGGGGCGAACGTAGGGGCGAACATGCGGGCGAACGGGTGGACGAACGTCGCCCGCACGAGCGAGCGGGGGGGCGAGCGGGGGGGCGAGCGGACGGGCGAACGATTCGACTAGTCTTGTTTTGCCTGGTGATAATTAGTACAGTCAACCTGTGCCGAAATTATTTTACACCTACTTATACAACCCAAGAATACTGGTACAAAGTTGTTGGTATTCGAAACCAGTGCAATTTTGAGGGCGGGCCCACCCCCTTGAGGGCGCATTAAGGGGTCGCACGAAGGGGTCGCACATACGCATGTACGCACGTACGTACGCATGCACGCACGCACGTTCATGTGCATGTACGCACGCACGTTCACATGCATGTTCAGAAATAAGGTTACCTTTAAGGTTACCTTTTATATAAAAGGTAACCTTATTTCTGTACGACCCTAAGCCTCCTAAAGCATATTTAGTATTAGGAGGTCACTTTTCAAAGGTAACCTTATTTCTGAACATGGGTCTGAACATGGGCTTGAACATGGGTCTGAACATGGTACCTACGTACGTGCATACGTGCGAACGTACGTGCGTACGTCTGTGCGTACGTATGTGCGTACGTGTGTGCATGTGTGCGTTCGCCCCCCCGTTCGCCCCCCGGTTCGTCCCCCCGTTCGCCCCCCCGTTCCCCCCCCGTTCGCCCGCCGTACCCTCGCTCAGATGGCCGTACGCCCCCCCACGTTCAATACGTCTAAATAACTTCAAAAACAGGCCGCAGCGACCTTTTGGGTTTAGCTAAAATATCTATCTACTAACATACTTACATATTAAACATCTAAATTCAGTTATGGATTATCAAATGTATTTAGCCCATGTTTCTTATTTCACATCTTCACCCATCAACCCATTTTTCACAAATCCAAGTCGCGGTGTATCGGATCTTCTGCTTCTTATTCACGTGGCCAATGAGCTGCGCATGACGATCCGAGACCTTCTCCAGATCCGCCTCGAAGAGGGCCACGCTTTCCAGCAAACTCCTGGTACGACGATGGGCCGTGGATAGTTGGTGAGTTTGGAATAACTTATATAACTTGGCTTAGCTATGCCTAGCTTATAAGTTTAGAGCTTATAAGTTCAGGTTAGCTTAGTTTAGGTGCGTTTGTTTAGTCAATTTTCATCTAGTTTAGTTTTGTTAAAGTTAGTATAGTTGGTTACCCCCTGGCACATTATATAACACAACTATGGAAGATCACTGTGTTAAAAGGTAAAACATCTACAAATGGCTCATGTTCTGTGGCTGGTTAAATTACCAGTAGATAGTTTGCCGATGATCGTAGGCCCGTAGGCTATCATGCGGCTATAACGCCTGTAAAAGCTATAACCCATGAACTAAACCCAGTTATTGTGCAATGTTATAGATTTCTTTGTTGGATAGTGGGTAGGTTATAAGGCTATAACTGGCTATAACTTATAAACCATAAAGTGTGGCCGGTTTCGCGGGGTTCCTCACCAGGTAAAGAACACCATGGCCGATTTAAGTAGCATTCAAAGGGGTGTGTCAGGGCGTTTGGATTCATACACAAACACACACACACACCATTAAACACCGTTAAGCACCATGGTGTTTAGCCGTGTAATTGTGACACCTCTGAATATTATATATATATATTACATTACATTACATCACATTATATTATATTAAATTATATATTATATATTATATATTATGTATTATATATTATATATTATATTTTATGTATTATATATTATATATTATATATTAAATATTATTTATTATATTATATTATATTATATTAAATAATATGATATTATATAATATGTATGTATATACTGTATATACATATAATTATATATCTATGTATATGTGATTGTATCTGTCTAATACCTCAGCACATCTGGTGTGACCTTTCTTGTGTTCCATCGGCATAGTGGGACACCATCGATCCATCGGCTGAAACTCCTGTTGTCGACTTGGAGCTGCTCGTTCTCTTGCTTGAACTGCTGCCTCAACACTGCCCCACCCCACATGTTGCAACTGTTGTTGGTGTGTTACTTGAAATATTTGGATGTGTTAAATTCTCATCACTAGATGTAGTATGAACATGTATGAACGGCGATGTCAACTCAATCTCTCTTGACTCTTGACTCACGCTCCGAACATCACCATGAGTTAATGTCCCGGTTCACCTTCTGACATCTCCGGTCCTTCACTAGTTCCCTGGATCGCCCAAATCAGAAGGATTCACCGGGGTTCACCTAAAGTACTGCAGCAGTGCTAGCCTGGTTGGTGGTTTTATAACCATCTTGAAAAATGATGGAGTTCGTCAATGGGAAGGATGACATCCCATATATGAAATGGACAATAAAAATCATGATTGAAACCACCAACCAGTAGCTCATTCCAACTTGCAGATGCATCAAAGACTTGAATGTCAGGCTCTTTGGTTGAAACCAGCCTGCCAAACCTTCCAGAAAGGAAGGATTTCTTCTGCTCAACCGCACCAATATCGTCTCTCGTCATTGAAACAGTGTACTAGGAAAACCATCAGCCAATCTATATAATTTCCACTTGCATCTCAAATGTGGATTGAACAGAATTCATTAAAGAATACCTAGACCGCCTAGACCCTCCAAGTACCCACAAAAATAGGTAAATATCCTAAAACTCCAGGAAAAATATCATCTTTGATGATCTTTGATGGGAACTTGGAGGGTTTAGAGCTATTTGTACAATGTGAGGCCCCCCAGTGATGTTAGTTGGTTTAGATTCGCCCCAGTAACTATAGTTATTTGCGTACCATAAACATCCATAAACCATAGTTATTGGAGTTATGTTCACCAACTTAGCTATCGAACGGGGGCCTGACATTGTATATTCATCAAAAGCTGATCTTCATATGTTGAATCCCAAGTCCTTCCCACGGGTGGCGTCGCGTCCAAAAGGCAAGGATAAGGAGAGCTCGCGGTTGGCGCTGAGAAGTTTCTCGTTCTCATCCACGCAGGTGGTCAAATCCGCAAGCTGGGCTTGCTCCTGGGTGTAAACATAGAGAAAAACATGGTTATGAGTCAAAATCCTGGTACCCTAGCCAAAGGGTACCCGTTTTGTCATGCCGCTGGTATAGCTGGATGTTTATGAACCCCCAGTCAGAAATGGCAAAAAGTCATAGGTTTTGAATGGAAAAATGACCCATCCTCATATGGAAAACCAAGAGTTTTCCGACATGATCTATAAATTGGTGAAATTACTATGCTATAACTCATTCATCAGGAGTAGGTACTGCACCATAGGGCCATTCATCAGCCAGGTGGAATCACATTGAACAAAATATGGAAAACATGGAAATAATATGGGTCTCTAGTCTCTAGTGAAGTGGCAGGTGCCAGGAGGGCAGGTGCCAGGAGGGCAGGTGCCAGGAGGCCAAATCATTGTTTTATTCGTAACTCAAGAGATGTTGACACACATGAACACTGAGCTGTTATGGCATCATCGCGGCCTGAGTCTTCTCAGCACGAAGCTTCAGAACCTCTGAATGGAAGCAGCGCTGTGATGTGCGCAACGAAGACAACTCAGCCTGTCAGAGAGAGAAACTACCGTACATGTATATATATATATATATGTATAATTATATAAATATACATAATTATCGAAGGAAGTTTAGAAGTCAAACTTCCGACAATATGGAGAGATGAAAAGCAGAGCAGGGAAGAAAGAGGCATAGAGAAGAGAAAAATTAGAAGAGAAAGAGTAAGAAGACAGAAGATTCAGATGCGCGAAAAGGTAGGAAAGTCGCGAAACACTGTGTTTTTCCAATGATTTGTGGCTCCGGAGGGTCGACAAGTAGGCTCGCTAAAGCGGCGGGTGCGGAGCCAGCTGGCCAGATGAGAGATGAAAAATTGCACGCCGTTGTGGCGCGAAGCACATTTCCAAGTCAAAATGTACAAAACACACCATTCTCGGACTACTTTTGGAAGTTGCGATGTCGAAAAAGTGCACGCCGGTGTGGCGCGAAGCACATTTCCAAGTCAAAATGTATAAAACATCTCAGCTTCGGACCACTTTTGGAAGTTGCGATGTTGAAAAAGTGCACGCCGTTGTGGCGCGAAGCACATTTCCAAGTCAAAATGTACAAAACACCTCAGCTTCGGACCACTTTTGGAAGTTGAGATGTTGAAAAAGTGCACGCCGTTGTGGCGCGAAGCACGTTTCCAAGTCAAAAGTGTTAAAAACTGACGGTCTCGGACCACTTTTGGAGGTTCAGATGTCGAAAAAGTGTCGAAAAAGTGCTCGCCGTTGTGGCGCGAAGCACATTTCGAAGTCAAAAGTGTAAAAAAAAACTGCGTGTTTTGAGCCTTTTTTGACGTGCTGATGTCGAAAAAGTAGACACTGATTAACTTACCTAACTTGACTAACTTAAGTAACTTCACTAACACGAATACCCTAACTTCGACGACAACAGCAACAACAACAACAGCAACAGCAACAACAACAACAACAACTACAACAACTACAACAACTACAACTACAATAGATCGATAGATGGAGAGATAGATAGATAGATAGATAGATAGATAGAAAGATAGATAGATAGATAGATAGACAGAGAGAGATAGATAGATAGATAGATAGATAGACAGATAGACAGATACATAGTTAGATAGATAGATAGATAGATAGATAGATACATCGATAGATGCAAAGATCGATACATGGAGAGCTAGATAGATACATAGAGAGATAGATAGATAGACGGAGAGATAGATAGAGAGAGAGAGAGAGATAGATAGGTCGATAGATAGATAGATAAATAGATAGATAGATAGATAGATAGATAGATAGACAGAGAGATAGATAGATAGATAGATAGATAGATAGATAGATAGATAGATAGATAGATAGATACATCGATAGATGCAAAGATCGATACATGGAGAGCTAGATAGATACATAGAGAGATAGATAGATAGACGGAGAGATAGATAGAGAGAGAGAGAGATAGATAGATAGGTCGATAGGTCGATAGATAGATAGATAGATAGATAGATAGATAGATAGATACATCGATAGATGCAAAGATCGATACATGGAGAGCTAGATAGATACATAGAGAGATAGATAGATAGACGGAGAGATAGATAGAGGGAGAGATAGATAGATAGGTCGATAGATAGATAGATAGATCGATAGATAGATAGACAGATAGATAGACACATAGGTAGGTCGATAGATAGATAGACACAAAGATAGATACATGGATAGACGGGCAGACAGACCGATAGATAAATAGATAAATCGATAGACGGACAGATAGATAAATAGTTAGAGGGACAGCTAGAGACATAGATGGCGAAAGTAGGCGCTAGGAATCTACAGAGGGATGTGCTAGATTTCGTCATGTGTTTGTAGTCTGCTGTGTTAACACTGTAGGAGCTGTTGAAGTTTCAATTTCGGAATATGAGGATCGTGTCAGTACACGGTAGATGGATGGATTCGGATGGATGGATGGGTGGATGGATGGATGGATAGATAGATAGATAGAGAGGCAGGCACGCAGATAGACACCACTGCACTACATTACACTACCTTCCATTACACTTCACTACATTACACTACACTACACTCCACTACACTACAATACAACTGCAACTGCACAACTACACTCCACTACACTACACTACACTGCACTCAATTACACTCAATTACACTACATTACATTACATTACACTCCACTCCACTACACTACCTTACACTACACTACTCCCACTACACTTCACTACATTACACTACACGACACTCCACAACACTACAACTACACCTACACAACTACACTCCACTACACTCCACTACACTGCACTACACTACATCCCACTACACTACACTACACTACAACTCCCCAACTACATTCCACCACACTCCACTGCACTAAATTACACTACACTACACTGCATGACACTACACTACACTCCACTACACTACATTACACTACACTAGTACACTACACTACCTTCCACTACACTTCACTACATTACACTACACTACACTCTACTACACTACAACTACAACTACAACTACACTCCACTAAACTCCACTACACTAATTTACACTACGCTAAATTACACTGCACTACACTACACTACATTACACTGCACTACATTACATTCCACTACACTCCACTACACTACACTACAGTGCATTAGACTGGATGACACTGCACCATAGATAGACAGGTAGACAGATAGACAGATAGACAGATGAAAGAGAGAGAAGGAGAGATAGATAGATAGATCGATAGCTGGATAGATACATAGAAAATAGATAGGTAGGTAGGTAGATAGGCAGAGAAAGAGAGAGAAAGAGTGAGAGAGATCAAGCACCTTTCAATCCATCAGTGGCTTCGCTCTGTCATCCTTGATTCACAACAACCAACCTTTCCTATAGGTTTCCTATTTTTGAAACTTCCGCCACCGCCTTGTGCGGTACTGCTGGTAAATACATGTTTGTTCGCCGCTTTCAAAACCTGATTAGTGATATAGTCACCAAATATGGAATTCAACCAGAAGTATTAAGGATGATTCGCAACTAATGAACAAAGTTGGGCTACAAACTCCAGAGGAAGTACCCCTCATTCAGGATCAGGAAGAGCCCCAAAAAAGAGCACCTTGAGTGCAAGAAATGTCGACGATTTTGTTGTTTCACTGTTGTTGGCAGAAAAACATCTGAAACCTCCATTCAGAGACAAACAGGGCATTAAACAGGGCATTACGTTCCTTTATTGGGCACCATTTCAGGCTGCCGGAGACTCGCATAGTAGGGATCTAAATGTTGTCCCGTGTCAAGTTCAAGATACATTCACCAAAAAATCGTCGAGGACAATGATGTCATCCCATGGCAAAGCTTGTTTACACCCTCCAAAAAAAAGAGCTGGCAAATTGAACATTCCCTGTTGTTTGCTCGTTAGTATATATATAATTATATATATATTGTATTGTATGTACACATTACATATAAGATGGTTTTTTCAACTACCGTTTGCGCCAGCTGATTTCCCCTCTCCGGTGACGGTTTGACACCGCAGACCTGCACAGCAGCACTTCGAACCAGCCGATGCCAACTATTTTGACCTCCGGTCCCAACGTCCCAACTTTCGCCATCGCCAAGTCAATCAGGAATGTGTTTTTTCTTATCCAAAAAAGACATGATCAAGTCTTGAAGAACTGATTTTCAATCCATAAGACATGCTTGGCATTTCCCAGATTGGAGTTTTTCTTATAGTAATCCCCAAAAAGATGTTGAAAAGTCAATTTCCCACTCCAAACATAGAGATCAAAACCACTTTTCTATATTTTTTTTCGGGGGCCCAAAGATGCGATTTCTTCCCACCTTTTTTCACCATGCTTTCTCCGGGGTGTTTTAAATATTACCCATAGGATCCATGTATGCTATATATGGTAACATGGATCCCATCAATATACCCCATTTATGTTAGTATATATACCAGCACCATGGATCCTATGGGTTAGGGGATAAAAACATTAGAAACATATTATGTTTGTAAATATCACATAATATGAGAGTGTCAATAGTCAAAACCTGCATTACCCTATATATATAAAACCTCAAAACGATGCGTGATGTTCAAACATGTTCAAGCTAAAGAATAGGGATTTATTTGGAATTGTCAAATATTTTAAGAATGTGGACGTGGTTTGTAACTTATTCATAACCCATAGGATCCATGGTGCTGGTATATATGCTAACATAAATGGGGTATAATAATGGTAAATGTTACCATCTATGGCAGCACCATGGATCCGTCATGGGTAATTGCACTTCCTTTCCAATCACCAACCAAAGAAACCCATCATCTTCCACATCAAGATATTGCGGCGCATCGAGATGTAGGGATTTGAGTCAGCAGGAACTGTATGGATGTTCACCAAAAAGAGATCAGGAAACTCACCAACAAAAAAACATACCCTCTAGTAAATTAACATAGCTATTGAACATCATCATTTTAAAGAATTCATCATCTATCAACGGGCCATTTTCATCATTTTCGCTATCTCAAATGACCGGAGGGTACTTGTGTAAGTCACGATTCCAGGCCTGGAAAGTCCGCATTCACAGGTACCCTCTGGTAAACACACATAGCTATTGAACATCAGCATTTTCAATGGGTAAATCCACTATAAATGGGCCATTTTCAATAGCTATGTTTGTTTAAATTTACGAGAGGGTACCCACTCAAGTTGCAATGCATCAATTGGGATGGTGGGAAAAACCCACTACAAGTCATCGCCACGATTTTTGTCCCGAGGTACTGTCGACTTCACGTTTCGCTTCCTGTTCCTCCACTCGCAGGCTCCGCAACGCCTGCGTTTGGAAACTGGAAACGAAATGTTTGGCGCCGTGGTGTCCACTTCGGAAAGGGCTAGTTCTTATTTATCTAAATGAAGACACACGGGAGTTCGTTGGGAATTGCTGATTCGTTCTTGAAGAGCAGTGTTTCTGTGGAAAAAAACATTTTAAGTTCATTTGGAATCCATTGTTTCGTAGGGGTTTTGCGTGTAGAGCAACATCTTTGAACTTTTCTGTTTCGTGAGGAAACATAACCTTTTGAACGCGCAACAGTAGAACGATTTGGAACCATCTTCCAAGTTTGCTACCCCACCAGAAATCACACCACAAGGTGCAAAGGACATTTCCTCAGCATCACCTGTTAAAGGGAATTGACCGCAATGAATTCACAAACAAGTGATGCTTACAATTGCAGCCCTTAACAAGAAGTTATAACTGGCCTATAAGCTCACATAATAAATAAATATACGTATATATATATATATATAAATATAAACCTCCTCAGTTGCAGGAGTTATAGTCACATTGTGTAATTGTTTAGAGTTTAGGGCCATAACTGTACCCCGTCCACCTCCCCCCCCCAAAAAAAAGAGGGACATCAAAGAAAACCCTGCAGCAGTTGACACCTTCAAGTCCCTCTCTAAACTCTCGGCACGTGCTCCCTGGCGGATTCGTTCTGCTTGCTCCTGCGCTGCGCAGTTGGATGTGTAAGACTTACAGTCTTATTGTACGAATGCAATCGATGATCGATGATGATGATCGATGATGATCGATGATGATCGATGATGATCGATGATATTCACCATTAAATATCATTAAATCCCATTAATTTCCCATGTGGTCAGTGGTGAGTCAAAACCTAGCGGCCTAGCGACTTGGCCTCATCCAAACGTTGCGTCAAAGCCGCCAACTGTGCTTCCAGGGAGACCTGGCACGATCCAAAGGGCGACCGATGGAACCACGGCGGTTGATGTGGTTGTCTAATCACCAAAAAAATGTAGCACTTCTTGTAAACAATTGGACTACCACGGTTCACATTTTTGTTTTGGAGCTTTAGATGCTTCAGATATCTTCAGATTTCGTTTGGTTCTGAGGTTTTACCCTTGAGCAACTGGGATTATCACAGCATGGTCAGAGCTTTGAAAAAAGGGCAAGCGAACGAGATTCACTGGTTTGTGGTTGACTAATCATCTTGAAAAATGATGGAGTTCGTCAATGGGAAGGTTGACATCCCATATATGAAATGGAAAAAAATGTTTAAAACCACCAAGCAGTTCATGTTTTTTTCCACTTGTCACCGTGGCTTTTCCTAGAAGTCATCCCAAGGGTCGCCTTCTGATCTGAAACTTCAGCCAAGTCCAACTCAAACTGCGCCTCCTGCCACGTTGATGTCCCAAGCCAAGTATCCAGGTCTCCGAGGGTATCCATGGCTGGTATCCAACTGGAAAACTCAAATCAAACAACTCAGCAAATCCCTACACTTTCCATCTTTTTTTGGCGATAAATCTCCAACTTTTCATCCTCAGGGTCAGTTGGCAACAAAAGATACACTTTGAAACCACCCAACTCAACAGTTGAACCATGACCAGGTACTTTACCTACAACCACAAGTTTTCCCCTTTAAACATGACCAAACACCGGCCCACTTGGATGTGCAATCCGCTAGATGCAAGCAAATCAATCACCATATATTCATAGTATATCATAGTATAGATTAGTATAAATAGTATAGGTAGATATTGATGGTAAGATATCCATCATTACATCCATAACATGACCATATCCCACCATGGTGCTTCACACTTTGGTGCATCACATCCATATCCGTCATATTGTTCATGCTACTGCTACAAATGTATGTAGTCCAACAAAAAAACACACCATACCCTGGGACCCTGACTCCCCACCCCCTGACTCCATTTCTTAAGGCTCAACCTGACGGCGTTTCTTCCGGCTCGTCCTTAGCAAAAACCTGCGCGGTGTTCTGCTCGCTGCAGCGCATCATCTCTGCACGAAGCTCCTCGTTGCTGCGCTGTTCCTCTGCCAGAAGCGCTTGAAGCTCCTGGAGCACGGCGCAGGTATCAAGATATCGCAAAAAAAACGCGCCTCCAAAAAAGATGTTGAAGGGTAACACCCTACTAAAAGAGTGATGAATCAATGTTCTATCATGTTCTATCTGTTTTTGGAGGCTTACTTTAAAAATTAATATCACCATGAATGGAATCAACATGGACAGGAAACCAACAGATTTACGGGATTTAGACCATGGTTTCTGGTGAAGATTGTCTTTTTACCCTCCGTAATCAAATGTGGCTAGCTGGAAAATCCCCCATTAGTCAGATTATTTTCCACCTAGAAACAGAAACCTCCATTTAGTCTGTTTTTTGTTTTTTCCAGCTAGTCACGTTTGATTGGGTACCGGTAAACTTACAATCATTCACCATTAATGGGGTATGTATGTTCAAAAAATGTTGGTAAAACAGAGGAAACGATAACAACAACCAAAGCAGAGGAGAAATCTGCGGCAAATCACCACATACCCAACACATGGAGAGCTCCCACAAAACAACATAATTGTCCATAATATTGTAAACCCCAAATTGGAGGGTAAGTTATCCCAAGAATACCATGGGATACAAGAAATGGTGGTACAAGTACAGCTGCGTTTCGCTGCCACCCAGCAAACATCCTACTTAAAGGGACAACATGTTGGGCCTTAACTTCCGGCAGATAGATGTATACTTATATTTGTTTATATATATAACTGGAGAAACATCTGGATAAGGAGAGGGATATCCTCAACATGTGTGGCTGTGAGTCAACGATGAAGATTATGCTGTCACATATACAGTGCCCAAAGATAAACCCAAGATGAAACATGATGAACCACAAGTCATAAACCCAAAAAAAACGGCACTGTGACAAAATCCAGCGTTGGAGCTATGACAACGATGGCAGGACATGACATCTCAGGATGCTGAAAACAGGTAGCCATCAAAGGAACAGCAACAACTGACGACACATTCGCCACGCTGATGACCAGCATGCATGTTCCCATTGCAGGAAGGATAGGAAGGATAAGTGGTTCCATTAACCGAACCGAGTTGCCGCTTTTTGTGCCGAGAGATCATCCACCGTCCTCAGTGGTACCAATCTGCGTGGGGAGAAGATGTGTCTCAAGGTCATTTCTGAACGGGAAAAATCAGATTTCCAGACGCCAGAGATGTTCAACAGCTGTATCTCTGCTATTCATAAAACTCTTTAGGGGAACACTAATATGGGTGGCTCTGAAAATGCGGGGGAGAACATTTAAAACATGCAGAATTCATGTCCGAAAAAGTCCGTGGATTTCCAGAACAAAAGAGATGCGACACCTGTGCTATCCTTAAAACATGGATTAAACATGGCAGTTGTGTAATGAGGAAAATGATAAGAAAATGATAAGAAAATGATAAGAAACCCATCTGTTTTTTTGTCGGTTCACCTACAGCTCGAGCTGGGGCAAGCGGCTGAAAAATGTCACTTGACATGCCAACCCACACATCCACATAATTCCACATATACATAAATTAGTATATAATCATAAATATATATATGTACACATATCCAATGCGTTCTACATTAATCAAAACCATGCTTTCGTCCTCAGAGATCACCTGACCAATCTGGGGAGCTGTTGAGTCCCAGACTGTCGATCTTCCTTCATAACTTCAATTTCCGCTTGCAATTTGAGTATTTCATCCTGCGGAAGGATCGGCTCCCGGCTTAGACTTCAACCCTGTAAAATTGAGTTCAATCTCATTTAGCCAATCTGAAATGGCCATAATAATGCATAATGTGTGTATATATATATATATTAATTTACAATTATATGTATTTCTTCTATTTCTTTCTAATATAATACTAATACGCCCCATGACAGGGCCCAAAGAAAAGGATCAATCCAACACCTCACCCATGACAGGGCCGTGTACATGTGAAAGATCAAAGTGATCAGGCTACCTTCATCTTTGCCTTGGTCAAGTTACATGGAGTTAATACATTAATAATGGGTTCTGGTTCTGGTCATCAATCCAAAAATATGAACCCTTGCATAAATCAATATATGTTGTTCCCTATGAAATGATTGCTCACCATTTTTTGAAATAGGAAAATCACCATGAAATCACCAATTTTACATCAATGCCTGACCACGGCACATCTACTTCTGGTTGCTGCCTGGAGCTGCCTGGATCTGGCGTCCTCCTGGTGTGCTCGTTCTTCCCGTAGCATCTCTTGTGTCTCCTGGTCCCTGTGCATCAGCCGTTCCTCGTGCTGCAACCTGAATCGGCTCCCACCCAGGTCACCATTTATTTTAGGTGGTATAAATCATTCCCAAGGTGGTTTGCTACTATATTTTACCCACATCAATAGAAATGAACTAAATAAACATGAGAATTCGGATTCCCGCGGGTTTTTAAGGTTAATTGATACATATTAGGTACATTGGTTATTGATTGTCTAGGTTCCAATCTTATTCCATGGCACACACCTCTGGCTTTTGCTGACACATGGGACACCAAAAAAACCTACATAATTACTGCATAATTGATTATCTTTGATTACTCCAGTATGCTAAAGCATACAGAGTTAGAATTGAACGCTTTTCATTGACCCTTGAAGCACCTCTGTTTGTTTGTGAGAAAAACACCTGGCAACTTGACCTGCATTTTGTTGCGGGCCTTTCATCCAATTCTACACAATAATGTCCTTTTGGTAAAAATAGAGGGGCCGTTTTGGTATACCATCTATCATCATTTACCTGTTGTTAAAGGGGTTTCTTCGAACCCCTCTTTTTTCATCAACCAACCAATGGGAAAAGGACATCTATGATTCTACATGGGTAGTTCTTTCAGGTCAGCCCTGAGCCATGCCACTGGCTTTCGCGCAGCATTTCGATCTGAAGGTCTTTCTGCGACAGCTGCTCCTCTTAAATCAAGTGGATCGAAGCTAACAAAAGGGGAGACATGAAAAAGTCATTCCAAATCTGAATTTAACAATAGCTAAATCGAGGTTCCATCCGCTTCTTTAGGCAAAGAATTATTGAATTGGCTTGAGTTTTGGGGAACACAAAGGTGTTCAGCTGGGCACTCAGTCACCCTGCTGTATGTTGCACCTCGCACCTTGAGACTTTCTTTCAGAACAAAGCATTCCTACAGTTCAAGTTGGAATGCGTTTCAACATGTTTCAACAATCTCAATCTGGTTGGTGGTTTTATCCATCTTGAAAATATTAGTCAATGGGAAGGATTATCCCACATATTATGGGAAATAAAACATTTTCCAACCACCAACAATCTCAATGATTCCTGTGGGCATTATTCTGCATCACATAGCAAGTAGTTCAATATCCTGGACAGTTACAGTATGTGTTACCCGATATTTTAACATAGCGAAATGGCCCATGGATGTGCGTTGATTTACCTATTAAACATGGTGATGTTCCAGTTCGCAAACTCTTAGTTTACCAGAAGCTTGTTGTTTTCAAACCATCATCATTCCCATGCAGCATCACCCGGCCCAAGTCGACGCTCCTGCTGTCGCCGGCATGCCTCCTGAATCTCTTGCAGTGCTTGGTCTTTGCAAAGGATCTCCTCATCCTTGGACCTTGGTCACTCTGAGGTGCAAAATCTGGAAATCTTCTTGGGTTCATATCAAAGATCATGTCCCGTGACATGCCTTGGTAAACTTTATGAATCATAGCCTCAAAATGTGCAATGGGCATAACGGCATAATTCATCATACTTCTATGTCCTGTCTCAATCATAACCCACAAGGAACGATTTAGGGTGTTGCTAGTTTTGGTTCTGCGTGGGCTCTTGTGGAACCCTTTTCCGTTTAGTTGTTTTTGTTTCTCTACAAGCATCGCAAAATTGGTATGAGCCATTCTCAAATGGGAAGTAAAAACCGCAGGAGGTTTGAAAGTATAACCACCAAACCACCAATCAATTCTATTCCAAGGCACTTGTTTTCTTTCCTCAGGGTGGTGATCTGCAAGTCACCGTCTGCAAGCTTTTCCTGTCAGGGGCAGGGCCCAAACCCTAGCCGGAATAGCCATTTTGTTCTTGCGCCACAGTCAACCATATTTTTGACGATTACCCTCTGGTAAACTAACATAGCTATGGAAAATCACTGTTTTTAATTGGTAAATCCACTATAAATGGCAATTTTCAATAGCAAACTGTTAGTTTACCAGAGGGTAAAAGCCGAGAATGGTGGTTTCTGTTGCAAAACGCGCATCATCTCGTGGATACGATAGGGCTTGTCCGGCTGGCCTGCAGGTCCTTTTCCTTCATCGCGAAGAAGTTGCTGGTTTTCTCAGTCTCTTCAAAGATCATCATGTCTCTGATCTCCTGTGAAAAATCGATGGGATTTTCCTGGAAAATCGGAAAACCGATGGAATAGTCCCATGAAATATGGTCAATGGGAATTTCAGGAACCTAAATTGGAGGTACCTACCATATGTAAGGCCTATATAAGGCATGTAAGAGAATATCCCCAGAAAATATGGCCTTATATGGTACAGTACCTCCATTTTAGGATCCTGAAATTCCCATGAAATATGGGGGTGTCCTGATTTTTTGTTTCCCTTAAAGCAATCCATTAAATGGGTCGACTGACCCAACCTGCACCAGCGCCGCACTGGACCAATGCATTAACAAGACCGGCCCCTCACTGGAAAAAAACGTAGACATTAAATTACATGTGGGATCGACAACTTGTTACTGACTTATCTTAGAGACTGAACAGAGAATAGCTGGGTATAGCATGATAATCATGACACACAGCCCCTTAATTAAATAGCATCACAACTCATCCAACTTCACCATTCACTGACCGTCGGCTTAGCGTCCTGGTTGCGCAATTGCTCTTCATGAAGCGTTTCTTTCATCTCCGCCTCTTGGCGGAGCACTTCTTCATGTTTCATCCTGGGCGCGGCGATCAAAGCTTTATCAAAGGGGGATCGTGGGATAGAGAATGAACCAGGACACACATATTAGGTGTACAATAGGAAGTGTTGTCAATCCAATCCATTAATGTGATAACCAATATATATATATATATACATAATTATATATATAATATGGATCTAGAAATTATAATGATGTATATCCACAATCCATTAATACTAATGATGAATAATTATTATCAATATCCATCTATGTAAGTAACCCATGTTCAGCGTTCCCATCATGGGATTCAACATGGCGGATTCAACCTGATTCAAGCAACCCCCCAGGGCCCCAGGCCTCAGTTCGATGGCACCCTTTTTTTGCGGGGGTCCCAGGTCCCGTGTATGATGGGGATTGATGGGGGATGTGATGTGGGAAATCATGGGATATATTGGGATATCATGCAAGGTGGTGCCCCCCAAGATAGCTAAGTTGGTTTATAAACCATGGAAAGTATAGATATATCATGATATATCTATCATAAAACCTAGATATTGGAGTTATAAATCAACTTAGCTAACTATGGGGCACCACCTTGTGGGGTATCATGGGATATCAGATATAATGATATAACCGGCACTGTGGGGAGTTGCCCGGACATTGGGTAAGTTACCCAAAAGACATGTAGAACACCAACCATTGCGGGAATAAAATGGGAGATTAAGCAAACAACATTATGACATATGACATTATGATTGCTGTTTGTTTACAAACTCAGTATGTCCTGGACTTACATGTTTTATGTGAATAATGATGAAACTCCATAGTGAAATTGGTGGTACTGGTGCCCCATGGTTAAAGAACAACGATTCACCACCGGGCCGATGTTCGCTGTGGCACCTGTTCTCTTCCTTCAGGGCATCGATCAGGATGTCTTTCTCAACCAATTGCTCCTCCCGGTCTCCAACAGCTCCATCTTCCCACTGGAGCTACGTCCCATGGGGGTGGCACAGCATGAATCATGGTGCTTAAGTCCCCTAGAATTATGGCTTGAAATACCAGTTATAAGTACTTATAACTTTTATAACCCCATTTATAGAATGTATAATCCCATAGAAATAACCAGTTATAACTAATAGCCATGGCCATAACTGTATTGGATTGATTCTCATCCAGAAAAAAAAACGGATTCTTGTTGCATCCCCCACTTTGTTAAGAAAATGCCCAAAAACGTTCTGTTGGGATCTGTCGGTTGTATCACGGCTAGGACTCAACTTTAACCACGAAGGACCAACCAATCTTTGGTCAGCAGTGCATGTGTGAGGGGTCTGTAGCTCACCATTTTTTTGTGGCTGCTCTTTGAAAGTCAAAGCTGGCAACAAACAGTTTTCTATGAACCAATGGTAGTTTCCCACTGCCTCAAAATTTTCCAGAGATACAATAATTGACCAACAAAGAACAAATTGATCTTTGTACATGTGTATGTATATACATTATCCATTATGTGTATATATATATATGATGATGATGATTGAAACGCTATATCATATCATATCATTAAAACATATTAAAACTGTGGTTATGATACAGTTTCTATTGCTCTTGATTTTACTATGATTCTTCAGTGCTCCTGCAGCCTCTCTAGCGTCTTGGCCGTCTCCTGACCAAAAATGCTGGGATCAAACTGATTCCACGAATGAAACCAACGAAACATGGAATGAAATCATAAAGACATGGTGTTTAATGAACATGTTTATCTAAATATCATGATATACATGGTGATGCTCCCCAATGAAATCTATGTTTATGTTACTCCATGAACTAGCTTGATATATCTACCATAAACCCAACAGTTCTTGGAATTAGAAAGGCTGACTTTTTTCGTGTGGCATCGTCAGTCAGCGAGGATCTGACCTCGACCAATTGAAACCATGAAACCAGCGATCAAAGCCCTTAGGATGTTGAATGGCTCTGAAAGTGAGGTAGACTCTCAAACAGCGAAATGAATCGGGCACATGATGATAATGGTGATGATTTTTAAATCCTGTTTTCAGATAATGGTGATGATAAAGGTGATGATAATGGTGATAATGGTGATAATGATGATAAAGCAACATGGGATACCCTATGTTTTCAGACAAACCCAAATGATCTCCATCATGAATGGCGATGATTTCTATTTCTTTCCGACGATCGTTGAACCCAAACAAGTCATTGGAATGGCTTATGGGTAATTTCAGGAAACCCGTAGGCGCTTAGTATCCAACTAAAGGATACTTGATCCAGGTAAGTGTGTTCTCTTCAATTGATTCTTGGAACAGCACAAACCGTAAGTGTTTTAAACAAAACAACTCGAACTATCAACAATCAGCTATCAACAAGTTGTTGATATTTAAACCCCATTCAGTATCATCAACTATACTATCCATCAAGTGCAAACCAGAAGGCTAAAACGTTTGTTTCGGCATGCTACGTCCGACCCTTAGCTTGATCAACCCACAACCAAACCATCAGTTGGGCGGTGACCTATGGTATTCCTCCACAGATGTATCTGGAAAAAATGCACAATTTTACTAACCTGAATTAAGGCCATTTTAGGATAGGTATACACCTAACATCCCTAGTAACCATCATTCCGGTGAGGTCAAATTGAGGTCATGTTAATCTATCCAACGTGTTACATATGTATATTACAAAATTAGTTATGTTGGATATACTATCTTATATGGGTAATAATAATAATAATCCTAACAATAATGACAATGACAATATTTAATCTGTGTATATATATATATATATTATGTTATCCAACATAACGTCTATGAGTCAATGATCATGACAAGAAAACAGCCCATTCACCAACTCTCACCAACCACCGAGGTTGTTCTTTTCCCCCGATCATAAACGACCCATGTTTGGAATTTTCCGGTCATGAATAGTCTTCAGCAGTCAAACACATGGCTGCATGCTATGAAGGTTCTAATGATAATGGCAAAATCATGGAACTAAATAAGCGATTCTCCATTGCCATGTTTGATTACCAGATGGGCCGGATCAAATACATTCCACTAAGATTTCGATTGCCGTAGAACTCATGTTGGCTAAGCAAATCCATGGAAACGCGCTGGAGACGTGGCTCCATTCGGAAAATCCATGAAAATCAACAGCTTCCAACTGGAAGGACCTGGTTCTCTGCGCGTTCCTCTTCTCGGATCTGTTGAATCGCTTGTTCCTGGCGGAAGAAGTCCTCGTTCTGCAGCCTCACAGCTGATGGTTGACAAGGTCAACCTGTCGGAGAAATAACGTGTTTATTCAAGGGTCAACGGCCAAATATATAGTGAACTTAGGATAATTCAGGTCTGCTTAATAATATTGGCTTACCAATACCCATGCATATATAAATACTGTATATAATTATATATACATATAGACCTTTCGAATCGTACTACATCTCCATATGTACATGTATATGTAATCAGCTGAAAACCAGGAAATCAGCTGCCCTAAGGAGATTTGCTGAATTACATTTCTATGGCAACAGATGGCAACGGATCTTTTTTGCATGTTTCATCTGAAACAAAGTCGAAAGATGTTTGCATCATCTTGTGATATCTTGTGTCTCATCGGATTCCAAACATCCCAAAGAAAACAATAAGAACCACTCTCCTTGCATAGCCAGTGTGACAGGTATCTCCCTGCGGACGTGATGAACAAAGAAGGGCATCACCAAATGATTGGCAGGGGAGCACGGCTCTGAAACACATTCATATTATTTGACCAAAGTCAGGCTTGGCTTAAACAATCGAAGAACAACATAATTAACCATCTGGTTACAGTATGACTAACAGTTCGCCATGGAAAATCACCATTTTTAATAGGCAAACCATCTATAAATGGGCCATTTCCCATGGCTATGTTAAATAACCAGAGGGTAAGATGCGGTTTATTTCCAAGAATTCACTACTTAGACGGATGTTCGTGCAATCCCAACTGCCACCGGTGAAAGCACAATCCTTGATGCTTAAGCCCTGATTGCTGGTTGAAAACCACCGTTTGAAACCACCGGTATCCCCTGCAATCAAGGAGCTGGCGTTCCTTCTGAAGTTTCAATATTTCTGCCTCCTTTGCAGCAAGTTGCTCCTCCAGCTGCTTTTCCTTCTGCTCCCAAACTTCCGTGCCGGCAGCTTGCAGCTCCTCCAAAAATGCTGGACGATTCCAAGTTTGGGTCAAATTATGGGGGGAAATGATGAATCAATGGATTTGGGGTACCATATTTTCAATCCCAAATGCGTTCGAGAAATGGTATCAATTCATGGCTTGCACACGTGCTTGATGTCACACATCTTTGGATCTCATGGTTTTTAGATGCCAACATCGGGTGGGGCACCAACAAACAATGGGGATTTAATGGTAACACCTCGCGCTACGGTCCAATGAGTTCCCAACTGAGCCCTGCTACAGTATGACTGCTTGGTGGTTGACTAACCATCTTGAAAAATATGAGTCAGTTGGGAAAATTATTCTCATATATGAAATGGACAAAAATAATAAATAAGTTCCAAACCACCAACCAGTATATTTATATCGACCGGGGGTTGAACATTGTCTTGCTCATCACGTGTGGAACATGTAGGAAGTTGCCGTTCTGCAAGCAAAGCTGTCAACAGAGACGTCCTATTGCTTTCAACTTCCTATGCTCTAAAGTTGGTTTGTTTCTCCGGGGTACCCTTTGGCAATCTGAGGTGGCAATTAATCTCGAATCCTTGTCTGGGAAAACATGTGCTGTCTTACATGTCCTATCCTCTGGTAAACTAACAGTTTGCTATGCAAAATCACCATCTTTAATAGGTAAATTAACGAACTAAATGGGCCATGCTCAATAGCAAATCCAATGAATATTCCATGCATATTCCATCATACCTTCATCATATCCCAGTTTTTGATGGCTGGCCATCTAGCCATAGCAAACTCTTGAATTTACCGGAGAGTAAAGTCAATGAAGCGTCGGCGGAAGTGCCCCCCTCCTGCTGGCGCAAAATGAGCTCTTCACGCTGGAACCTGTAGCAGTTAAGCGCCGCCAAGTGCAGAAAAAGGTAGAAGGGGAACAAAAAAATACATGGTCAAATTTTGTAAATGACTCGAAACTCTAAACCCATTAACTATCAACCAAACAAAACTGGCGAACTTTTTGTAGATCTATTAAATACTTATTCACCCGATGTTGGACCAAATGGAAATACAACCTGGCAATTGGACTACATCTCGGAATTGTCGTGACCAGAGACAAAAAGGGATGTCCAAACACCTTTTTTCAAACGATGTCACTTCAAGGAAAGAAATAAGGGTTGATATAGTCTTTGCCGTCATTTGGCTATGGATCAATACCTATTAATACCATTTTTAGTGCGATGAACATCCATTTACCAGCTATTTTGATGTTCACCAGGGGTACAAGGTTTTGACACACTGCCATTTACTTGTAATCCACTGAGCATAAAACAATGGGCAAAGTAAAGGCCATCCATGATATCCATGGCCGTTCCGCTCTGGCAACCCGACCTGGCAATCTAAGATACATGATGTGTAGATGATTGCTCTCTGTGCTATGTATATATTTTAAAAATTATGGATATATATATATATATATATGTATAATTATGTATAAGTATATATATATATAATTATATATATATGACTGTAATCTTAAATAATTATCTGTGCATGTGATAAGTGATAGATCATTGCCAAATGCGGTTCATTAGAGGTTGAATTAGAGGTAAGATCTGGATTAGAGCTTTGAATTGCTACCTTCAACAAGTCCACTCTAGAGTCAGTATCGTTGGGCTGAAGCACAGCGAGGTGGAATCAGCTCCAGCCAATATCCTCTGGCAATGTAACATAGATAGAAGCGGACAATCGCTCCATGTTGTTTGATGGTTTATTTCTTGAAAATGATGATTTTCCCCTATGAATCTGTGGGTCATTACCAGCCAGCACTAGGCAAGGAGCTGGTTCTCCTGCTTTAGCATCATGATTTCCTTCTCCCTTTCGCCAAGCTGCTCCTGTGCTCGGGGATTGACCGAGGTGTCATCCTCGTTATTATGATGATATTGATGAAGAAAACCATGACCACAACCATGACCATCATCCCATTCCCACACTATCTCGATGCTGAATCAGGAGTTTGGGATGGCACTGCCACTTTACCATGGCTTTTGGGCTCAGACTTACCGTCGGTCAGATCATTTTCAGATATTTTGGGCACCATGAGTCTGAACATTTATCTAACAAAGATATTCCAGAAAAAGTCAATAAAGCAGGTGTGGAACATACAGTCATACAATGCTTTGCCAATTCATCGCGAAAAGCCACCCCACCTGACTTCGGACTTCCGCCTTTTCTTGGAGCTCCTGTCGGATGGTGGATGTGTAAAAAAACGGGGTATTACGAACCAGCTATTTTTGGAGATATCATATCTATTACAGAATGAATATGTTTATATTTATATTATGTTTAACGAGCAATATCATATTTTGGTGAATGGTGAGTCTTATTTCAGCAATATAATCGGAAAACACATATGATATTCCATTGGGTTTGAGGGTACCCTATGTTCAAACAATCCACATGGGAATGCCAAGTGGATTTGGACATGTGGGAATCCACTGGATTGTGAAATCTCTATCCGGGGATCCCAATGCCAACCACTCCTCAACTCGACCTGTGATGAGGGCCGTCAGTTTTGAGCGCCATTTGTACTGGGCAATCCAATAAATCAGTACATGAGTACATGTTCAAAAAATCAAACGCTGAAGTGATTTCCACTTCCCATTTCAATCAAGTGAAATCTCAACAGGCCAGTCCTCCATACCATGTTACAATGTTACATGTACATGATGCTATCTCCGCACCATTTCGCACCCTGGCTTAGCAGATCACGTGGGGCTACTTTGCTGGGTTCCTTTATCATATGATAACCCAGCAATAAACCATCCCCAAATGGTAGCTTTATTATTGGAATTGGGTTTCCCACAATAAATCTGGTTGGTGGTATACCTACCCCTCTGAAAAATATGAGTTCGTCAGTTGGGATGATGAAATTCCCAAATGGAAAGTCAATAAAATTCCATGGTTCCAAACCACCAACCAGAAATGGAATATTCCAGGAATTGCACGTGCTTTGAGATCTTTAAGGTCCCCTCCTAGTCGGTGATCATTTGTCAAAATCGTCCTGATGCTGCAACTGTTCTTCGCGTAGGACATCGTTGATCTCCTTGGAAGGCCAGGAAGGTCAGGAAGGTCAGGAAGGCATTTGCCGTCATTCACCATCTATACCAACCAAGAATAGGTACTATAGTACAAATGGCATGGATATGGCATGGGAAATGTAGCTTTATTTGCTGATTGATATCAGCAGCAGTTGGAGGAAACCCTTCTGGTTCCCTACAAAAACAGCACAGGACTTCTGCATGTCTTACACGCTCATGTTGGTAGTCTCACCTGGGAATGCTGACTTATTAATCTTATCCTAGAAATTCAACAGTTTGCTATGGAACATCGCCATGTTTGATGTAAATCGTCTATATTGGCCATCTTCCATAGCCAAAACGTTTGAATTGGGGGAACACCAACAAATCACAGAACATTTTCCACGGCTAGGCTGGACAAGAGTATAGCACAGGGTGATTTTGGTTTGAGTGGGCAACTATGCGGGACCACTGGCGTGGTGGGCAACCCCTATCTGCAACATCTTGACTCGTAGAGCATCGTAAAGCTGCGGCTCAGTTGAGATTGAACAAAAGAAACAACGACTTAACGAGGCACACATGGTCCACCAAAAAAACTGCAAACACATTCAATGCGTACATGGCTTTGTCTGAGAATAGGCTAACCCATGGTAACCCCACATGGCATGCTTTATTTTCCACAGTCAAACTGCCACAAAAATTGGGCCCATCCCCGATTTTGAGACCTACCAACCCACCGCTTTGCAAATCGTTGCCTGCTCCTTTCGCCGAAGCAGTGCTTCACAAGCAAGCCTCAACAACTTGGCTTCTTCGAATCCCATGAAAAAAATACCTACCTTGATCCTCAAACCACCAACACGTGTTGGGAAGATACAACATGATTTGTGCATATTAGATGTATATAGGATATACAAGGATTGAGGTTGTAGGTAGATGTAGGCAGTAGTTTGTTTAGATTTGTCCCAACGGAAACACTAGTGAATGGACACCCTCATTGGAGCAATCATGGTATAGTATATTTCATTACCTCAATAAACTCAATATTGTTACAGTAATATTGTCACAATAAGTTACATCTAGCAACACAAATCAACAAAGTGACTTGCCAAACCACCAACCAGACCATTGTTGTGCACCGCAAATCCCCGACGTTGCCACTCAAAACTCCCAAAAACTCCATCTTAAGTCACCACTTTTGCTAAAGTTGATTCCCCAGTTTTGCCATTGCCCGCCAACCCCCCTTGTTTTGCCTATAGCCAGTTGTTGCTAATGGATTGGCCTCTAGTAAATTAGCACATATATGGTTAACTATGGTTAACCCATGCCCAAAGGAACATGTCAACGTAAATTTGCAGGAAGCGGTTTCTGGGATGATTCCCCGCATAAAAATTGACATCATTCCGAATCGTTCCAGTGACATCACATCGTGAAATCCATGCCATGCAGCTGGTGCTGTTCTCTCAGTTTCTCCATTTCTCGATCCTTCGCTGCAAGCTTCTCCTGAAAACTGCTACTTGATCCCAACCAACGTGAATTTTTGGTACCTTCACAAACTTACCCTCTGGGAATTTGTTACATAGCTATTGAAAACTGCCATTTATAGTTGATTTACCCATTAAAAAAATTGATTTTCCATAGTTATGTTAGTTTACCAAAGGGTAACCCTAGGATCTTAACGGATTTTGAGGATGCTGTGAGGGTCAATGGATCATCAGAAACTGATTGTAAATGGTGACATTATTAACGAACCAAGACATATCAGTAACTTGGAACAATCACTTGTGGGATATGTTCTCAACAATAGTGGGTGTGGGATGAAACACTCTACTAGTCATGTTCCGGATACCCAGGAACTGACTTCATACTACTTTTCAATATTGCATTCCAATATATTCCAAGCATCATACTATTGCTTCAGACCATTTCAAACAGCTGTCTTCAAGCAAACAACATTCGGGAGCATTTTTTTTGAAAAACGTTCTAATTCGTTGCTTAAATCAATGGGAATTCAAGGATCCTAAACTGGAGGTACCTACCATATATAAGGCCTATGTAAGGGCTATGTAAGGGAATATCCCCACACAATATGGTCTTATATGGTTCAGTACCTCCATTTTAGGATCCTGAAATTCCCATTGATTAAACACAAAACAAAACATGATAAAACATGCTGGTTCAAAAATCGACATTCTATCCAAATATATCTCTTGAGTTCCGTTTTTTGGCCTAGAAACAACAAGGGCTTGTCTGAAATTTTTGTCTCCGTAAACCTAGTGGTTAATCATCACTTTCGAGTTATGAATTGTAGATTCTAAGGTATCTACGGTATCCCACACTTTCATACGAACCCAGTACACCAAAGCCACAATAGTGTCAACTCCAGATTTATACCCTCCCTGGGTTGTTGAATCAGGGGATACCCTGAAAAAGCAGCCATCACCCTGAACCACGCGGCATCACCATTTCAATCCCATGATCATCCTATCAATGTGAGGCCCCCCAGGGATGTGAATGTTGGTTAACAAATTCGCCCCAGTAACTAGTTCGTTATTTACGTATTATAAACCATAGTGACCTTGGAGTTATGTTCACCAACTGAACGCTATCTTGGGGGCCTCACATTCTAGAAGGTGTTACTCCCCACTTATAGATTGCTAAACACTACCCACATATAGCTATAGCCTTGACATAACCACACAGCCTACGTGGTTTATTGGAATTATTTCTACATATATATTTCTACCAAATTAGCCAAACTGGAGCACCATCTTGGAGTTGTAATCCATGCCCATCTCAGAGGAAACAAATGGACCCGTTTTACCCACTTAGCAACCCATCACAAACAGTGCAAAGTCCAGAAATGTTCTAATCCATTCTCATCATATTCTATCATATTCACTATTCACCTTCTATCCCATAAAGATTATCATACGGAAGTTTCTTGAAATGGGCGGACAATTTTATTTAAACCCATGGTGACTTGGGGATCCCCCATTGTTCGACCCCCCCACATGGTTATGGGTCAAGACCCGGTACCTGTTTTGTCATAGCTGGTATAGCTGGATGTTTATGAACCCCCAGTCATATCCCTATGGATCCAAGTAGGAAGTGTTTGGAGTATAATTTACTATAATTTGGAAGCTTAAGTACCTTCTCAGACAGGGTTTGGATCCATAGGGTATGGTAATTTCATAGGTTTATTGTCCCATGACCATATCATCACTGGTTGGTGGTTTCATCCCCTCTGAAAAATATGAGTCAGTTGGGATTATTATTCTCAATATATGTAAAAATAAAAAATGTTCCAAACCACCAACCAGATCATATTCTAAACCCATGATCGAACTGGCGAAACGACGATCCTGCAGCTTCTGTTCTTCCAGCGCCCAGGCTTCAGCCGCCTTTTCCTGGAATTTTTGAGCTGAACTCTGTACCCCATTGATCCATGATTTTTGGGCAATGTGAAATAATGTGAAATCATGATACTATGTTTATAATGGATTGATATGGATTGATTGATATACTTTGTGGTTACCCCATCCCATCCTTGGTCTAAATAATCAGTCAAAAACAAGTCAGCCATACCTATCGAATCATGGTTCGGAATCGTGAATGCCTTGCTATATTATTACTGTTTTTTGTTTTCGATCCGGGTCGGATTCATCATCATCATCATCATCATCATCATCGTCATCAACATGTCTGGTTTGGTGTTTGGTTTTGGTAATCTTCACTGGTAGTAACAGTTTCAGTCGTAACACTCATCCAGTTTTGTAACAAATGGGGTTTGTCATGACAGGGTTTGTCTGAATAGTTGGCATCCACAAATTTGATGCTTCATCATTGTATTTCCCATTTGAACTGCCATTTGAAGGGTATACCATGGTGTACCCCATTTCCACCGCCCCAAGATGGGGAAGAAAATCGCACCAGATTCAGGATGGGAATCCTTGGGAGGAATCACCAAAGTCTCAAGAGGTAAATATGGGTAGATGACCCAATGACCCCAACCCAAATCCTTGCTTTTTTTTGTCACAATTCACAGGACATAAAAAAGGAAACTGCGGGTCAAAATCGCCTCCAAATACATTGCAATTCTTGTGAACTGTCTCTTGGACCCCCCCATGAAACTGTCTAAGTCGTTGGATTCTTGAAAGATAGTGCTAAGAAAACACATTGGTCACTGGGCAACTGGGGGTCATGATACGCACATAGTTGATTTTTTCCGGTAAATTTACATGAAAATGCTAACCACGCAAGACATGGTTTAGTTTCAAAGGAACAAAAAAAACTATGATTCCTATCAAATCTAACCATTCTGGACAAGTCATGAGAATTCACCAAAGAGACAAGACTGATTCCCGAATTCGAACCATCATTCTACAGTTACGGCCTGGCCCTGAACAGTTATAAGTGGGCTGACATAAGTCCTATAACTAAGGTTATATCAATATTGCAATCCATTCAAAATTGTTAAGGGCCACACCTGTAACCATCTTTCCGCTAGGAAAACACATCTCCAACCGCTCACCTTCTCTTCCCTCATGATGGTCTCTCGAAGCTCCTGATCCACCGACTAAAATTCTACCAGAAAATAACACTGATTTACGGGTACTATATAGTTTACTACTATAGCTAGCAGGCACCAACATAAATAACACATGCTAAATTTATCAGTGTTATAAATCTGGAGGTGCTGTAAATATCCTCAAATTTGTTGAGTATGGGATATGACCAATAACCAACAGAAAAAAAAAAACAACGATAACCAGCAAAATTATGCAAAACTTGTACTGTTTGTTACTTTTTTGCAATTTCTGTTGGTGTTTTTCGCAGTTCATGTTGGGTACTGAACAGCAGCTGTTACTACCATGCGGTATGGGTTCAATTCACCTTGGAATAACTTGGTTTGCCAACACAGCTGGCTGTTCTGGATGTTCATTCCCCCATCGATATGATCCCGGAGGTATTGATCCAACCACATATTGACTCTGTATGCCTCCGTTATATTTAGTTTAAACTATGCTATATCAAAGATATCATGGACGTTAAACATATGGAAACTAAACATGAAATTCCTTCGAACAAACATGAACAAACATGAATAAACCTACTGTATGTTGTATGGGAAGAAAGATATGTTTGTTGGGTTTGCATGTACCATTTAAAAAATACGGGTCTATCTGAAATCTTGATTTTGTTGGTTGAATCGTTTGTTTTAGATTCATACGTTACAAAACGGTTCAATCATCCCCATTTGTGTGGCTCAAATCGTGATAAATCTGAATCCTGATTTTGATGGTTTAAATTCCATTTTGAATGGTGATGTTTGATGATTTTTTGATGTTTTTTGATGGTTTTTCCCAGGGATGTTCCACATTGGGTCCTATGTTTACCCCAAGGTAGTCCTCGATGTCCGTGGTTTCGAATAGGCTGGGCGACACCGCGGATGGCAACGACTCGCGAGGAATGGGAGAAGTAACCTCAGATGCGTTACTTCCCGGGGCCGTGACGAGGTGGCTCAGTCATCCACAGAATGGGGGAAAGCAGGTCAATGTGAAAAAAAAAATATTCCAAATTTATGCAACATTTTGATATATGGGTTTAAAGATATGTGGATATTAATATTGCATTTTATATCTAATAATGACCGGTTGAAAGTAGATATCAGATGATGAGACTTATTCTATCTGACAATATGGTTTTCACTGCTTTGTTGTATCTTATACCATGTAATGTGGTAAGCCCCATAATGCGGTAATTCCGTTCAATGTGGCAAACCCAAACATAAACCTTCCCGCAATAGAGGTTTATTATTGGGCATACCCCTATGTCGGATGATGTAACATGTCCCAATGGTTGTTTGATGGGATGGTTTAGTATTGGGTTTACCACATTAAAAACATCTAGTGTAAAACAAACCCAAACAAGGTAGGAAAATGATTTGTCACTATTTCAGTGGGATTTTATTTTTCCATTTTGGGGGGTTGCCATATCTAATGTTAAAGGATTAGATTTGTTGGTGATAGTTACCTCATACCATAAACAATTTAAATCAGAAACATCAGGTTTTTGGCTGTCCTTTTGTATCAAGGATATTCCCAGATATTTCCCCAGGTGGGCAAGAGATATCAACTAGAAACATGCGAATATCAAATCCCAATGTCAATATCAAAAGGTATGTAGGGATATCAAAAGGACACACAAACAAAGAATGGGAATGTGCAAACGCATGAAAATTCACCAGCATGCAAGGATAATCAGAGGGATACACCGGGAATGTCATTCCCCACCTGTCAGGTGAGGGTTGTTATATAGATTTCTTGTTAGCTGGCCCGCCTTCCTTCTCCTCCTCCTCGTTCTCCTCGTCCGCCGGACCTCGTCTGCAAGCTCTAGATCCCAATGTTCCCCGCCGGACCTCCACCGCAAGCTCCGGATCAACGTGTTCCCCGCCGGACCGCAACCGCGAGCTCCGGATCAGAGTGTTCTCCCCTCAACCACACCGATTCTCCGAAGATATACGATAGAATGCCAGAAAAGAGTGTCAGAATAGATGCCAGATAGAATGCCAGAAAAGAATGTCAAATAAAATGCCAGATAGAATGCCAGAATAGAATGTCAGAAGATTATATATACCATGTATATTTCCAGATGATATATCAATAAGTGCCAGGGTGGTGATCACTCGAATTAAACACATATTTTATCTTTTCTCGGCAGCATTGGGGGCATGAACCAATTACAAAGATGTGGATATACTGAGGCTACTGAAGATTGTGTTACCAACAGTTTTGGGGATAGCAACTAGAAAGAATTTGTTGATTGAGGCACACACCACCAGGTTTCGCACTTTGTGAATAGAATCGAAGGTAACGGTCAGAGAAAATGACACAACAAAAACTGTTTCAAGATGCGAAACCGCCAAACACATTCAAGCATGTTGCTGGACAGTGGTGTAGGCCTGCAATCTTGTGGTTTCCAGGAAGTAGCTATGATGGCTTCAACCCATCCCAAGGGTTCAACTGGGATCATGAGCCCATGCTGTTGAAACCACTTTCCCACCAGAAAGGAATAGTGTGGGAATGGCTTGAAGAAGGAAAAAATGGAAGCTCTATTTTGTGAAGTGCCAGCCCTCCAAAGATTCTGGGCAAACAAGTCATTCTTGGGACGATTCTGGTATCCATCAGGATCTAGTCCTCACAACTTATTTTGAGCCCCACTCATTCTTCAGTGGCTTCAAACCAATATGATTTTATGTCAAGGTTTCCTAAGTCATAGGGGTACCCCTAAATCATCCACTTGAAGATTTTCGGCCCTTCGGCAATTTTCCATCAAAAAACAACCATTCAAGGTGGCGTGAACAATGATGTCGTGCGTTTGGTCATTTTGGATCCCCTATGACTACAATGTGAGGCCCCCAGTCGATAGCGTTCAGTTGGTGCACATAACTCCAATGTCACTATGGTTTATGGTACGTAAATAACATTAAATAACGAACTAGTTACTGGGGCTTATCTGTTAACCAACATGCACATCACTGGGGTATGGAAACTATGGAAATCCTGCGACAGGTGCAGGTCACCATCTCCCGCACCTCCAAAGTTTCCATCGGCGCTGGTGGAGCCTGCGGTGCCACCGCCACTGGGCCACGGGGCGGCGTCGTTTCACGGCGGGCGCCGGGCTTGGGCCAAGGCTTGGGCAAGTCCTGGCCAAAGGTGTCGATGTACCTGGAGTGAGTGTTGAGGTTGCAAACATGACTGGAAAATCTCTCATAAATTGGAGGTTTGTAGCTGGGGCATACTTGAAGAATTGCCATCAATTTCTCCATTGGGTGATTTTGGGGTATCTCCGGTCTTTGAAGAAATTGAAATTGTTGGGGAACACAAAACACCTCAGTTCATCATATATCATGAGGCTCACAATGACATTCGCTGTTTCCCATGCCCGGACAAACCCAAGTGGCATGCATGGTGTATGGAAAAAGATGTAAATGTGATTGAAATGACCGAGAGTTTGGGTGGTGTTGGACGGGTGAAAGGACAACGATTCACAACTTGTCTTGAACCAAGCTACTTGCAGGGACTATATACCAAGCATGTGCGGAGCAACAAACAGTTCTCCAAATTCTGCCACCCAACGCCCAACGGGCTTGCTTCTGAAATGTGATTGGAATTGGGATTATACTATCTTCACCGACCCATGCTTTAAATGACCACTGTAATATCTCTGTAATCTTCTGTAGACGCTTTCGCAAGAGCAAAGAAACAACTAATCATGTCATGAAAAAACAAACAGACAGATTGACTTAGCTAAAGAGCAAAACATCTAGAGGCCGATGTATCATGTTTGGTAAACAAGCATTGCGCTGCCCAGTCTCACCAACACGGTCAAGATTTATTGGTGTATGTTGTTTCTCTGTTCCCAAGCTCGTACACCATGCGCCAAAAAAAAACATTAGCTTTCCACAAAAGTACAAACATGTTACTGCAGGTTTGGCCCTTTACCAGTTATATGTCAGTTCTAGCCCCATTTATGGAATGATAACCCCATGTATAACCATTTATAAGTTATAAGTGGTAAATTGGTTTTAACTAACTGCACTTTAAAAAACAACCGAATCTTCAGGGTCTCAGTTGATGTTTCCTGGCATTAAACCACCCGTCAAGGACGTCAAGCCCAGTGGCGGAACCAACGGATCCGTCTTGCCCTGCCATCGCCGTGTCATGGCTACGCAGCCGCGATGCTACGGAGGATCGGCGGGCTCCCAACAGCTGCGATGGAGTGAGCGCCAGCTACTTCTTGCTGATTCACCAGGGTGATGGAAGCGAAAAAAACTACAAGGACATGATGCATCATCATGCATCATCGTTGTTATTATTCCTTGTATTCTATTCTCATCAAATATCATTGCAAATACTATGATGATCATACTGGCTGCTTCTTGCAACTTTTGCCTTAGACAGAATGCTGGAATCTGATATCTAGAATGAACACTACCCAGACATGCGGATACAAGATGGCACAAGACCCATAAAATCATTTGCAACAAGCTAACAATGGGACACATATCGCACACCGATGAGTCTTACTCTTTCAATGGGCTCCCAACACGTTTCATCCACAAAGCATCCATGGTTCATCGACCAAACATTGATTTTCAACGCGGTACACTGCGGATCCTTGTAGTGCACACAAAAAAAACCCACCCATACTGATACTAACGTCACTCTACAAGGGACATTGGCCTATCACGGAAAGAACTATTTACAAAAGGCAACATAACCCAAAAGGGAAGGGGTCAAAATCTAAGCCCCCGGGGCACCACCGATGCTGTCATGATGTTTGATATTTTACCATTCAATTTTAGAGGCATCTAACTTTGACCCATACTCTAAAAAACATCGGCACCCATGCAAATCAGCTAGGGAGCAATCCTTGGAGTCTATGGCCCCATGCCCAAGTGTGGTACATACCCTCACTTAAAGCAATATGACCACCTGGGGACTTGGGAAATAAGTTTCCATTGTTCAGTTTCCACATATACTGCGTGAAATCCAAAATCTGCGCAAATATAGGGAATGAGTCATGAGTCATGACATCTTTATCCCCTAAAAACAAGATACCTCGCCCAAGTTTTTGCTATCTTGAGCTGAAAATTGATTTTGGGACGGCAGAAATTGCATCTCAACAATTCTTCGCCAAGCCAAGTCCTCGCCTGCGCTTCCCGTTGCAGCTCCTGTACCTTGACCTCAGAAAAGTCACAGGATTGCGGGGAAGGACAGTTGCAAGAAAGTCCAGTTGTTAATGAATTAATGGAAACAAACAAACAAACTGGTTTCCCATGGTTTCCCTTGATACTGGTTGGTTAATAGGGATTCCCCACATGCCTTGTGATAATCACCAATATTGCTAATATACTGGTTAGTATAATATCCTATCATCATCAACCAGCAAGAGTTTTGAACAAAGCTCACCTCAATCACCGGAATGGAACGGGTTGACGAAACATTGGGAACTCTTGCGAAGACGATAAATGCACTCAACAAAGAAAGGCGCGAGGAAGAAGGGAACACTGAGAACATTTGAAAATTCCATCGGTGAAAAACATGTTGCGACCAACAAAGTGGAGAAACGCACGCATGAAGTTGTGAGACCGCATATTGTATGAAACATCAACCATTGTGTTCAAAAATCACCTATATGTACAAATATGCAGCAACATGTCCACTGATAGTTCTTTTTGAGCACTTTTTAAATGATCCACGCAAGCTTGGGATAGAAACAACAGAATAGAAGCAACCATGCTATGTATATTAGACTCTTTCTGTTTCATGCCCAATTCGTGTAGAAAACACAAAACACATCCCATTTCCCTTCATCCCTTCAGGGTGATCCAAGCCTCCATCTCGCGGGCATGATTTTGCTGCTGGACATTCTTGTCCTGTCAGCGGCCAATTTTTTGCCAGGCAGCTGAGGGTCAGCTCCCCCAGTCTCTCCGATCAGCAAAATCTACCCTCTGGTTATTTATGACTAACATAGCCATGGAAAATGGCCCATTTATAGATTATTTTATCATTATATAATACCTCCATTTATGAGGGATTTTCCATGGCTATGTTAAATAACCAAATGGTACTTCCAATGGCAGCTTTCGGCTTGTTTTAAACACATGCTGGCATCAGGACATTCCGCACAATCCACTTTGAATCATTCCTATGTGCCAAACACCAAAACTCATTGGTGGTCTCACCCCGACCCCAACAATATGCTCGTGACAAGTGGGATCACAATCCTCCAAGGTAAAAATCCCTATGTCCCCACTACAGGAAACCACAATTGTTGGCTTGATATCCGCATTTTGGATTTCTGTACCCTCAATTCTCATGGCAAAGGTCTAACACCAAATCAAACCATCCTCAAGCCTCATTTGAATGATGTTGAATGTGTCTGAAAATGGCCAGTATATGTTACTCCTAATCTATGGCCATGTTACCGAAACATAAATAAACTATGATAAACTAAGGTATACATATTTCGGTACATTTTTTGTTTTTATCCATCTTCAATCCCATGTTTCTGGCTAAATTGAAAGGTCATGAGTCATAAGTCATCTCACTGATTTGAACTCAGACTCTTTGGAAAACCCCGAGTCGTCACATGTCGCAGTCTGAGCCGCTGATTGATGTTGTAGTCTTTGGGCCTGGCGCGTCGGTGACAGCCTGATTTCTACAGTGAAAGCCCGAAATACCATGGTGGCTGCATTACAGCGTTTTCGGAAACGTTGAAAATATCCTTTTTCGTACCACCAGTAAATTTTCTACAGTGATTTTTACAGATGTTTCTTTTTAGATGGGGTGATCATTCCATGCATGGGGTTATAAACTACATATAACTGACTTATAACTGGTAAAGGGCTTAAAGGCTTTAACTGTAATGGATTCTTTTGATCAGATTCTGTTAAGTCATCAAATCATCACCAGGAAAAAACCTAATTAATGGAATAGTCGCACCATCTATTGGTGGAGTGAAGTAAGAAAGACAACATATTATGATTTGCGGGTGAAATCCTACTCGGATGGGTTGCTGTCTTTTGGCAGCATTTGCTGATGTGGATCATGGGTTTGAAACCCACAGCCATGTGACTGAATTAGGATCGTCATCCCTCTTGTGCCATGGTTGTACTGAAATCATTGGATCATTGGATTTCCTCTCCAGGTCGGCCTGCTGGGGACCACCCTCCCAGTTTTTCTGTTGTCTATTCCCGCCATCTCTTTACTTCAAGCAGCAGCTACATACGGCAAGAACCCAAGCACAGCCCCTGTGCAAAGGATCTCACCCCACCAACACTCCTAGAGATAAAGCCCTGTTATAAATGGTGATAAATATGTGTTCTCAATCCATCTGTATGTGTTTATCATTGACTTCTACCTGGTGTTTCCGGCCATCGCTGTTTTTCAATGCAGCACCTGCAGTGCTCGTTCCATCTCAGATTGGAATTGCTCGTGATGATCCTGGCGAAATGATCGCTGCTGCATCGCCGTTCGGTCGATCACCAAGCTGGAAAACGCCACAGCCATCCAGCCACTGTACAACAAAAACCCTGTGATCGCATGCGTTGGTTCAGCAAAGGCATGTCGGAGATCAATAAATTTCCCTATGCCAACCATCGAATGGGGAACTGTTTTGGCTTTTTGGCTTAAAATCTACATGGGACACACCCAAAGTCTCCATCATCTTTATATCTTTCTTGTCAACTTATGTCCGGTTGGTGGAACCCAGTCAACTGAGTAAATCAACAAAAACTAAAACCACCATTGAACCACCCGCTACATTTTCCTCACGGAGAGACCATTAGTTGTTTCTGCTCGAAATCTTCCAACGGCAAACCCCAAACGGCGCTGCAACTTGCACCGTCCTCCAACGTCCTGGCATGGTGATCATCCTTGTCCTTCGACGATCAGCCGCATCTCTGATGTTACAGGTGTATCATATCGGTATCCTGGGTCAGTTATGTCCAAGGTATCTATATATATATATAATATGGTATGTTATACATGTTAACACAGGTATCTATATCTAATATGTCCAAGTTATGTCCAATTTCTTACTTGATCCACATCTCAAACACATCTGTCGCTTCATCCAGCCCCGACAATCATCGCGAAGCTGTGTGAACATGGTCTTTGCTTCAATAACCGTTTCATTTCAACAGATCGGGGCAACGCAGCCCTTGCCAAACCTGAACAATCTGTTGTGCCAGATCCAAGGTGGATTGATGGTGAGCCTGATGTTCCTGCGACGCCGCTCGTAGGGGCGATTTGATCCAATTGAAGCAGCGGGGAATTCAAATAAGTGTGGAAATGGAAATTAGAGACATTGTGTACGAACAACAAACGCGGATTTTCGCAATAAAACTTGGATTCAAACAGCGCAAGTTGGGATGTGATGAACAATCATTTGACTTTAACCAATAAAGATGCAGATATTGGCAACAATAGGGACTGATGCAGTAACAACGTGAATGTGGGTGGACAATCGTTAACAATAGATGCTATCAGCCACGTAGGACAATGGGTATCTGAGAAACAATAGTGATGGAAACATCCCCAACATATGGGTGTGTCCAAAACTGGGGAGGGATGGCTCCTCCTCACCAAACTACTTTCTGTGACCAAATAATGCAGGGTTAATCCGGATTCAGATTGCAAACCTGGCTAGTGGTTTTAACCATCTTGAAAAATATGAGTTCGTCAATGGGAAGGATGACATCCCAATACATCCCATATGAATTATGGAAAATAAAAGTCATGTTGGAAACCACCAACCAGAAACCGTTTCATAAATAGAGCGGAAGTTGTGATTTGATCCCAGCTACCAAACCTGATTCTTTGAAGAAACGCTTTGGCATCTTGCTGCGACCCACAAAACCATACTGAGGAAACTTCAAGAAAAATGGCGGAATGACATCAGTTTCCCCCCGTCCAAGTGAGCCATTGAGCCTACTATGTCCATCTATTTCCCGCAACTCATGTTCTCAAGTCTTTTCCGCTGCTAGTTCTTTTGCAACACCAAACAATATGAATAAACTCCTCTTTATCCTTCGGCGCCTCCCTCAATATTGCTGTCAAGTACCTCACTGGCCAACATGTTCCAAACTCATGCCTAACCATTTTGTTTAAACCGAAACTGTATCCTTTGTGAGATTTGTCAACGACCTGCGTCTTTGTCTTTGTTTTACACCATGTATTCTTCTCGGACACCCCAAAGGAACAGGTCTTTTCAGTTTTGCTTTTAGAAAGCATCTGCCCTTCTCCAGACATGTATCCATCGACTTTGGTGTGCCCAAGATTGCCCAAGCAGTATCAATGTCCCTTTGTGGAAGATATGGTTTTTGTGGATTCTGGACCATTTTGGAGGGAAGAAACGCCACAGTTAAGACCAAAGAAGTCCTGCATAGCTCGTTCCATCTCAACTTCATGTCCGGCAAGTTGCTCCTGGATGAAGGCGAGAACAAAGGAGAAACCCATCATGGAGAAACATATCAAACCATAACCTGTTTTTTTGTCGGTAAACATACACGTGTAATGACAGATCCCTTGTCTAGTTTTTTGGATGATGGGGGTACAACCATGGTACTGTATACCATAGGATATTCCAACCTGTTAGGGTAAGTACCATGGTTGTCTACTACTAACCCGCAATGACCGAGCGCAGCCCAAAGTAGTGAACCAACACCGTTTTCACCAAACACCTGTAGCGATTGTGCCAGAACAGCATGGTGTTGAGCCCGCACTTCCGACGTGGTCAGAACCAATCAGAACCGGCAAAATGGTGGGTGTATTTGAAAATGGCACCCGTATACCGGCAAAATGAGTATTCTTGTGTGGAACTTGATGAAGCTTGCCAGTCCCTTCGGGGGACTGCCGCCATCATAAATCCAAAGCTTAAAGAACATCACCATGGGCCATAGCGTGTCCAAACATGATCAATTTCATAACCCCTTGGTGGCACAGATACCCACATCATTTTCCATGGTGGTCTGAAAACATCCGAGCCGAAATATGAACACGTCGGAAACATTGTCCCATGTGTTGGGAACATACCATATACTGGTTGGTGGTTGACCTACCCCTCTGAAAAATATTAGTCAGTTGGGATGATTCTTCCCAATATATGGACAAATTAAAAAAATGTTCCGAACCACCAACCATCCAATGAGAAACGGAGTTCTGTAACGTTGGGTTTCGCAAACCTTTGGAGAGGCCCGGCTCAGCTTCGCACCCGGACCACTCGTTCCAACTCTGCTTTGTGTTGGGCTTGCTGCTCCTGGAATATCAAGATTCTACGGGGCTTGATTCATCATGGAAGGCACAGCCGTGCTTTCATGATTTACGAGCGGTTTGTTCTTCATCTTTAGGGTGTGTCCAACAGTCTAGATCTCCCAATACTTCTCGGACTATCATTAAACATCCTCCAACAGAAAATTTGAAGTGTTCTATTACAAAACGGAAACCAATTAACCTGGAAGCATTCTAACATTGTGTGGACACTCAAGCGCATGCCTACCCAATGTCAGGGGACCCGCTTTATGCACCATGGGTGCGGCTGCTCCTCCAGTGCAGCTGCCACATGCTGATCTTTGTCCTGCCAAAAAAATCCAAAAACCGTCTTGGGGTCGGGACAGGTGCTGAGGGATTGCGCCACCCATCGCACCAAAAGCAATGTCAGTTTATAGAAGGTTTCATGGAAAAATCAACAAAATCGTTCTCTACTCTTATGTGTTTTTTCAGACAGGTTTGTCTGAACATGCAATCAGTACCCCCAATTCCGCTGCTTTATCATGGCCCCATTTTCAGCGCCAAGGCCACAAAAACCCATCTCCTGTAGCACCTGAAAGGCAAGCTCCAATTCAGACCTGTGTTGAGCACGCTGTTCCTGACAAGGGTGGATGTTCCCAAAGGTCACAGCGTCGAAAGTTCAGCTGGATTCAGCTGGATGGGTGGCTGGTTCTTCTTGTAATTCATCATCCCGAAGTTGGGGAATAATATGGAATAATGAGCAATGCCAAAGTGAATTTGCAGCTGCAACGGAACTGCTGCAACAAAAATCCTAACAGTGACACTGTGTTGCCCTTTTCTTTGCCGAACGCTGTGTTGGCACCATTTTTTGTCCGGTGATCCAGCCTCCAACACTTGATTGAAGAGGCATTCATGCTCAGCACGTTGCTCCTAAAGTTCTTACTTGCCAAGCTCGACCAAAGACACGAAGCAGCGTGGGTGGTAAATGACTAGAAACACAAAAGTCTTTGCTCCTCCAAGGCATTTGCAAAATAGTCTTCTCTGTCCTTGCAGGATCGTAAAGATATCCCATGTGAAAAAATCGCAAAATAGTCTTTTTGGACTTCTCCCTGTCTTCAAACACATTCATGTTCTCCGACAAAGGCGCATGTTGAAAAACATATGTTCAACACAAATAACTTGAACAAAAGCACATCTGCGTCCTGCATTACCTGAAGTGCCAGCTCCAACGCGGACTTATGCTGAGCACGTTGTTCCTGTTCATGACAACATGTTTGCGGATGCCGGATGTGTCCAGCTATGTCTGATGAATTGCCAACAGCTTCGTTCGGCATTTACCCTGGCATGCTGTTGGGTGTCCATCTCTTTTGGCCCGGGGCGAGCCTCCAATGTTTGATTGAAAATTTGTTCATGTTCCACACGTTGCTCCTGAAGTTCTCACTGGCAAGGCCCAATGAAGAACGTGAGGGGGCTGTGGACTCACCGCTCCTCTAAGGCATTTGCGCAATGTTCTTCTCTGTCCTTGCAGGATTGACCAAAGGCGAACACTGTGAACATACAATGTTTGTGTTATATGTTTACTGAAGCCTCCCACATAATAACTTGAACCAACCACACTTCATGCACAACCACAGAATTACTGAAACCAACTGCCCTTGTGTGGTGTCCACAAGCTTCATCATAAGAACATTCAGCTTCGTGGATGTGGGGCGCAGGTCCCGAAGATAAACCCATTCAAAGGACATGAAACAAACAAACAAATTATCGGGTTCCTCAGATTTTGTAACAATATCATTCACCCACCTAAAATATCCCAAAATGATGTTAGAATAAAATGTGAAACCGGTCTAGTGGGTCCACAAATGGTTTTCCATTGACTTAAAACCAAGGATAATACCAACATCTACTGAGGAACAACCAAATAATGGTTGGTGAATGACATGTTGCCGCAACTAATTGATTTTGAATATCCTCAATGTATCATGCAAGCGTATACCACTGGAATAAAAACATCAACATATCAATCCGTGATTGCTAACCAAAAAATGGTGTTAAAACAAAATGTTTGACAGCCAAAGAGCCACGGGTTTTGAGATTTATTCCAATATTTTATAAATATCGTCCCGCTGGGGTCTTTGAAATAGCTTCCCTGGACCAATACAATACGTCACTTGAAATCTTCGGCTATATGGGGGTGGTTCCCTCAACCTTCATTTACACTGACGTGGTAGTGGTCCATTCAGACTTATTGATCGTTAATTCCGCGGGAAAATCCTATGATTCATGATGGTTAAAACGATGTTGAACTGGTTATTTGATGGCTGAATCAACGCAATCTCACACTTTCACTCCCTTTAATTGGCCCATTAAATCACCATTCTACTATTCTACTACCATGATACCAGCTAAATAACAAGCATTAACCAGCTAAATAACCAGCTAAATAACCAGCTAGATTGTCTATATACTTAATGCGTAACATCAGGCAACTTACCGTGGTTTGATAGGCAAATCGATAAACCACCTTTTCACTGGCCAGTTTCCATAGCTACCTTGAGCTACCGGTTGGTACACATCCTGATTAGTGAGTAGTATATTTGCAGCTATAGTCACTATACCATACAACTGCTCGTATATGAAACAATTAATTTTGGGGGTGTGCCATATCATATTTTTTATTTGGCCTCTGTCCCCCCCAGTTGATGTATTTAAATACCGCTATAGCTATATCCCCCTGAAATATCACATTTTTGTTTGGTTTTGCGAGGGTAAATCCTCCATTTTTATGGGATATACCCCGAATTATCTTCTTTTAAAATCAGGTACCTGGATATTCAGTATCAAATCACTACGTACAGTTATAGCCCTTAACAATAATACCTGGTTAAAAACCTCATTTAAGTGATATATAACCTTAGTTATTGGAAATATGTCCTCCCATCTATAACAGCCTACAACTGATTAAAATACTTTCGCTGGCCATCGGCTCTATAACCGTTCTCCTTCATCACCTGCAGCGCCAGGTCTAAGGCCTGCCGGTGCTGCAGTAGCTCCTCCTTTTCGGCTTTTCGGCGGGCGCACAATGCTGAGAATATGACAACATTCCCGAAGCAACGTAGGTAAATATTATTGCATACATTCGACTCCGTATGCGATATTTGATGACATGATTCCATTATTCCATTTTAGGATATTTTAGACATATATGTAGTCAAATTTTGGACACATTCAAATGAACCCGATATTCGATAAACTGTTCGATAAACTCGATGATTATTCGGTAATTTGGATAATCTAGTATATTGATGAATTTCTTCAAACACCAGACGCACTGCAACAAAACATACTAATCCATGTCCAAAAACAACTTGCACTGCTTTCATGCAGGAACAACCCCCCAAGGAAAACAGCAGGGTTTTTGAGAAACAAAGCCCTAGCCCTAGCGGAAACCACAGACTTGAAACTGACATTGTCCTCACATGTGTGGAACACAAAGTCCCTCACTTCCGAAAAACATATTGAGGCGTGAATGGGCATTGGCTTTGGTGAATATAAGATGGCATACCAATATCAAGAAGCTCCATTAGCCAATCCAAGCGGCTGACCTCCTGGCAATTTCCTGAAAATATACCATCTGGTTATTTAACATAGCCATGGAAAATCACCATTTGTAATAGGTAAACCATCTATAAATGGGCCATTTTCAATGGCTATGTTAAATAACCACAGGGTATGTTGTTCAAATGTTTTTTCACTTTTTTGTGTGCAACAAAAAATTAACCATGCCACCAACATCCACCAAGCATTTCTTTCTGGGATTTGGGATCCGACAAGTTGTGATAGTTTTTAAGCGTTTCGTGAAGACAACGAAGATCCTTAAGGAACATCAAGCAAACATTTCGCAGCGCAACATTCAACTCCATTCAATTCCTCCTACTTAAGCGCGGTATCCCTTCAAAAGGGCATGGCTGGCATAAAACAATTTGGGTGAAGTCTTGGCTCATAATGAACCATCAAACCTGAAAATCCAAAGGTCTGCGACTTCCAGATACCATTTTTCTGGAGAAAAACATAAACAAGTCACATGTGAAACCTTTAAAGCACCAACCAGAAATGAATGACAATGAGAAGCAATTGCCATCAAACATTGACGGCGGCCTCTTCGCCTGAGAAATTCAAAAAATTCAATTTATGCGTTTATCTTCTTAAGATTTGGGATGAACTCTAAAGTTGGACCTTGTATTTTGGGCCAGACTCGACGCAAAGCAAACCTGAAATATTGAGACCTCGGTTTAAAACATGCCGAATTGCCGCTTGAAAATGCTTGATAAAACTCAGATATACATGATGTAGAAAGTCATAAATCATATCTGTTTGGCCCATCACGGCCTGCAAACTTATGGGCTGGAGATTTACCAGTGGCTCAAAAGCATACCAGGCAGTTTAAAACATATCGATCTAGAATCAGGATGGTTTGAGCCGCAAATATGGCAAGAGATGGTCACTGCTTTATGAGGATCTCATTTGTACAACCGTCCCGCAATACGTTGTCGCGGAAAGTTGGTGATAGGCGTGAACAATGCAGGTCCAACGGGTGTAAGTCACCCAAGTTGGCCCAAAATACAAATGCACATAGAAAAGAAGTTGCCGCAAGGAACGTTTGTTTAGTCATGGGCTAACTTGTTGCTTTTTGGATTCTCTCAGCCTCTACCTTGGCATCCAACGTCCAAACATGTGCTTAATGAGCAATCTATGCTTGACACGTACACGAGCAATGTGCGTTGCAGAAACGCAGAAACATCCAAAACATGCTAAAGGGATGGCCAAGGATTACTACATCAACAAACATCAAGATTAGTGGAAGCACAACTTTTCTCTGTGTCCCACCTATTTTCCACAAGTTTCGATAAAATTCGACAAAACTCAACATCCGATTTTCGATAAATGACATTCCATATAGGCTCCTGGAGCCTACATGTTAATGTAGGCTCCAAGAGCTGACATTGGAACGTATGCAAATACTATATACGTGGATTCTTAGGGATTGGAACACAGTGGGGAAAGATTGGAAAATCATATTATAAAATGTGGGAACAATAAAGTGACATATAGGGAACTGGTTGGAAAATAATTCAACCAAGATCCCGCAAAATGTGGTTACATGTCAAATATAATTCAAATATAGTGGAAGAAATGACAGAATTTGAGTGGGAAACGTGGCGGGTTAACCTGCAATCATAATGGTATATTGGACAGACTTCAGCCACGTCTTGGTGCAAGCCACAATAAAAATCCCATGGGAGCCGCATATCTGGTTATTTCAAAATACGCACTCCATTTTCCAAGCGCCTAAGTGTTGTTGGGCTCAAGGGCGATGTGTGGAAGATTCAGAACCCAACTTGAAGGTACAGACACTAAATCTTTGGCAAAGCCGCTTGGATTGGTCAGTTTCAAGCGCCACAGCATCCGACATGTACTCCACTTTTGATCCGTCCCCTGAAGCAAAACATCAAACCCTGACGGACCATTGCACATGTTGAGGATGACTTTCCTGTTGAAGCAAGTGACTTCCCATCCCCAACATATAACCACAATACAACACGGGTGGTGGTTGATCAAGCCAACTGTACTCATATTTCATCACCATACCCCCTAATATAAAACGCCGCCCAAATAACCACAAAGTTGTATAAATCTCAAACTAAACCGTGATTTAGGGGATGTTCAAGATTAGGTGGATGAGATTTTTCATCAAATTCCAATGTCGCTCAGCATTTCCCGACGAATGTCGTCCTCGAACCTGGAAAACTCGGCGTCTTTGTCCTGTCAGAACTGTGAACTAACCAAACCATATGTCATATGTCAAGACCCAAATGTACTGCAAATCATGAACAAGGCACAAGATGATTGAGGATATCAGGCTGTTCATATGCCAATTTTGCAATGATGAGTATTGATCCATAACGGTCAAGGAAATCTCTCCCTCTCACCCGGACACATGTCACGGGCGCCTGCAGTTTTTGCGAGTGATGAGCATGTTGATCCTGATGGACATCTGGATCGTGCGAGGCATCATGGCATGAGCGGTAAGATCTGGGAAAAAACAACAAACACATCCAAGTAGAATGGCCACTGAAAAATAAAATCCAACTAAAATAACGATCACACGTTTTTTGTTGGGGGGTTACTGTGACTGGACATGACTATTGGGCTGGATGCAGGCCGAAAAGTTAGAAAAGTTGAAACTCCAACGATCAGTGCGCGGTCGTCGCTGGTCATCAAACAATGCATTTTTTTGGATGTCTGTCCACCATGTTTGGACACATGTGGGCATCATCATTGATCATCATTGATTTAAGTGCTTTCGACCCGTCTCAAAATATAAACGAAGTCAATCCAAGTCAAGTTTCATCCCAACATATCCCAACTATAGGATGTTTTCACAAAAGCAAGCAAACATTCAACCCACCCCGACGGCCAGTTGATTGAATGCCAATTGACGGGGTGATCATCCCAGTGTGGGATGGGCACATGGGGCTCCTGGACTACTTGGAGCGCCAATTCCAAAGCATCTCGCCGATGACTTCTCTCCGCCTGACCAACAAATTCCTGAAACATGGGACTTGGAGCACTGGAATTTGGGGAGCCATCAGACACAGTGAGACCAAACCCACGAATGGTGGATATGAATTTGTTGTGTAATGTTGGTACCGGGCTCATGTTGGTACCGGGCTCATTACCCAACAAATGACACGAATGAGGGTGTGACACTAACAGATAGTGAGTCAAACATGAGCAATTTGGTAATTTGATTACGCAGAATCGGCAATATTCAACCACTAAGAACTTATTTATTTTTGTGAAGAAATCATGATCTATGATCAACTACGTTTACTTTGACATGCACCTTATTTCCCAAACATGAATATGGAACCACATTTGCTCTCATCCTGTGTCAAAGCATGTATGTTGTTGAAAACTTCTGTGTGGTCTGTGTTTTTTCCAAACTCTTGGCGCAAGCTGTTGGTAGGTGCCTGCTCCGCAAAAGACATGCGTCACATTTCTGCGGTGTTATGTTCAAAGTTTTCACAATCATCCAAAATCAAGTGGCGAGAACGTATCATATTTCCACATGAACAGGTAGGGAAGAGTTGCAAATCTACCAGAAAAAAAACTAGGAATCAGAGTGTGCAAACATACATGCAGGGCCCAAAGTTTTGGTAAGTCAAAATGCAATTTTTCAGCCACAAGTTACTGACCCCTATTCGCGTGGCTGTAGTTCACCATTGGGAGCCAACAGGATAAACAAATAGAACTATAGACATGGTCACAATAAAACTATTGTTTTTCCATCACTTGCTGCCCACGGTCCACGCGGCCTCCAAAGCCGTGTCCAATTCCGTTCTATGTGCGGCCGTCTGCTCCTGACGTTTTCCAGTCATGTCCGGTCACATTGGTTCTCCGTGGGGAACACATGTATTTAGCTCATCCCTTCCCCGCAATGTTAGACACCGCCCATAAAGCATGGTTTAGGAGGGGGTTCCCCGATTTTTGGAACATTCTGGGTGGCTCTTATTAATACGAAGATGGGATAATTAAACTGGAGGAAAACACTTTATCTCATTCCAAAATTGATATTTAATCTGGAAGGCATCAACTCCAGCAGCACATCCGCCAGCCCAAGAGAACCTTGTGCAATCATCCCAGAAAAGTAAAAACAAACATCGAACAAACATGGTAGCGGAACATGGGCAACCCCCGTGTTCAAGTCAACATCATCTAGCCGAGGCCAACACGTTCGCCGAAACATGCTGCTGATTCAACTACCTTCACATGGTTGGTTTTCACCAATGTTTGTGGCTTTAAAGCCCATGCCTGTTGGCTAAGCCACTGAAGATACTGAAGGCTGCTTTTACCAGTTGTTCCCCACCTGTCAGGTGAGGGTCTAGGCCATATCGCCAGCTCCGGATGGTACGCCAGCTCCGGGTGCTGTGGGCCACGTCTGGACCAGAAAGAATGTCAGATAGAATGTCAAGAAAAATGTCAGAATACACACCAGATAGAATCCCAGAAAAAGTGTCAGATTATATGCAAAAAAGTGTGTCAGAATAGATACCAGAAACCGGAAAGAATGTCAAAGTATTGCCAGGAAGAATGTCAGACAGAATGTCAGAAAACGTGTAAATAAATATAAATATATATATATATATTATATATATAGTGTTATATATATATAAATGCGTGTGCCGTATGTTTAAATATACATAAATATACAAACTTCCAGATGGTATGTCAGAAACTATGTGGGACTAGTGTGTCCAAGTGGGGATCGCTCGAAGTAAAGTAATGTCACATGGGTTTGTTTCCGACTGATGAAAAAATCAGTGCACTCCATGGTCTATGGGTGATTATGACAACCCATGATGGAGATACCTATTAAACAACCAAAACATGGCATAGCATAAGGATATCTTTAATGGCCCCACTTGGTTTGGTTGAATCATTTACAATATCCTAGACTAATCCCTTTCATTATACCCTATTTTATTAGAGGCACAATGTCCGTTTTTTGAAGGCTGGATACTCATCTTGGGTGGTCCAGATCATCTAAATCCCTACGCTTGTCTTGTCGATTGACGTAGGGTTAATGTTCCATCTTAAGATCAAAAACATACCTGTCTGATTTGCCGGTCCTCCAGCTTCACAGTGTGATGCGCCCGCTGATCCTGAATAGTGGCAAGGTCATAGCTGCGATCAACGCTGGCTAGCCGTGAGGTTGCTGTCAAATCTCCACTACAAAAGAGATACGCAGAGAAAAAAATACACAAGAACAACACATTCCACTAATGTAATTGGGAATCGAGCCAAGCCAGCAACAAACTCAACAAACCATCTTCCGTCTTCATGGTTCAACCACATTACGCCCAGCAAAAAGCCATCCAAGCCAACTAAGCAAGGAAAGCAATCAACGTCGAGCAATAACTAGCGGGTACCGCCTCCTGTAGCGCTTCAAGATCACCCAGCAACTGATATTTCAAGTCCTAGGAAAATCTGCAGGTGGCTGGTGGAATCCCGGGCTGAAAACACTTGAAGCATATCAGTCCATGTGGTAGCAATGGGGGTGTCAAGGAAGAACGTATAGATATCGGCAAACAACAGCAAAATCTTGTTTACTGCATGCTAAGCACATACATCACAGCGTGATCCTTACAATGCGCCTTTACTAATGCGGACTCCTGAGTGGATCTTTTCAAAGCATGACATCTTGGAACAGGTAGGCACATGCATCACTTGTCCCTCAAAAGAACCAAACAGGTCCTCCAATTTCGTTCGATGTTCGTCATCCTTGGCCTCGGAGATATGAGGTGTCATCGGGCATCTGGACATGCCAAACAGACAAGGCCCTTGTGGCAGGGTTCTCCAAGCAGGGATTGGTTCGAAAATAATGCAAAATAATGCAAAGGTCAAACAACACACAATACAGGATTTCAATGTATAGCATTGTTCTCCAGCAAGGAACCAACATGTGAATTCAAAATGGACCTGTGACAGACTGCGAAGAATGGAAGGTACCAGCACAAGGACAAACACACCTGAATGTTTTCAACTGCCCGACCTGCAACGTTTCCAGATGCGCTGAAATTTGCTGGGTCTTCAGATCCTGCAAAAAAAAACACACCGCGACCCGAGGTCGTGGGGAACTTCTCGGGGAAATCACACGACCGATTCCAACATCGCCGGGAGACGGAAGATTATAAGCAGTAGTAGTGGGATGTAAAGCACCAATATGATACCTGTGTGGCTTAGACAGTGGGTACTGTACACATTGCGGACGGCTACCTTTACAGGGATCATGATCATGGTGAATTTAGAATTCCAAAGTTTGAGACACCTCCAAAAAGATGTCAGATGATGTCAGCATGAACACCTGATGGAAATTAAACCAGACAGGACCAGACAAAACAAATCACCTCCCTGCCATGCTCTTCAACTCATCTCCCGACGGCTCTATGCACGCCTCCAAAGCTTTGGCGTGCTGCTCCTCTTTCTCCTCGCAATGCTTCTGGTGTGTCCCAAACCACCAGACATATAGGTTCTTTATTTCTTTGTAGGTTCATGGCAAAACCATGATGTGAGACCATCCAATCGTGAGACCATCAAATAAAGATTGTCAACTAATTGTCCACTAAAAGCTTTGGCTATCAAACAACTGCTTGTGCAACATTCACATGTTAATTTTCCTTTAGGCACGGGTATTGCCGGACTCCTTCAAGGCACCGCGCGCGCTCAAAAGCTCATGCGAGTGCTGGTCCTCAAGGCACGCGCAGCCGCCAGCTGCATATTGAAATTGAATTCCGCTCAGTCAGTCAAAATCTACGTCAGTCCGCGGCCCATGCCTTTGTTCGACTCTAAAATAGTTTCAATGGGTCTGTGAGTCTGTGAACAATTTAGCTCACAAGAGACTTCAGCCATCCAATATGGCGGAATTCTGTTTAATCAAGAGACTTGACGACACTTTGGTGGACTATTGTATACAAACAACATTTACCAATAAAGCATAGACAAGATAACTAGTCCACATCACAGTTGTCAGTAGCAGTGAGTCAAAATTCATGCCCGGCGATTGTACTCCGAGAATGGTCCGACTGAGTTTGTCATATCCCATGGCTGGTGCACTTCCTGACTAGTGACAAGACCGTCAGGGATCTCAAGAATCATTGCAAAAACGGAACCAGCATCACCCCTTTTGACGGATAGATCATCACCCAAAAAAAACTCACAAACCATAAAGCTGGGGTATAACGCCTTGCTGGAAATGATGAAGTCTTGAGAATTGCGCATCACAACTCTTTATCCAAATGCAATAATTCAAACTGGTTTGGTGCCCTGCTCCACTTCCATGCCTGCAGCGCATCTAGCTCACCTCGCAGTTGCCTCTTGAAATCCTCAATGGTAATGGATGTGGGAAAAGTGGAGCATGGATCAAAACTTAGGGCACCAAGCCAAGTAGATACCTCATGCAAGGTGGGGTTGGAAGCTGCAAAGTACAATTAACATTTGGCAACCCACAAGGTACAACACTGGGGATTCCTGTTGTGCAACACTGGCGATTCCAATTTGAGCCCAAGAACTATACATCCAGTTTACACGGAAGGAGACACAAGAGGAAGCAAAATTAAACCCTCCAGAGTTGCATGCTACTGGGTCCTCCAAATTCTTTTGATGCTCTTCGTCCTTCGCCTTGCAAATGTGCTCCGCCCATCAGCATACAACTTTGTTCGGACACGCAAGGAAAGTGAAAGAACATGCGGCTAAGATTGAAAAAGCAACTCAAACCTGTCCAGTCCAAAGCCTCGAGGTTCAATGTCAAAACACTGCTCTATAGAAACACCCCGGTCCAAACCTGCAAGTTTTCAGAATGTTCGCAAAGTTGTCGGGTCCTTAGATCCTGCAAACCATGGGATGCAAAATCAAATCGGTAACTGCATGAGTCACTTTGCAACATATAAATACTGTACCTCAAAACGGCGGCTGCTGTAAATCATGTGCTTTTCTTTGTCCTTTGGCTTCTAACTCTAGATGCTGTCCTTTGAATCGCACTATCCCTGAAACTTCCCACACTGCTGGATCCACATGGTATCCACTTTGAAGGCACGCCTCCAAAGCTTTGGCGTGCTGCTCCTCTTTCTCCTCGCAATGCTTCTGGTAGTGTGTCCCAGACCACCAGACATATAGGTTCTTTATTTCTTTGTAGGTTCATGGCAAAACCATGATGTGAGACCATCCAATCGTGAGACCATCAAATAAAGATTGTCAACTAATTGTCCCCTAAAAGCTTGAGCTATCAAACAACTGCTTGTGCAACATTCACATGATAATTTTCCTTTAGGCACGGGTATTGCCGGGTTCCTTCAAGGCACTGTGCGCGCTCGAAAGCTCATGGCAGTGCCGATCCTCACAGCACGCACAACTGCAAGTTCAGACTGACAGTGACTAAGTTCCGCTCAGTCAGTCAAAATCCCTGTCTCTGAGCCCTTTAACTTGACATATTCAAAACGCAAGTCCTGGGTAACTTTAAGATTCTATGGCTCTGAAAATCACCTATCCAAAAACCTATCTCAAGAGTCTTAATGACACTTTGGCGGACTATTGTATCCCAACAACATGCACCAATAAAGGATGGACAAAATGACTAGTCCACATCACAGTTGTCAGTTGTCAGTAGCAGTGAGTCAAAATTCATGCCCGGCGATTGTACTCCGAAAATGGTCCGACTGAGTTTGTCATATCCCAAAAGGGGTATAATCTCTCGATGGTTGGTGCACTTCCTGACTAATGCTAAGACTGTCAGGGATCTCAAGAATCATTGCAAAAACGGAACCAGCATCACCCCTTTTGACGGATAGATCATCACCCAAAAAAAACTCACAAACCATAAAGCTGGGGTATAACGCCTTGCTGGAAATGATGAAGTCTTGAGAATTGCGCATCACAACTCTTTATCCAAATGCAATAATTCAAACTGGTTTGGTGCCCTGCTCCACTTCCATGCCTGCAGCGCATCTAGCTCACCTCGCAGTTGCCTCTTGAAATCCTCGATGGCAATGGATGTGGGAAAAGTGGAGCATGGATCAAAACTTATAGGGCACCAAGCCAGCTGGATACCTCATGCAAGGTGGGGTTGGAAGCTGCAAAGTACAATTAACATTTGGCAACCCACAAGGTACAACACTGGGGATTCCTGTTGTGCAACACTGGCGATTCTAATTTGAGCCCAGGAACTATACATCCAGTTTACACGGAAGGAGACACAAGAGGAAGCAAAATTAAACCCTCCAGAGTTGCATGCTACTGGGTCCTCCAAATTCTTTTGATGCTCTTCGTCCTTCGCCTTGCAAATGTGCTCCGCCCATCAGCATACAACTTTGTTCGGACACGCAAGGAAAGTGAAAGAACATACGGCTAAGATTGAAAAAGCAACTCAAACCTGTCCAGTCCAAAGCCTCGAGGTTCAATGTCAAAACACTGCTCTATAGAAACACCCCGGTCCAAGCCTGCAAGTTTTCAGAATGTTCGCAAAGTTGTCGGGTTCTTAAATCCTGCAAACCATGGGATGCAAAATCAAATCGGTAACTGCATGAGTCACTTTGCAACATATAAATACTGTACCTCAAAACGACGGCTGCTGTAAATCATGTGCTTTTCTTTGTCCTTTGGCTTCTGACTCTAGATGCTGTCCTTTGAATCGCACTATCCCTGAAACTTCCCACACTGCTGGATCCACATGGTATCCGCATTTAAGGCACGCCTCCAAAGCTTTGGCGTGCTGCTCCTCTTTCTCCTCGCAATGCTTCTGGTAGTGTGTCCCAGACCACCAGACATATAGGTTCTTTATTTCTTTGTAGGTTCATGGCAAAACCATGATGTGAGACCATCCAATCGTGAGACCATCAAATAAAGATTGCCAACTAATTGTCCACTAAAAGCTTGAGCTATCAAACAACTGCTTGCGCAACATTCACATGTTAATTTTCCTTTAGGCACGGGTATTGCCGGGCTCCTTCAAGGCACTGTGCGCGCTCGAAAGTTCATGGTAGTGCCGATCCTCACAGCACGCACAACTGCAAGTTCAGACTGACAGTGACTAAGTTCCGCTCAGTCAGTCAAAATCCCTGTCTCTGAGCCCTTTAACTTGACATATTCAAAACGCAAGTCCTGGGTAACTTTAAGATTCTATGGCTCTGAAAATCACCTATCCAAAAACCTATCTCAAGAGTCTTGATGACACTTTGGTGGACTATTGTATCCAAACAACATTTACCAATAAAGCATAGACAAGATAACTAGTCCACATCACAGTTGTCAGTAGCAGTGAGTCAAAATTCATGCCCGGCAATTTTACTCCGAAAATGGTCCGACTGAGTTTGTCATCGAAACTTGGTGCACTTCCTGACTAATGCTAAGACTGTCAGGGATCTCAAGAATCATTGCAAAAACGGAACCAGCATCACCCCTTTTGACGGATAGATCATCACCCAAAAAAAACTCACAAACCATAAAGCTGGGGTATAACGCCTTGCTGGAAATGATGAAGTCTTGAGAATTGCGCATCACAACTCTTTATCCAAATGCAATAATTCAAACTGGTTTGGTGCCCTGCTCCACTTCCATGCCTGCAGTGCATCTAGCTCACCTCGCAGTTGCCTCTTGAAATCCTCGATGGCAATGGATGTGGGAAAAGTGGAGCATGGATCAAAACTTAGGGCACCAAGCCAAGTGGATACCTCATGCAAGGTGGGGTTGGAAGCTGCAAAGTACAATTAACATTTGGCAACCCACAAGGTACAACACTGGGGATTCCTGTTGTGCAACACTGGCGATTCTAATTTGAGCCCAGGAACTATACATCCAGTTTACACGGAAGGAGACACAAGAGGAAGCAAAATTAAACCCTCCAGAGTTGCATGCTACTGGGTCCTCCAAATTCTTTTGATGCTCTTCGTCCTTCGCCTTGCAAATGTGCTCCGCCCATCAGCATACAACTTTGTTCGGACACGCAAGGAAAGTGAAAGAACATACGGCTAAGATTGAAAAAGCAACTCAAACCTGTCCAGTCCAAAGCCTCGAGGTTCAATGTCAAAACACTGCTCTATAGAAACACCCCGGTCCAAGCCTGCAAGTTTTCAGAATGTTCGCAAAGTTGTCGGGTTCTTAAATCCTGCAAACCATGGGATGCAAAATCAAATCGGTAACTGCATGAGTCACTTTGCAACATATAAATACTGTACCTCAAAACGACGGCTGCTGTAAATCATGTGCTTTTCTTTGTCCTTTGGCTTCTGACTCTAGATGCTGTCCTTTGAATCGCACTATCCCTGAAACTTCCCACACTGCTGGATCCACATGGTATCCACATTTAAGGCACGCCTCCAAAGCTTTGGCGTGCTGCTCCTCTTTCTCCTCGCAATGCTTCTGGTAGTGTGTCCCAGACCAACAGACATATAGATTCTTTATTTCTTTGTAGGTTCATGGCAAAACCATGATGTGAGACCATCCAATCGTGAGACCATCAAATAAAGATTGCCAACTAATTGTCCACTAAAAGCTTGAGCTATCAAACAACTGCTTGTGCAACATTCACATGTTAATTTTCCTTTAGGCACGGGTATTGCCGGGCTCCTTCAAGGCACTGTGCGCGCTCGAAAGCTCATGGTAGTGCCGATCCTCACAGCACGCACAACTGCAAGTTTAGACTGACAGTGACTAAGTTCCGCTCAGTCAGTCAAAATCCTTGTCTCTGAGCCCTTGAACTTGACATATTCAAAACGCAAGTCCTGGGTAACTTTAAGAGTCTATGGCACCTATCCAAAAACCTATCTCAAGAGTCTTGATGACACTTTGGCGGACTATTGTATCCCAACAACATGCCCCAATAAAACATGGACAAAATGACTAGTCCACAAGTTGTCAGTAGCAGTGAGTCAAAATTCATGCCCGGCGATTGTACTCCGAAAATGGTCCGACTGAGTTTGTCATATCCCAAAGAGGGGTATAATCTCTCGACGGTTGGTGCACTTCCTGACTAATGACAAGACCGTCAGGGATCTCAAGAATCATTGCAAAAACGGAACCAGCATCACCCCTTTTGCCGGATAGATCATCACACAAAAAAACTCACGAACCATAAAGCTGGGGTATAACGCCTTGCTGGAAATGATGAAGTCTTGAGAATTGCGCATTACACCTCTTTATCCAACTGCGATATTCAAAATGGTTTGCTGCCTTGCTCCCCTTCCATGCCTGCAGCGCATCTAGCTCACCTCGCAGTTGCCTCTTGAAATCCTCGATAGCAATGGATGTGGGCAAAGTATGGCAAAGTGGAGCATGGATCAAAAATTAGGGCACCAAGCCAGCTGAATACCTAATGCAAGGTGGGGTTGGAAGCTGCAAAGTACAATTAACATTTGGCAACCCACAAGGTACAACACTTGGGATTCCTGTCGTGCAACACTGGCGATTCCAATTTGAGCCCAAGAACTACATCCAGTTTACACGGAAGGAGACACAAGAGGAAACAAAATTGATCCCTCCAGGGTTGCATGCTACCGGGTCCTCCAAATTCTTGTGATGCTCTTCGTCCTTCGCCTTGCAAATGTGCTGGGCCCATCAGCATACAACTTTGTTCGGACACGCAAGGAAAGTGAAAGAACATGCGGCTAAGATGGTAAAAACAACTCAAACCTGTCCAGTCCAAAGCCTCAAGGTTCAATGTCAAAACACTGCTCTATAGAAACACCCCGGTCCAAGCCTGCAAGTTTTCAGAATGTTCGACAAGTTGTCGCGTCCTTAAATCCTGCAAACCATGGGATGCAAAATCAAATCGGTAACTGCATGAGTCACTTTGCAACATATAAATACTGTACCTCAAAACGGCGGCTGGCTGCTGTAAATCATGTGCTTTTCTTTGTCCTTTGGCTTCTGACTCTAGATGCTGTCCTTTGAATCGCACTATCCCTGAAACTTCCCACACTGCTGGATCCACATGGTATCCACATTTAAGGCACGCCTCCAAAGCTTTGGCGTACTGCTCCTCTTTCTCCTCGCAATGCTTCTGGTAGTGTGTCCCAGACCAACAGACATATAGATTCTTTATTTCTTTGTAGGTTCATGGCAAAACCATGATGTGAGACCATCCAATCGTGAGACCATCAAATAAAGATTGCCAACTAATTGTCCACTAAAAGCTTGAGCTATCAAACAACTGCTTGCGCAACATTCACATGTTAATTTTCCTTTAGGCACGGGTATTGCCGGGCTCCTTCAAGGCACTGTGCGCGCTCGAAAGTTCATGGTAGTGCCGATCCTCACAGCACGCACAACTGCAAGTTCAGACTGACAGTGACTAAGTTCCGCTCAGTCAGTCAAAATCCCTGTCTCTGAGCCCTTTAACTTGACATATTCAAAACGCAAGTCCTGGGTAACTTTAAGAGTCTATGGCTCTGAAAATCACCTATCCAAAAACCTATCTCCAGAGACTTGATGACACTTTGGCGGACTATTGTATCCCAACAACATGCCCCAATAAAGCATGGGCAAAATGACAATAGTCCACATCACAGCCGCCAGTAGCAGTGAGTCAAAATTCATGCCCGGCGATTGTATTCCGAAAATGGTCCGACTGAGTTTGTCATATCCCAAAGAGGGGTATAATCTCTCGACGGTTGGTGCACTTCCTGACTAATGCTAAGACTGTCAGGGATCTCAAGAATCATTGCACAAACGGAACCAGCATCACCCCTTTTGACGGATAGATCATCACACAAAAAAACTCACGAACCATAAAGCTGGGGTATAACGCCTTGCTGGAAATGATGAAGTCTTGAGAATTGCGCATCACACCTCTTTATCCAACTGCGATATTCAAACTGGTTTGGTGCCTTGCTCCCCTTCCATGCCTGCAACGCATCTAGCTCACCTCGCAGTTGCCTCTTGAAATCCTCGATAGCAATGGATGTGGGCAAAGTGGACCATGGATCAAACCTTACAGGGCACCAAGCCAAGTGGATACCTCATGCAAGGTGGGGTTGGAAGCTGCAAAGTACAATTAACATTTGGCAACCCACAAGGTACAACACTTGGGATTCCTGTTGTGCAACACTGGCGATTCTAATTTGAGCCCAGGAACTATACATCCAGTTTACACGGAAGGAGACACAAGAGGAAACAAAATTGATCCCTCCAGAGTTGCATGCTAACGGGTCCTCCAAATTCTTGTGATGCTCTTCGTCCTTCGCAGTGCAAATGGGCTGAGCCCACCAGGATACAACTTTGTTCGCACACACTACTCGTCCAGCATCACAGGGAAAGCGTCACCTTCCCTATAGGAAGACATCAAAATGTGGCTTAGTTTGCGGAAAAAGAAACTCAAACCTGTCCAGTCCAAAGCCTCAAGGTTCAATGTCAAAACACTGCTCTATAGAAACACCCCGGTCCAAGCCTGCAAGTTTTCAGAATGTTCGCTAAGTTGTCGGGTCCTTACAGCCTGCAACCCACGGGTTGCAAAATCAAATCGGTAAATGCGTGAGTCACTTTT